>AP025073.1:8731935-8840940 GCA_036186865.1 Eustoma russellianum | reverse complement strand
TGATCCTGGCAACATATCATATCCATGTATTTTTATTTGAAGTACCAAAGTTTTCAATATTTGTGTATCTTTTAAAGAACATGAAAAATTAGGATAACAATCAAAAGAGATTGGTCATGTACATAGACTGGAAACGACAGAACTAAGAAGTGATTGTTCAAAGTTGTTATGTCTTATATCTCTCAAGACTACTAATATTGATGTATCTAAACCTTCTCTTGTTAAAGGTTTGATACCAACTTGTATAAGACCAACATGTAAATATTGATATCCTTTCTTTTTTATGTTTTCAAGTGATTTATAAGATAGAAGTTGTATTTGTTTCAAAGGGTTTAGAGAGTGGAATATCTCTTTCCTCTGTTTTAATTATGTAATCAGATTTTAACATATTGAATATTGAAGACTCATATATTTCATTCTTCTTAATCTTTGGAGTGACCCAGTTATTTACTGCCTTGTCAAAATTCTCTATTATTATTTCCTCAGTGTTGACAATTTTATTCTTATTTGCACATGTTACCGAGCTGCATGAAGCAGATCCTTCGAATATATCCTCCATTTTTATATATGCTTTCTTTTATATTTGTTTGGATCTTTGGCTACAAACACTTTGACGCATACATGATTTATTGCTCTTCAGATGAGACTGATAACCAAGCGTGTACAAAGCAAACACTCACCAAAGATTTACACAAATATAAGTAAAAGATATATAAAACTGAATGACCTATCGGTAGATTTGAATCGTTTGGCTCTGATACCACACCACAAACAGGAATATTAACTACTGACACCAAAAGAGAATAATAATAAACAATATTAATAAACAAGAAAGTAAGTAATTGCTAAAAAATATAAAAACTTAAAGTAAAACAAAATTTAAATTAACATAAATAAAAAGGGGGTGATTAAACTCCCCAAGAAGATAAATAAAGAACAGTAAAAAGGAATGGGGATTAAGGTTAGGCGGAACTAATTCCAGCCATATATATATATATATATATATATATATATATATATACATATATTACAATATTAACAATATAAAATTAGGCGGTATATACCAAACCAATTAATAATAATAAAATTAGGCGGTATATACCGACCCAATTATGTAGATATATAGTAAATAAAAGCAATAAAAAAAAATAAAGAACGGAATATTAAAGAACTCAAAAATAAAAGAATTCAATTCATACCATATATATTTCTTCAAAATATGGAGATACAATTATTGTTGAAGATTGGAGATCTTCAGGGTTATTGGCTTCAAGGTTATTGAAGATATTCAAGAACAAATAAAGTGTTCTTGGTTTGGAAGAATATTGGAAAAAGGATGGGAAAATATTGAATGGAAATGGAGAGGGAGAATGGAGAGAGAAAGTGTAAGAAAGATAGTAAGAAAAACTTGTGTACTTTCAATCTTGCATACCCCCTCCTTTTATAGGAATTTTGAGGAAAATATGGACAAAATAAGGGTCCCTCCACTATTTGATGCTTGGTCATTTCTGCCTGAATATTTTAATAATTTTTTTTGAAATTCATGTTATATAAGAGATATAACAAGTATTACATCATTGAAATATTACATCAATATTACAAATATTGCAATGATCAATTTATTATATCAAATCAATGTCTTCGTCAACTGCATTCGTCGATCCTGAAGATGATGACGGTTTTGCTTCTTGTAATAAAGGAGCAAATTTCATCAAAATATTCTGCATTTCTTCAGGGTCCTTTGCGATTGCAAGCTGAGATTGCATCCTTGATTTTTGTAATAAAAATTGTTCATGTCCGGGCTTCACCGGTGTTGTTATTGTCTTTCTGTTATCCGCAATTTGCTTTTGTGCATTCCATATTTTTATTTGTTCCATAACTCTGTAAGGGTTAATGGAATCTGGAATATTGAATGCTGTCCACCATTTGATATAAAATTTTCTTTTTATTACGGGTACTTTTGTATTTGGAGTATATTCTGCTCTCCACTGGAATACCCACGGTAAGTAGAACTTCATATGAAATATCATCATTTCCAAAAATATCTTCTCTTCATCTATCGGAGAATACATCTTCGTAAATATTTGCAGTGATGGGTTTCTTGCATCATCTAAATATTCTGCGCAAGAACCAAAATGATCCCACCAAGCAGCGAACCAGTATGGAATATTCTTCGTCGTTATTTTCCTGGTATCAAAAAATATCAACCAGGTGTGTGAACCCCTGGAGTTTTGAAAATATAGGGAATTATACCAAGCTTGTTGGTTATCCCAATAATTAAAAGAGATATTTGAAAATAAATTTGAATTATATCCTGCAGGAAAATCAATATCCTCGGATAAAGATCCAAATTGTTTTTGCCATTGCTCCAGTGTCATTATAGAGACTATTTTAAAGTTGGAGAAGGCATACTCTGTATTTTCTTTATTAAAATGATGTTTTATTTCAACAGAATGTGTCATTATCAATAAATGTTGATAATATTCTGTTGTTTTTGCAATATTCCATGATTTATGGAAAAAATCTTTTCCAAAATAATTTTGTAAAGAAAATAGGGGAGTAGTATTATAATATGATTTTTCTATAGTAGTAATATATTGATAGAATGATTTTTCCACAAACTGTGTTTGCACAGCCTTTTTATATGTAGGTATTTTGCTCGTCACCTCTGTGGATTGGGGTTTGAAAACTTTATTTGGTTTTTGGGTTATTGAAGTGGATGTCTTAGGTTTAGATATTGCTGATGAAGTCTCGGCTATTTCTGTAGCTTTTGGTATATTGAATTTTTCAAGAAATGTTTGAAATTCTGAATTATTGGATAGGCTTTCAATAATGGATATTGGAGTTTTTGGAAGAAGTTATTCAACTTCTTCGACTTTATCTGCCCACATTTTCTGTGGGATAGTATTGTCGTTATTTGCTAGAAGCTTTCCTTTGTCCTTTGACTTCCCCGGCATTATGTCTGTTTTGGAGGAATTCTCTGGTCAGAAAGTCGGGAACAAAATTTGTATCTCCTTTTATATATTCAATATCAAAATCATAAATACTTAATAAAGCTTGCCATCTAGCAAATATTTGTTTTGAAGCTAAATTTTTAACATCTTTTTGCAAAATTTCTTTCACAGATTTGCAATCAATACGTAAAAGAAATTTTTTATTCAACAAATCACTTTGAAATTCATTAATACATGATACAATACTCAAAATTTCTTTTTTAATAGTAGAATATGATTTTTGGGTATCATTCCAATGACCAGAAGTATATTCAACTATAGACTCCTTTTCATTTTGTAATTGTTTTAATATTCCACCATATCTATATCTGATACATCTGTTTCAACTATTTTAAATAGATTCGGATCTGCTATATATAAGCAGGGTATATCAGATACTAAACTTTTTATTTTCTGAACAACTGAAGTATGTTCTTCAGTCCATATTGGTGGATTTTTCTTTAATCTATTATGTAATGGTTTTGCGATTATTATTATATTTGGAATAAAATCAACAACATAATTTAAAGATCCAAGAAATCTTTGTAGTTGATTTTTATCCAATATTTTATCTAAAAATTTAGATGCAAATTCTAAAGATCTTTCTATTGGTAAGATTGTACCTTGTTGTAAGTGATGTCTTAAGAATCTTATTTTAGTTTGAAATAAAGACATTTTAGATTTGGATAATACCAAACCATTTTTATTTGCTATATAAAAGAAAGTCTTTAAGTGTTTAAAATGTTCTTCTATGGATTTGGAAAATATTAAACATCATCTATATAGACAATACAAAAATTAGAATAATCCATGAATATATTATTCATAATTCTCTGATATTCAGAAGGTGCATTTTTTAATCCAAAAGGCATTACTTTCCATTCATATTGCCCAAATGGAACTGTGAATGTTGTTTTGTATCTATCTTTTTCAGATATTTGTATTTGCCAAAATCCTGATTTCATATCAGATTTTGAATATATACATACAGAATGTAATCTTGTTAATAAGTCTTTTTATTAGGTAATGGGTATCTTATCCATTTTAATGCTTTATTTAATGGTTTATAATTTATTACTAATCTATGTGTTCCTCTTTCTATTTCTGCATTTTTATTTACATAAAAAGCAACACAACTCCAAGAGACCTTGATTTTTGTATTAACCCTTTTGATTCTAAATCTTGTATTTATTTTTTACGATGTTTTTCTAATTCAGCATTCATCTGAATTGGTCTTGCTTTTGTAGGTATTTCTTCTTCTCTGAATTCTGGAGTTTATGGAAGATCAACTATATGTTGTTTTCTTGACCAGAAAGCATTTGGAAGATCTGAATTTGGCAAAAACAATTTGGATCTTTATCCGAGAAGATTGAATTTCACCTAAGGGTAATCCTTTATAGTTTATCCATACAGTATGGCAAAAACAATTTGGATCTTTATCCAGAGAATTATGAATAATATATCCAAATTGTTTTTGCCATTCCATCAGGATATTCCATACTGTATGGAATAAACAATTTGGATCTTTATCCAGTAGGTTTAGGTATTTCACCTAAGGGTAATCCTTTATAGCTTATCCATATCCTTATTTTCCTATTCCAATCCATACATTTAAGATAAATATTACCTATTATTTATATTTTTATTTTTCCTAATATATAGGTTTCCTTTATTTATACTCCATTATTTTATTAATATTATTTTTTCCTAATAAGGACGGGGTGTAACACTTTGAGTGTAGAGACGCCAATAGCACCGTTGCACTATCAGTAACTCTCCATCTCGACACATCGACGGGATACCTTGAAGACCGAGACACCCGCTCAGGAGAATATCTTTCTCGTGGAATACCCCTATTGTTCCTCAACAGAAGAACTCGTACTAATCTCTCTATTGGATAATGAGTAGTACTTATATTATGTAAAATAGTAGGTTCTTCATCAGAGTGTAGGTCATTTACCTCTAACTGGACATACAACAAAGAAGACGCATTAAGATTGGGAACTAGTTCATATGCCCTTCCTTTGTTAGGAGAGGTCAGCTTGGTGGCGCCATCTGTTCGTTCTTGTTGGACAGTCTCTAGGCAGCTTAAGCTATGTAACTGATCTAGGGACTCACTCAAATTCTTCCCCTGAGTCCCGAGTTGGGTATCAAAGAAATACTCAAATTCTAGGAAGACAGAGTCTATGGTGACATGAATTCAACGAGTAGTAGGATTATATCACCGATAATCTTTTTGGTGGGTGGCATACCTGACGAACATACACTTTTCAACACAAGAATCTAATTTTGAGTGTTCGGTTTTCTGGATATGAACAAAGATGAAGCACCCAAAGATACGAGAAGGAAGAGTAAGGATGGACGGAATAACTGTTTGAGTGGCTAACATTTGTATTGGAGTTTTATGGTCAAGATTTTTATGGGAAGACGGTTTGAGAGGTACGCAAAAGTGGCAACAGCCTTGGGCAAAAATGTTTGGCTACATGGGATTCAAACATCACGGCTCGTGTCGTTTCAAGAATGATGCAGTTTTTTCTTTTGGCTATCCCGTTTTGTTGTGGCGTATATGTGCACGATGTTTCATGTATTAGGCCATTTATCTTGGAAGAATTTTTTTAGCGGCACATATTTTCGTTTATTATCTGATCAAAGAATCTAAATATTCGTGTTATATTGGGTTTGGACAAGGTGATAGAAATGAATAAATTTTTCTGGAACTTCGGATTTTTTTAAGAAGTACATCCACGCCATTCTGGAGAAATCATCAATGAATAATACAAAATACTGAAATGGACTATGACTTGGCTCGTGTGCTAGTCCCCAAACATCCGAATGCACCAGGAAAAACATTTTGCTAACGTGGATATTATTTAAGAGAAACGTAGCGTAGTGACTTTTGGCACGAATACATGTTTCACAATGCATATGAAATGTTTTATTGGTAAACAGAATAGGAAATAAAAACTTCAGATAGTTGAACGAGGGTTGACCTAGACGGCGGTGCCATAGCCAAAAATGTCAGTTGACCTTTCTGTGGGCGAACATAGACCGATCCTATTGAGCAACCTCATCAACGTAGTACATGCCTCCATGTTCAGTATCACACCTAATTATCTCCTTCCCGTGTATGTCATGTAAGAGGCAAAAGTGAGGATACATGAGTATGACAGGATTGAGTTCTTTGGTGAATGGTTAAGAGATAACAACTTTGAAGATAAAGTAGAAACATATAAACAGTTATCTAATCACATGCTTATTGAAACTAGAATGAAGCCCCTACCTTGCATTGGGACGAGTTCACCACTGACCATTTCAATATGAATTCTCAAAGGCTTAGAAAGATGTATGAAGTCATTGAGATCATTGGTCATAGTGTCAGTAGGTCCGCAATCAAAGATCTACACGGTGGACTTGTGTAAGTTAGTGGAATATTTTATTTGTATGTGCAATGCATGAGAATTCCGAGGTAAACCTGTGGGTTTGGATAAGTTGAGGGACCAGTCTGTAATTTCAAAAGGTGTTCGGAGATGATTTGTAATTTTAGGAAAATGCAAGGGTTTTTTGGCAATTTGAGTGGATTGTAGTGTAGGATTTGTATTTGTTGTGAAGTTGTAGTGTTCGGGTGAGTTTTTAAAAGACTGAGGGTATAAAAAAGAAGGGTTGGGTGAAATTCCCCAACCCTACCTCCAATGAAGTCTTCGCCGCCTTCTCCACTGTTCTGGGGTTTCGACTCCTTCTTTAATGCCTCATTCTTCTCCCATTGGCTGATGGCAGTCTTTTCTCCAACCGATGTTGTGATATCCGTCGCTACTCTTGGGGTGGTCTACACCACTGTTGGTGTCCTTCAGGATGTCCATGGCCGTTGCTCCCGTCCGATGCTACTCTGGCTGGATGGGTTTCGGCCCTCCCATCACTCCGAGTACCCTACCAGTAAAAAACATGATTCTTTCGTGTCTTTCTTCCATGCACAGTGGGAGCACCGAAGATGGGTCCTCTCTTCTCTTTCTATTGGGTGCAATGAAGAGGGTCATGAGCGTTGTTCTTGCTGTGCAGTCGGCCAAGATGATCCTCCGCAGCCTCTGTTGGCCATGTTCTGTGTGGCCAGCCCAAAGCCCAACCTCGATGATGTATCATTCTGTACTGAGGGGTTAGACTTCAAAATCCGCATTCTGGCTTCCTCCCTTCTAATGAGTGCGTACTCCACCTCCACCGGTGGCAATGGCTCCCTTTTAAAGTTTCTCATTTGTTTGACTCAAAACTTGTCAACGGTTGTAAGTAGCTGGAATAGCTGTTTCTTCTGAACTTTCTTGTTGTATACCCCGATGTCCTCGGAGTCTTGCATTGGGTTTTGGTCCTTTATGTCTATAGCCATCAAAATTGACTGGAACTTGTTCAAGATTACTTCAAGCGTGTTTGTTCCCTGCCTTAGGGAGTTTGCTTTCTTGTGCATGTCAACAACTTGCAAAGAGTCCGCGCCGGATCCATATGTAATTGTCAGCCTGTCCCGAAGGACTTTGGCCGCTGGATATTGAGAGGTGTGATTCGATATTTTAAATCAACCATGTGAATACACACTCATCATCTTATTCCCATAGTGCTAATTAGGTCTCTTGAACCCCTGCCAGATAGGTGCTCCTCACCTTACCTCCAATTGCTTTTCATATTAGTGTCGCCAGAGAGTAATTCTCGCCTTTGAGTTTTACTCCTATGGTCAAATTTTCTGAATTTGTTGCAATTTGTTGTGAGCTGAGACTATGGCGAAGTAAATTCGTGAGTTGCACTATGAACTCACCAGGAAAGTTATTTGGATTTCTATTGGTTTCTGGACTTTCGCTTGGGTTTGACATGCTTCTTTTGGTTGTTTTTGCAAGTCGATGATAATAGGTATTTCATTTGGTTTATAGTAGAATTGGTCGAGGAAGGTAGAAAAGGACAATGACAATGTTGTGTTTCTTAGTCCTCCGGAATTAGACAATCTTCGAGTGGTAAATGCTGCTATTGTGTTTCTAGGAATTTCGTCTGTATGTTTTTTTGTTAGCTTTGCATCGTTTGAATCTGGGTCAGCTGAGTGAGTGGGGATAAGGACAATGACAAACACGTTTCTGAGTCATATAGTTACACAGCTCGCTTTGATACCATGTTTTGAATAAAAGTCGTTTTTTTATTAAGTCAGTTGTTTTGTACATGGTCATATATATAATACAAAGATACTTCTAGCAATAAATGAAGAGATAAGTTTAAGGGATTTAATTAGGATTTAAATTGATTCTTATATCCAATATTCCTAATCTGGAAGATTGCAATTTTTTCTCTTAATAGGAGCGTTTACTTTATTTATTTTATTTGAAGTGTTATATCCGTGTAAACGAAAAAATAAAATAATAAAATATTTAAATTAACTAAATCTTAACCTAATCACTTAACTAACCTTTTAATTCCTCCAATCTCTCATTTAACATATCATTAACCCTAATCCCCTCCCCCTCTCTTTTCTAAACGGCAGCCTCTCCCTCTTCTCCCCCATCAAATCTTGGCCAAGAAGAAAAAGAAAGGGGGGATCTTTGATCCAAGGCTTCAAGAGGAGTGGGAATCACAACCACATCACTGCACCTACACCATCTCTTGTATCTAATTCTTGCTAGGATTGAGGTAGGTGCATACTATTTATTCCATCAAAATGGTATGAAGATTGCATAAGCAAAACGGCATTTTATGTGTATTGTTGTTCTTTTATTTTGATTCAATCATGATCTTATTGATGTATTCCAATGTGTTTATTTTCTGTTCTTTGATTCTTGATTCAATCATGATCTTGTAGATGTATCACAAAGCGTCTATGGTGGTTCTCTTATTCTTGATTCGATTCTTTTGTTCTTGATTCGATTCCTTTATTCTGGATCCGGTCATGATTTTATGGATGTATTCTCCTCGTGGTGTTATGATGCCTATATGTGAATGGAAATATGTGTGAGTGAAAATTTTAGAATGGTGTTGATGGATGGACTGCATTTAGATCTGCAGTTTCTGCAGAAATCGCAGAATGGAAATCCTGGAAAAACAGTGACATCGATCGATCGATGTCAGAGGATGATGTACATCGATCGATCGATGTACAGCGGGTGAGAGATCGATGTATCCCAGATGGACATCGATCGATTGACGTAAGCTGAGTGAGAGTTCGATGTGCCTCAGTTGGATGTCGATCGATCGACGTCAGGGGATGACGTCCAACTGTTTTCTTCCTTTCTCTTCCATCCATGGCACGTGCATTTGCATGAGGTATACTGCGTTTATAGGGCGTGGGTACCAGGGTGATATACTGTGTCTATAGGGCATGGGTGTCATGAGACATACTGCGTCTATAGGGCGTGGGTGTCCAAACGGCAAGTGGTGGCTAGAGACCACGACGCTGGATTTAGGACCCGGGAGCATGCATTGCATATAGGTTTAGGGGCATATTGCATGATATGATTCTCGTTACGTGTGACACGTTGATTGAGCATGCATCACGTACTTGCGCATTTTTATGTGGAGTGTTTTACCTTTCTGTATAAGCCATGCTATCTTGTCTTATGTGTAATGTGTTGATATCTTTTTGGGTATGTACACTTTGTATTGTTTTGAGAGGCACCTACTGGGTAATTACCATCACTCACCCCCTACTATTCCAGGTGAGACCGACACTGGGTATGACTACATCTTCCTTGAGGATGGGGCTGATGTCGTGGAGTGGGCTGAGTGACCAGTAGCTACGATTGCAGCGAGGGTAGAGACGGGCTGGTTATGATATTCGTGGGATGACAGTGACACAGACATTCTATTTTTTAGTACTTCTTTGAAACATTTTCAGACTTTAAAATTCAGACATTTGACTTTGACTTGTATGGCCTGGTCAGCATAATAATGATGTCTTTATTTTATTGAGGTTCGTTAAATCTAAATTAGTATTGTTTTTAATCGTTTCCGCTAAAAGAAAAAAAAATTCCATGTCGACACTGACGTGTAACAGGTTTATGTGACGCTTTGTATTCTCCTTAGTAAGATACGGCGGGTGCACTACTATCGAGGCCAGGGCTCGGGAGCGGGGCGCTACAGGTGGTATCAGAGACAGGCTTCAGATACGCCTCGGGAACGTGAAATTAGTTAATCACCCCTAGAATAAGTGACAATCTGTTTTCAAATAAGATTTTAACTTAAATAAAATGAAGTAGACATAAGCTATGATTGGGTTTCGGGTGGTGTGTGCCGTTAGTGAGTATACGTGATAGATTACCGTTTTTGCCTCCACTTTTATACCTCTTACGATACTCTCAAAGTCAAATTTTGTATAACATGTTTTATCCTGTCTAGAGACAATGCCACCACGACGTGAACCATCAGGGAATGGTGGACATGACGGAGACGAGCGTCATGGGCAAGGGGCAATCCCATAAAACCTAGCTGATACGCTGGCCAATCTGACGGCCTTGATAGCTCATCAGCAGACGCAGATGGCGCAATAGTATACACAGATGGCACAGCAACAGGCACATATCGCCCAGATACTTCAGCAAACTCAGCAGCAACAGCAACAACAACAACCACCACCACTACCCCCACCGCAGCAAGGCTTGCGGTTCTACTACAGGGAGATGCAAAACTGCCGGATACCGATGTTCAGGGGTACCACTCGGCCTGAGGAAGCCGAGGTCTGACTCAAAAATGTGACCGAACAGATAAGGCTGATACAGGTACCTGCGAATCTGAAAGTGGAGACAACGACCCCGTTTCTGGAAGGGGAAGCTTAAAGATGGTGGAATGGAGTGAAGCGTAGGTTGACTCCACTGGTGACTTGGGAGCAATTTGTGGAGGAGTATAAGAAGCACTATGTTCCGGGCAGCGCTATTCAGAGAAGGATGGCAGAGTTCCAGATGTTGACACAGGGATCCATGACAGTCGATCAGTATTCTGAGAAGTTTCAAGAGCTGGGTCAGTATATGTCATGTATCATGGACAATGAGGAGGCCAAGATGCTGAAGTTCCAGACCGGTTTGAGCTATTGCATCCAACAGGCTATTGTTTGTGTGGAGCCTATGACATTTGAGGGACTACTGGAGGTATGCAGACGTGTTGAGAGGAACTTGGATAGGGCTGCTGCACTGGAGAGACTTAAGAGACCTCGTGAGGATTTGCATGCCAGCAAGTCAGGGAGATGGCTGAAGGTGCCCCGACGCCATCAGTCTGGGCAACCGTTCCAACCAGAGCGACAGCAGGGTACAGTGAGTCAGGCACCGATGATTGAGGGACCAGTACCGACCGATGCGTAGCCAGTGAGAGCTGTGGCACCTGCCTCACAGTGTACACTGTGCAGACGTTCTCATCCGGGGTAATGTTGGAAAGCTCAGAGGGTTTGCTATAATTGTGGGAAGCAAGGACATCTAGCTAGGGAATGCTCTGCACCGGCTCAGGTAAATCTGCAGACTCAAGCACAGCAGGGAGGACGAGGTCGGACCAATGCTCGGGTCCACGCGATGACAGATGCAGAGGTCGAGGAGTCAGGCGACGTGGTTACAGGTATATCTACTTAAGTGTTTAAAAAATTCGAAGTTGAATTAAATTCTAGGTATTGTTATTGCATGTTGGGTGCTAAACCTTGAACGTGTTAAGTGTGATTTTAGTTAACAAAGTGCCAGCCAATGTCCTGTTCGATAGTGGGCCGAGTCACTCGTTTATAGCAAAGAGATTTGCCAAGAATCTGGATGTTCTCCCCGAATGGCTTGAGACTCCCTACCGTATACAAGCCTCTGGCGGCCAAGTACTCGTGTCACATCATCATTACAAGGGATGTGAATTGGAGATTAATGATCTGCAGTTCTCTGCGACCTTGATACCGATCCAAATGCACGACTTTGACGTTATTCTGGGCATGGACTTCTTGGCAAAATATCATGCCACTATTAACTGTCGGCAACTCCAGGTCAGCATGAAGACACCGGAGTTGTGGGAAACTACATTCCAAGGGAACTCTAAATTGAAAAAGGCACCCCAGAAGATTTATCTGACTGCGACTCAGGCTTTTCGAGCACTAAAGAAAGGAAGAGAAGGATTTTTGGTTTTCTCCATGGGTGCCGAGAGGAGGTTCCGCAGATTGACCAAATTCCTGTAGTAAAGGAATTTACAGACGTCTTCCCCGAGGAGCTACCAGGACTACCCCCAGAAAGAGAAGTAGAGTTCGAGATCAATCTTATACCCAGTGCTGAACCCATTTCCAGGGCACCCTACCGCATGGCTCCAGCAGAGCTCAAGGAGTTGAAGGAGCAGTTACAGGAACTGCTAGACCGTAAATTTATTCGGCCCAGTGTATCACCTTGGGGTGCTCCAGTCCTGTTCGTGAAGAAGAAGGATGGGAGCATGAGATTATGCATAGATTACCGGGAGCTCAATAAGACCACCATCAAGAATAAGTATCCATTACCTCGAATCGAGGATCTCTTTGATCAGCTACGGGTAATGATAAGTTGGAGTTATAATTTAAACTTTTCGGTTACTTGTTAAATTGCACCACTAACGAATTTCTTTCAGGGGATACAGCAAAGATCGCTTTCTGAACACGTTGTGGCCACTACGAATTTCTGGTTATGCCTTTTGGATTAACCAATGCCCCAGCCGCCTTTATGGATCTAATGAACACAGTGTTTTGAAAGCAACTGGATAAGTTCGTTGTAGTGTTCATTGATGATATTCTGGTATACTCCCCTAACGAAGAGATTCATGCTGAGCACTTGAGGGAAGTTCTAGAGACCCTTCGGAGGAGCAAATTGTACACCAAGTTCAGTAAATGTGAGTTCTGGTTGAAGAGCGTAACCTTTTTGGGTCATGTGGTCTCCAAAGAAGGGATTTCTGTGGATCCAAAGAAGGTAGAGGCGATCACCGAGTGGCCTAGGCCCACTAATGTGACTGAGGTAAAGAGTTTTCTCGGTCTGGCTGGATACTACAGGAAGTTTGTCGAGGGCTTCTCATCTATTGCAGTGCCTCTGAGCCGATTGACACAGAAGAAGTCGAAGTTTGAATGGACCGCCGAGTGCGAGCAGAGCTTCGCCGAACTAAAAAGGAGACTAACCACAACCCCTGTTCTTGCTCAGCCCTCCGCGTCGGAAGGGTTTGTCATTTACAGTGACGCTTCTAAGAACGGCTAGGATGCGTGTTGATGCAAAACGGCAAGGTCATTTGCGTATGCTTCGAGACAGCTAAAGACCTATGAGCAGAACTATTCGACTCATGATCTGGAACTAGCAGCGGTGGTGTTCGCACTGAAAATCTGGCGCCACTATTTATATGGAGTGAAATGCGAGGTGTTCACTGATCATAAAAGCCTTAAGTATCTGTTCACGCAAAAGGAGTTGAACATGCGCCAGAAGAGATGGTTAGAGTTATTGAAAGATTATGATTTGACCATCAGTTATCATCCAGGGAAGGCCAATCGGGTTGCGGATGCCTTAAGTAGGAAGTCGAGCCATGCTCGGCAGGCTACTCTAGAAAGGGAAATGGCAGAGTTTGACTTGGATCTTGTGGATTCTACTGCAGATGTTCTAGCAGCACTGATTATCACTCCAACTCTGATGGATAAGATTAAGGAAGCACAGAAAGATGACGCCGCAATTAGGGAAATCTGAGAAAGAATGCTAACCAGCCAGGTAAATGGATTTCAGGTTCTTGATGACAACAATATGTGGTACCAAAGAAGGTTGTGCGTACCGGATGTTGAGGACCTCAGGAGGGAATTGTTGAAAGAAGCACATAATTCGAAACTGTCTATCCACCCTGGTGCTACGAAAATGTACAATGATCTGAAGAAACATTATTGGTGGAATGGCATGAAGAGACACATCGTTGAGTTTGTAGAAAGGTGCCTTGTTTGCCAGCAAGTTAAGGCAGAACATCAGAGACCGGGTGGACTGATGCGACCACTAGAGATACCAGAATGGAAGTGGGAGCATGTGACAATGGACTTTGTGGTTGGACTTCCGAAGACAAGAAATGGGAATGATGTGATATGGGTAATCGTGGATCGATTGACTAAGTCTGCTCATTTCTTACCTATCCCTACCGGACTTACAATGGAGAGGTTGGTAACTATGTATATCGACAATATTGTCTGCCTTTATGGAGTGCCAGTCAGCATAGTATCTGATCGTGATCCGAAGTTTACTTCTCAGTTCTGGGCAGCCTGTCAGAAGAAAATGGGGACTGAGTTACGATTAAGCACTGCTTTCCACCCTCAGAGCGATGGTCAATCTGAGAGGACCATTCAGACCCTGGAGGACATGCTGAGGGCGTGCGCGTTGGATTTCAAGGGGAACTGGGACAACATGCTTAAGTTGATTGAGTTCTCCTATAATAACAGCCATCACAGTGCCATAGGCATGGCACCATTCGAGGCCTTGTATGGATGTAAGTGTAGGTCACCTATTCATTGGGACGAGGTTGACGAGCGTGTGTTGACGGCCCCTGAGATAATTGAGCAAACTAAAGAGAAGGTGAAACTGATTCGAGAATGTCTTAAGACGGCTCAGGATAGAAGCAAGAGTTGGCCGACATGAAGAGACGACCTTTGGAGTTCGAGGAAGGAGAAAAAGTCTATCTTAAGGTGTCACCCATGAAGGGTGTGACACGCTTTGGAGTTAAAGGGAAGTTGAAGCCTCGTTTTATTGGACCTTATGAGATACTCGAGAGGGTTGGAGACTTGGCCTACAAACTAGTGCTACCCCCGATGCTGGCTCAGGTGCACAATGTGTTTCACGTCTCACAGTTGAGGAGGTACGTATCAGACCCAAGTCATGTGTTAGATGCTCAGCCACTTAAGATCAAGCCAGATGCTTCCTATGAGGAGGTACCGATCAGAATTCTTGACCGGAAGGATCAGGAGCTGAGAAGAAGGATTATCCCCTATGTCAAGGTTCAATGGAGCAACCATCGGGAGAATGAAGCGACGTGGGAACTAGAAGAGCAAATGTGCGACCGCTATCCCCACCTCTTTGAGTAAGGTACGGCAAGTTTCGGGGTCGAAGCTTTTTTGTAAGGGGGTAGGATGTTATATCCGTGTAAACGAAAAAAAATAAAATAATAAAATATTTAAATTAACTAAATCTTATCCTAATCACTTAATTAACCTTTTAATTCCCCCAACCTCTCATTTAACATATCATTAACCCTAATCCCCTCCCCCTCTCTTTTCTAAACGGCAGCCTCTCCCCCTTCTCCCCCATCAAATCTCGGCCAAGAAGAAAAAGAAAGGGGGGGATCTTTGATCCAAGGCTTCAAGAGGAGTGGGAATCAAAACCACATCACCGTACCTACACCATCTCTTGTATCTAATTCTTGCTAGGATTGAGGTAGGTACATACTATTTATTCCCCCAAAATGGTATGAAGATTGCATACGCAAAACGGTATTTTATGTGTATTGTTGTCCTTTTATTTTGATTCAATCATGATCTTATTGATGTATTCCAATGTGTTTATTTTCTGTTCTTTGATTCTTGATTCAATCATGATCTTGTAGATGTATCACAAAGCGTCTATGGTGGTTCTCTTATTCTTGATTCGATTCTTTTATTCTTGATTCGATTCTTTTATTCTGGATCCGGTCATGATTTTATGGATGTATTCTCCTCGTGGTGTTATGATGCCTATATGTGAATGGAAATATGTGTGAGTGAAAATCTTAGAATGGTGTTGATGGATGGACTGCATTTAGATCTGCAGTTTCTGTAGAAATCGCATAATGGAAATCTTGGAAAAACGGTGACATCGATCGATCGATGTCAGAGGATGATGTACATCGATCGATCGATGTACAGTGGGTGAGAGATCGATGTATCCCAGATGGACATCGATCGATTGACGTAAGCTGAGTGAGAGTTCGATGTGCCTCAGTTGGACGTCGATCGATCGACGTCAGGGGATGACGTCCAACTGTTTTTTTCTTTCTCTTGCATCCATGGCACGTGCATTTGCATGAGGTATACTGCGTCTATAGGGCGCGGGTACCGGGATGATATACTGTGTCTATAGGACATGGGTGTCATGAGACATACTGCGTCTATAGGGCGTGGGTGTCCAAACGGCAAGTGGTGGCTAGAGACCACAACACTGGATTTAAGACCCAGGAGCATGCATTGCATATAGGTTTAGGGGCATATTGCATGACATGATTCTCGTTGCGTGTGACACGTTGATTGAGCATGCATCACCTACTTGCGTATTTTTATGTGGAGTGTTTTACCTTTCCGTATAAGCCATGCTATCTTGTCTTATGTGTTATGTGTTGATATCTTTTTGGGTAATGTACGCTTTGTATTGTTTTGAGAGGCACCTACTGGGTGATTACCATCACTCACCCCCTACTATTCCAGGTGAGACCGACATTGGGTATGACTACATCTTACTTGAGGATGGGGCTGATGTCGTAGAGTGGGCTGAGTGACCAGTAGTTACGCTTGCAGTGAGGGTAGAGACGGGCTGGTTATGATATTCGTGGGATGACAGTGACACGGGCATTCTATTTTTCAGTATTACTTTGAAACATTTTCAGACTTTAAAATTCAGACATTTGACTTTGACTTGTATGGCCTGGTCAGCCTAATAATGATGTCTTTATTTTATTGAGGCTCGTTAAATCCAAATTAGTATTGTGTTTAATTGTTTCCGCTAAAAGGAAAAAAAATTTCCACGTCGACACTGACGTGTAACAGGTTGATGTGACGCTTTGTATTCTCCTTAGTGAGATACGGCGGGTGCACTGCTACCGAGGCCAGGGCTCAGGAGCGGGGTGCTACATGAAGTCTAGTATGTAAGTCTTGAATCGTTTACATATCGATTGCGGATTTGAAATGAACAAGCATGTCGAGAGACCATGTGATGGCATAGGTTCAGTAGCCTGATGAAATAATTTGGATGATATTGTCCATTCTCATATAGTTTAGTGTGGAAATGGCAATGTGTCCTAAACGTCTATGCCATAAATTCACATTGGGTTCATTTGACATAAAACACTTAACTTTAGCGTCTACTACATCATCTATAGATAGCGTAAAAATATTGCCTTCTCGTTTTCCTTTTAAAACGGTTTCTCCATTTTTATTTATTATGTTGCAATACGGGTGAGTAAAACACACATTAAAACCATTGTCAACAAATTGAGAAATACTAAGAAGATTGTAGGATAAGTTGCTTACCAAAAATACGTTGGAGATTTGGAGTGTGTTTGGACTTCCAATCGTACCTTTTCCGATGATCTTGCCTTCGTTGTTGTCTCCGAAGGTCACGGATCCGCCTTTTGTGACCTTCTTTAGTTTAGTGAATAGGCTCGGGTCACCCGTCATGTGTCTCGAGCATCCACTATCAAGGAACCACTTTATAGATGTATCTTTCGACGTGTGGGCTCCCTGCAATGTGCAAAGGTGATTTAGGTACCCTTTTAACTTTGGATCCTTTCGAGTTAGTTAATCACCTCTTGGTAAAAGTACCTTTCGGTACCCATACTTGGGTGATCCTTCTCGGTCTATCAAATGGCAAGAATGTAGATGAAGGTGCGATATAGTAGACATGTGGTGCATGCACTTTGGGCCTTTGCCCAAGGACTCCTCTATACTCACTAAATGAAGGACGTTTTTGATATGTCCTTGTGTGTGTGTGTAGTACGTGGATGATATGCATTTCGTGTATGCATTGTTCTCTTCTTTTCATATCTATAAGGTACAAAGTTATATTTCACATGATATGAAGAGGTGGGGCGTGAGGAAGGGGGCACTTTCTGCGTCATCTTAGACGCCACTTGCGGCTTAGGAGTGTCTACTTTCTTAGACACAACAAACTTGGTTGGTTTGATTGATACTTCGTTAGTATCAACGTATCCCAGTCCAGTTTTGTCGCTATCATGCTTTTGTGATAATATGATGCGATGCAGCATGTTGGACCCTGTATCAAACTGTTTCATCATTTTCTCTAAATCGGTATTCCTTGATTTCAAATTTGAAATCTCGGATTTCATTTCATTATTTTGAGTGGTTAATGATGAAATCTCAGTCTTTAATGCAGTGATGACGCATGATGACTCTTTCTTTGAATCGCTTAATTGAGCGACAAGATTCTCATTAGAAGATTCTAACAGTTTCTTGTCTTCAATTAATCGTTTCTTTTCTTTAGCGAGAGTCTTAGTGAATTTATGCAATTCTAGATACTGACTAAAAAGATCATCATAAGAAGGTTCAGAGTCAGAGTCAGAATCAGATGATACCTCATTAGATGCTTTGGATGCAAAGCATACTTGTGCGGTCTCCTCTTCGGTCTCAGTTTCAGAATCTGATGAATCACTCCAGGTGGAGGCCTTTAGAGCACGTTTCCTTTGTTTGGGTTCTGAGACGAGTCTATGTTTGTTCCGCTCCTTGTCAGGGTACTTAGTAGTTTGCTTTTCTTTATTTGGGCAGTCATATGATAAGTGTCCGAGTTTGCCACATTCATAACATTTAACGTCTTTATCGTTTGACTTGTTCTTATCTCTCTTAGTAGTAGTGCCCTTATTTTTGTTTCTAAATGACCTTCTCATAAATTTTCTCAATCCTTTAGCCAATAGAATTAGGTCATCATTATCCGATTCGGAATCACTATCCTCTACATGATCGGAGGGGGGAGACGTATTCATTTGATTTAAAAGCAATAGCTTTACCTTGTTTAGATGATTCCGATTTCCGAATGGTGAGTTTATTTTCATAAACTTTAAGTGATCCGATTAGTTCTTCCATCTTTATTGATTTAGTTTCCTTGCTTTCTTCTATTGCGGTCACTTTTGGGTCCCATTCAGAAGGAAGGCTTCGTAGGACTTTCTGTACCTTTTCCTGCGTAGTAAAAGCCTTACCAAGAGACTCAAGAGAGTTGTAGATGTTAGTC
Source organism: Eustoma russellianum (assembly GCA_036186865.1). Classification (NCBI taxonomy): domain Eukaryota; kingdom Viridiplantae; phylum Streptophyta; class Magnoliopsida; order Gentianales; family Gentianaceae; genus Eustoma; species Eustoma russellianum. The sequence continues at coordinate 8,822,021 of AP025073.1, read as the reverse complement.
AAACGAAGATCCATATCTACAATAGACTCACTGGGCAATTATTTAAATGACTCAAGTGTGGACATAAGCATGTTAATTTTTGACTCTTTCACTTGACTCTTGCCTTCGTGTTTCATTTCTAGTATCCTCCACATTTCTTGTGCACTTGAACAGTTTGACGCATAACTAGACTCACTTTTACTTAATCCGTTTAAAAGCAATTGCATAGCCCTAGCATTCCTACTAAGTTTCTTTTTATCATCACTCGTATATTCTTGTCTAGATTTAACGACTTCTAATGTGACTCCGTCTACAGTGGATGCCTTAGATGGGACATAAGGACCATCTTCAATGATTGACCAACGATCTATATCTATAGCCATAAGAAAAAGCTTCATTCTAAGTTTCCACTGAATAAATGACTCACCGTCGAAAAGTGGAGGCCTTTGGCTCGACATACCTTCTTGCTTGGTTTTGAGATTTGTGGTTGCCATCTCACTGAATCGTTGGATTCCTTGAAGTGAGTGTTCCTGCGCTCTGATAACACTTGTAGGATCTGCAAGGCACCACTAGAAGGGGGGGTTGAATAGATGGTGCGGAAAGTGTGGTTTTTAAAATTTCTTTAAACTTGTACAATTCAAGTTCTGAAAACAGATTCTGTTTTCAGGACCAGTTTTACAACGTTTTTAAAACCAGGTTAGAGGTCTCCAAAAATTATGAAATTTTGATAGAACTTAGCCTCAGATGTTATGAGGGTCCCCTAAAAATGCCAAATTAAAATTCAACCTTTAACCCCTTCAAAAACCGTTGGCAATCAGATTGTGCAAATCTGCCAGAAACGGTAGATGGTTTTGAAAAATTAATTCCTATTTGTGTGAACGTCCAAATGCTCTGAAAATTTAACCATTAACTCTTTTTATATTATATTTAAATGGGTTCAAACAGTTTTGGAAAATTCTTTTGGGAAGTAGGTCAACTACAACCAAAGTCTCAACCTTTGCAAGTCTGAAAATCAGACTGCACTAGTCTCAGAACTTTTGATGTTTGATTGACTTATACTTATCCAAAAGGGTTGAAACTTATGCCAAATTAACCCTAGAACGTGTGAGTATATTTCTGAAAATTTTCGTAATTTTTGAAAATCGTTTACTATTTTTACGTATGCGAACAAGAAGGATGAACAGTGCAGTAACTGAAAAGTAAATGCAGAAAGTAAATGGCACCAAGAATTTTATACTGGTTCGGTTATAAACAACCTACTCCAGTCTTCAAGGAACACCTTCCTTGGTTCACACTAATCACACACACGCAGTACACCTTACCACAGGGTTGATAGAGTTACACCTAACTCCAACCCTTTACAAACCTTGTATTGTAAGTACAATTCGCACGAACACCACCACCTTGCTAGAGTGAAGATTGATCACACCTTGATCAATCTTTTACAAAGATATATGAATGGTGGTTTATCTCAAGCCTATTCAAGATAGAAAGATATGAAAAACAATAGGCTTTACAATAAGAGAGAAGGAAAGAAGATGTAGGAGAAGAAGAGCTAGGCTTTTTTTTGATCTCTTTGAATTGCAATGCTTGTTGTTCTTTTGTTTGCTCCACTTCTTTCCTTATAATATGTCCAGGCCGTCCCCCTATGGTAGCCTCCCCCTCTTGAAAATTATCTTTTAAGTCTTTGAGAGAGTGTAAGACATCATTGTGACAAGGCCTTGCTTACTTGGCATCTTCTTATTGGATGATCATTTAGTCTTCGCTTACTTGGCACCTCCTTATTGGTTCAACGTTGTCATCATGATGACATGGAAAAAATCTGAGATATACACTTAACCATGTGCCAAAAATCATCACATAATACCTTCCATAAATCAAGAGATACATCACATAAATTGCAAGATGAAAAATCCTTCCTAACCAAGTGAAAAAATCAGCCATTAAGCACTCTTGCCATGCTGAATTTTCAGCATGTGCATCCTTCCTTTTCTTTCAAAATAATACCAAATATTCCTTGATTTTTCATCATAAAAATGAATCAACAATTTATGGTAAGTATTGCTACCAAACAAGAAATGAACATGGACACATTTTGCTCTTCAAATTCGGCCACAAGGTTGTACACATGCTGAAAAATTTTCAGCATGTGTGATATATAAAATATCACCATTTATTTATTTAAATTATATTCAAAACCTTTCCATTTCTTCTTCTAATCAATCACCTAATAAAAGATGACAAAATAAGTCACATTTAAGAGCAAAAATTCGGCCACCCTAAGTTTAGCATGCTGAAATTTTCAGCATGTGACATAAGAGAGATATACCTTGAATTCTTACCATTTGTAGCTTCTCTCTTCAATTCACCAACTTTGTATGATTGATCCTTGACCAATCAAGATACCAACAAGGCTCCAATTATGCTCCAAAACAGCTGGTGTAGACGTTGGAATGAGGATGTAGATGTGCTGAAATTTATTTTTGCTAACTTTGTAAAATAATGCACATTTAATAATACACACATGTAATATTCCAATCAGCCCTTAATTTAATTTTCTAGAACACTTTAAGATGTATATTATATGTAAAAAGTGTCTAGATACGTGTCACATGATGTACCAAAAAAACGTTCCATGTTATGTGCCTAGAAAACCGAATTTTCGATATTTATCGATTACACGATTTTTCTCTAATTTAAATTCCAACTTTTGCACATGTTATATATATTATGTTATACATAATATATATAATATATACTTTAAATCTCAGCACTTGGCTGGTTTAAAGTGGTACCATTAGCATGTGACAAAATTAAAATTGGAATCTTCACATTTTGGCCTTAATGTGGAGTAATTTGTGTGTGCCAACATGGAAAGTATTTTTCGCTAAAAATATCATGTATGGCACGAAATTTATGCTGATTTTTGAAGTATAGGGGTTGGCCATTTATTTATGGCAAGTACGTGACACGTTGGCGAAGTTTCGGTATTCGTCCGATACAACAATTTTTGGTTTAGAACCTTTTATCGTGTCGTATTTAATTTGTCATCACCATATCTTATATCATATGATACAAGACCTGAATATACTCATAAATATGAGTTAAGTACAGTGGTGTGACGTTAACGTACGTACGTAAAATATATAATGTGTCGGTAGTACGTTGGAATACATGTGTATGTGCCTTTATTTAAAAAATCTGAAAATATATATTTATATACATGTGTGGCGTGTATATTTAATGAAAAGGAGGAGGAGAAGACTTTCCTTCCTTAGCCTTGTTGCCTTTGTGCCTTTTCCAAATGTAGCTTCCTTTAATGAACTACTTAGTTTATTAAACTAAGTACTTCACTTAATAAACTAGTTTAGTTCATTAATGGTGGCACCTGAAAATAGTATAAACACAACAAATGTTTGCCATATGATGTAAGCTTTAATGCTTCATGGCTCGTTAGTATGGCAACATAATATATAAGCTAAATAAGGCAAGTAATGGCAAGATATCATGCATTCATGTACACGTTTATATGCTTGTATACGTTTATATATATATATATATATATATATATATATATATATGCATTCAAGTTACTTATTTTGAAATCACTCAAACCCCCTTATCTCTACAATCTCCCCCTTTTGATGATTTTCAAAATAACTTGTGTACATGATTTAAATGCTATCTCTCTGTTACACCCCGTGTCTTTTAAGCGCAACTTTCAATACTTAGGGGTTAACCTTGAATGCAATTTAATTAATTATGTAAGATTATAAAACTTAGTCACCTAAAACATAGAAGAATAAGAAAGAAGGGTTCAAAATAGAGTTAAAGGTAATTCATAGAAATTACTTGAAAGGCCCCTACTAGAAGTTGAGGGAGTTACAAAAGTTGGTATAACCTCCCCATCTCAGCCATATTGGATGGTTATACCACAAAAGAAGAAGGGAAAAATTCTGAGAAAAAGAGAGAGAAGAGAAAAGGAGAGGAAGAAGAAGAAGAAAGGAAAGAGAAGGAAGGAAAAGGCCATTCTAGGTTCAATTCTCATCAAAGTTCTGCAGTAAATCCGTAAGCTTAACTAGAAACAAAGGCAAGTAATCTTTCTATACGCTTTATGTAAATTTTGATACTTTAGGCCCTATGTTCTTACAAAGAGAAAACATGAATCACACATTGGTATTCTTGTCTTGACTATTTTAAATGCTTTGTTATATGTAAGTCTTGTTGCTAATTGTGCAAAGTATTGTCCTTTGGGCAATATCTCTGAAAATAGTTGTGTGGTGCTTTGTTGTTGTCAAGCATGCCCATAAAGTGTATATCTTGACTTGCTTATTGTCTTGCTCTACTCTTATGTTGATTGTCTACACTTTGACGTTGAGAGTATGTGCAGGAAATTGAGGGATGAGAGTTGACATTGTTGTAGACTTGTGGTGTTGGTTGTTGTTGATGACAATCTTTGAAGATGGTGAATGATTGAAGAGTTAGAGTGGATGTTGTTAGGCACAACTAAGCTTCAATTCATGATTAGATGTATGTTAAGTATGATGAATTTAGATGTTAAGATGGATCTTTAAGAGTTGAATATGGAAGGGTTGAAGAAGAAAGGAGTTGGGTGGAAGTTACTGCAGAAAAACTGCAGTTTGGCATCGTCAGAACACTTCGAACGCCTACATGAGGCGCTTCATGTCACTATAGGCGCTTCATGTAGCGTTCCATGTGTCCTGGAGCTTTCCCGTATAGAAAACTGAAATTTAGAACCGTCAGAACACTTCGAACGCCTACATGAAGCGCTTCATGTCACATTAGGCGCTTCATGTGGTGTTCAATGTGTCCTGAATCATCCCTGAACACTTCGAACGCCTAGTAGAGGCGCTTCATGTACCATTAGGCGCTTCAAGTGGTGTTCCAAGTATTCTGGAAGTATTTTTGACCCTTTAGACGCCCTATGTAAGTGTAGTAACTTTATACACTTCTTTTGAACATAAAATGCAAGGGTATTTGAGGTATATTTGAGGTGTAGATGGTAAGTTTGATTAAGTAAGCATAAGATTGAATTCTAGTGAATAAGTGAGACAAATGGACTTGGTAAAACACGTTTAGGGAGTGTTTGAGGTGCAAGACCATATCCTTGATAGACAAGATGTATGTGTGTGTGTGTTACATGTTGATATGAAGCTATCTGTGCATCCTGCATCATGACATGGGCACTTGCATTTGATTTGAGATATGTTTTGCAAAAGAACAAGAAAGGTAAAGTTTGCGAAAGACAAAATGGCTGCTGGTTGATCACAGGGTATAAAAGTCACGTCTGCGAAAGCAGGGTATAAAGAGCGTGATCTGTGAATCAACAGCAGGGTATAAAGTATGTTATGGGGCCGTGGACCTATCAGCACGGAAAATGAAGTATTTTATGGGGCCGTGGACCTATCAGCACGGATATGATATATGTAATGGGGCCGTGGACCTTTCAGCACGGATATATGGTATATGTAATGGGGCCGTGGACCTTTCAGCACGGGGTATAAAGTTATGATGGCTGTGGACTGATCACCCACAGGGTATAAAGTTCTGCTACGCGAAGAATATGATATGTAAAGTGATGAAATGTTTGTGAAATGACATGCATGACATGTTTATGAAAGAAGGCATATGCATGGGTGTTGTGTGTGATTTTAAAGAAGTACATGCATCATGATACACGAAGCATAAGACTTGACATACAAGAAATGTGGTTAGTCTATGACTTGCTTATGTGATTCGTTGTTTTAATACATGTTGGTTCTCGTAACTGTGTTCACATATGTGCTTTATCTGTTTTGAGTAATTCTTATTAAGATGCTATTTGTTAACCCGAGCACCTTATTTTTGGGCAATGTTTAATACACTGGTGACTCGACGTGTGTGATTCCGTAGGGTGTATAGACGGGTTACTTGCTGGCGAAGTTTTCGCTAAGAACAATCATTCTGTCTCCTTTTCAGGTGAGCCTGATTATGAGTTGATATTTATCGAAGACGACGGCGAGTGGGCTCAGTGGGATGATGGACAAGGGAATAGATAGATGCTGGACTATTTTGTTTGAGTTTGAAACTCATTGTTATTATGTTGTTCTAAAACTTATGTCGGCTAGATGATCAAACAGTTTTATTTCCGCTGCAGTTTTCTAGTTGTAATATTGACAACGAAGGTTTAGATTTTATGACGTTTCCGCTGGTTTTAACTTACATTATGAAGAATGTATGCTTGATCTGCTTGACGCTTCGTAGTTCTCATAGTAGGCTACGGCGGGTGCACTGGTTCCGATAACGGTATCGGGCTGGGGCGCTACAGGTGGTATCAGAGCCTAGGCTGCAGATCTATTTCGGAAACTTAAGTTCATGATCTTTTAGACTCTTAAGCTATGATTCTCCCTTAAGGTTGATCCTTAGTTATAAGTACTAATCTCTTAGTGGTTAAGTATGATATGGGTTGGGTGTGTGCGAGCGCGTCTTATTATCTAACTTTGTATTAATAGTTGTACTACACACCTTACCTAGTAGCACGCGTTCGAGCTTTCAGTAATCCTTGTATTTACTGAATGCCAATGTAATGTTGACCTTTTCAGCGAAATATGCCTCCAAGAAGAGATAACACAGGCAACTCTGGCAATGGACAGGAGAACCAGCCACCACAAGTGGTTTTACCCCAAGTACTCACTGATGCGCTGACGGTCATTGCACAAGGGTATGTGCAGCAGCATCAGCCTCCGCCTCCACCACCGCCGCAGCATAACATCAGGTTCTTTTATGGAGAGATGAGGAAGATGAGGGTGCCGGAGTTCGGTGGATGTACGGATCCTGAAGAGGCTCAGCATTGGTTGGCTGAGGTTGAGAAATGTTTCCGGCTGGTGCAAGTCCCGAATGAGATAAAAGTTGAGGTGGTCACACCCCTTTTAAGTGGCAAGGCTGGTGAATGGTGGGAAGGAATGGTGTTGAGAATGACCCCGCCAATCTCATGGACACAGTTTTGTGATGTTTTCCTGAAATACTACGTACCGGAGACGGCGATCTTGGACAAGATAAGGGCGTTTGACAGACTGGAGCAAGGAAGGATGACAGTGTCGGAGTATGCAGATCGTTTTCATGCCCTGGGTAAGTTTGCCCCTGCGATTATGTCTGATAATCGTCTTAAGATGACGAAGTTTGAGAGGGGCTTGGACTCGAGGATACAGTCGGCGATAGTGAATGCGGGGATGAAAACTTATGAGGATATGCTAGATGCGTGTTACCGTGTTGAGAGTGATTTTCGCCGAGTGGCGGCAAGAGCAGCTAGCGCAGGAGGGTCTGATAGAGGCAAGAGACCAAGGGAGGATGTGAGAGTTGGTGGAAGACCCGGACGTTGGGTCAAGATTCCGAAGAGAGGGCCAGTTGGGAATTTTCAGAGACTGCCACCCCAGAATCAAGTAGCTCAGCAGGCGGTAGGAGTTTGTCCACATTGCAATAGGAATCCAGTTGGAGAGTGTAGGAAAGTGGCTGGAGCATGTTTCCGATGCGGTCAAGTGGGTCACATTGATTAGGGACTGTCCGGAGATGAAGAAGAATAACCCTGGAGAGGCGGCTCAGCAGCCGAGAGTGAAGCCTCGAGCAAATGCCCGTGTACATCTAATGACGGACACAGATGTGAAGGAGGCTACCGATGTAGTAGCAGGTATCCTCTAAACTAAGTTTGAATTCATATCGAGTTAAGTGTCTATGTGCATAACTTTTGTGTGCAAAACTTTATGTGGCTTTAGGTGCGGTTTAGTAAATAAGATGCCTGCCAATGTACTTTTCGATAGCGGCGCAAGCCATTCCTTTGTAGCGAAGAGATTCACTAAGCACTTGGGTAGTTTGCCTGAATGGTTAGAGACTCCGTATCGCGTACAAGCGGCCGGAGATCAGATTATGGTTTCATACCAGCAGTATCGAGATTGCGAATTGGAGTTTGAAGGACAAGCATTCTCTGCCACACTGATCCCTATCCAGATGTATGACTTCGATGTTATATTAGGAATGGACTGGTTGGCTAAGAATCACGCCAATATTGATTGTCGGTTGAAGCAAGTGACAATCAAGAATGATAAGATGGAGGAGGTAATATTTCAGGGAGATGCAGAACGAAAGAAAGTCCCCAAGAAGGTATATGTGTCTGTCGCACAAGCACGCAAAGCATTGAGGAAGGGTGCTGAGGGATTCTTAGTGTATGCCATGGATGTTACTCAGGAGGTGTCGTCTATGGAGAAAATTCGAGTGGTCAATGAATTTCCTGACGTGTTTCCGGAGATTTACCAGGAGTGCCACCTCCGAGAGAAGTTGAGTTTGAGATTAACTTGATCCCCGGTACTGAACCTATTTCTAAAGCTCCTTATAGAATGGCTCCGGCGGAATTGAGAGAGTTGAAGGAACAATTGCAAGAGTTATTGGACAAGAAGTTTATCCGACCTAGTGTGTCGCCTTGGGGAGCACCTGTGTTGTTTGTAAAGAAGAAAGATGGTAGCATGAGGCTGTGTATCGATTATAGAGAGTTGAATAAAGTTACCATCAAGAATAAGTATCCCCTTCCACGAATTGAGGACTTGTTTGACCAACTCAAGGGCGCTAAAATCTTCTCTAAGATTGACCTCCGATCAGGATATCATCAATTACGAGTGAAGGCCGAGGACATCGCAAAGACAGCTTTCCGCACAAGGTATGGTCACTATGAATTTTTAGTGATGCCATTTGGATTGACAAATGCCCCTGCGGCTTTTATGGATCTTATGAATACCGTCTTTCGAGAACAGTTGGATAAGTTTGTAGTGGTATTCATAGATGATATCCTTGTGTATTCTCCTGACGAGCAAACTCACACTGAGCATTTGAGAACCGTACTAGGCATTTTGAGGCAGAAACAACTTTATGCAAAGTTTAGCAAGTGTTAGTTCTGGTTAAGAAGTGTAGCTTTCCTGGGTCATGTGATATCAGAAGAGGGGATTGCTGTTGACCCGAAGAAGGTGGAAGCTATAACTGAATGGCCTAGACCTACCAATGTCACCGAAGTGCGAAGTTTCTTGGGTCTAGCGGGTTATTACAGAAAATTCGTTGAGGGATTCTCGAGGATTGCCGTACCTCTCAGTCGCCTTACTCAAAAGAAGTCCAAGTTTGAGTGGACGGCTGAATGCGAGCAAAGTTTCACGGAGCTTAAGAAGAGATTAACGACAGCCCCAGTATTGGCTCAACCCTCTGGAACGGATGGATTTGTAATTTATAGTGATGCGTCAAAGAACGGGTTAGGTACGTAAATTATAGTATAAGGTTATGATCTTATATATATCCCTAAAGTTTAGACTAACACCTTGTTTGTAGGTTGTGTTTTAATGCAAAACGAACGAGTCATCGCGTATGCCTCAAGACAGCTAAAGCCTTATGAACAAAACTATCCCACACATGATCTTGAACTTGCCGCAGTTGTGTTCGCCTTGAAGATTTGGCGGCATTATTTGTATGGAGAGAAGTGCGCGGTATTCACGGATCATAAGAGTCTAAAGTATTTGTTCTCACAGAAAGAATTGAATATGAGGCAGCGGAGGTGGTTGGAGTTGCTAAAAGACTACGACCTAACTATTCATTATCACCCGGGAAAGGCTAACAAGGTAGCCGACGCCTTAAGTAGGAAGTCCAGCCATGCACGACAATCACCACTGGAAAGAGAGATGGAGGAGTTTGGTTTGGATTTGATTGAATCCACGGTGAACGTTTTGACAGCATTAACTATCACCCCGAGTTTGATCGATCGGATAAAGGAGGCACAGAAGAGAGATAAGGCTTTAAGTGAGATAATGGAAAGGGTGAAACATAGTCCAGTTGAAGGATTTCGGACTAAGGATGATGGGAGCTTATGGTTTAGGGAAAGATTATGCGTGCCGGATGTTGACGAACTTAGGAAAGAAGTTTTGCAAGAAGCTCATAATTCAAGGTTATCGATACACCCCGGTAGCACCAAGATGTATAGAGATATCAAGCGATACTATTGGTGGTCCGGGATGAAAAGACATATTGCGGAATTCATAGAGAGGTGTTTAGTGTGTCAACAAGTCAAAGCGGAACACCAGCGGCCCGGTGGATTGTTGATGCCGTTGGAAATTCCGGAATGGAAATGGGAACATGTCACAATGGATTTTGTAGCCGGATTACCAAAGACAAGAAGTGGATGTGACATGATTTGGGTTATCGTGGACCGTTTAACAAAGTCTGCCCATTTCCTACCCGTTTCAAGTGAGACACCTCTCGACAAACTAGTGAATGTGTATATGGAGAACATAGTGAGCTTACATGGTGTTCCGGTAAGTATAGTATCCGACCGAGACTCACGGTTCACATCTAAGTTTTGGACAGCATTTCAAGAAGCCATGGGTACAGAATTAAGGTTGAGTACGGCATATCATCCCCAAACTGATGGACAGTCCGAGCGGACAATTCAAACCTTGGAAGATATGCTAAGAGCTTGCGTGCTGGATTTCAAAGGGAGTTGGGATGGAATGGTAAAGCTGATGGAGTTTTCTTATAACAATAGTTACCACAGCGCAATTGATATGGCTCCTTTTGAGGCTTTGTATGGAAGGAAATGTAGGTCCCCGGTTTATTGGAACGAAGTGGGCGTGAGGACCATCACGGGACCTGAGCTATTAGAGAAAACGCTAGAGAAGGTAAAGGTCATTCGGGAAAGACTCAAGACGGCTCAGGACCGTAGCAAGAGTTGGGCAGATTCCAAACGACGACCATTGGATTTTGATGTGGGTGATAAAGTTTATTTGAAGGTATCACCTACGAAGGGCGTCATGAGGTTTGGAGTAAGAGGCAAGCTAAGCCCTCGTTTCATTGGTCCCTATGAAATACTTGAGAAGGTAGGAGCCTTGGCATATAGGTTGGCATTACCCCCGGTGTTGGCACAAGTTCACAATGTATTCCACGTGTCACAATTAAGAAAGTACGTGGCGGATCCAAGTCATGTACTTGAAGCTCAACCTTTGGAACTCAAGGACGATGTTACATATGAGGAAGTACCCGTGAAAATTGTGGACCGAAAGGATCAAGTGTTGAGGAAGCGAGTGATCCCGTATGTAAAGGTTCAATGGAGCAATCACACGGAACGTGAAGCCACTTGGGAGCTCGAAGAACAAATGCGGGAGAAGTATCCTCAGCTCTTTGACTAAGGTACGTAAGTTTCGAGGACGAAACTTTTTGTAAGGGGGGTGGAATGTTACACCCCGTGTCTTTTAAGCGCAACTTTCAATACTTAGGGTTAACCTTGAATGCAATTTAATTAATTATGTAAGATTATAAAACTTAGTCACCTAAAACATAGAAGAATAAGAAAGAAGGGTTCAAAATAGAGTTAAAGGTAATTCATAGAAATTACTTGAAAGGCCCCTACTAGAAGTTGAGGGAGTTACAAAAGTTGGTATAACCTCCCCATCTCAGCCATATTGGACGGTTATACCACAAAAGAAGAAGGGAAAAATTCTGAGAAAAAGAGAGAGAAGAGAAAAGGAGAGGAAGAAGAAGAAGAAAGGAAAGAGAAGGAAGGAAAAGGCCATTCTAGGTTCAATTCTCATCAAAGTTCTGCAGTAAATCCGTAAGCTTAACTAGAAACAAAGGCAAGTAATCTTTCTATACGCTTTATGTAAATTTTGATACTTTAGGCCCTATGTTCTTACAAAGAGAAAACATGAATCACACATTGGTATTCTTGTCTTGACTATTTTAAATGCTTTGTTATATGTAAGTCTTGTTGCTAATTGTGCAAAGTATTGTCCTTTGGGCCATATCTCTGAAAATAGTTGTGTGGTGCTTTGTTGTTGTCAAGCATGCCCATAAAGTGTATATCTTGACTTGCTTATTGTCTTGCTCTACTCTTATGTTGATTGTCTACACTTTGACGTTGAGAGTATGTGCAGGAAATTGAGGGATGAGAGTTGACATTGTTGTAGACTTGTGGTGTTGGTTGTTGTTGATGACAATCTTTGAAGATGGTGAATGATTGAAGAGTTAGAGTGGATGTTGTTAGGCACAACTAAGCTTCAATTCATGATTAGATGTATGTTAAGTATGATGAATTTAGATGTTAAGATGGATCTTTAAGAGTTGAATATGGAAGGGTTGAAGAAGAAAGGAGTTGGGTGGAAGTTACTGCAGAAAAACTGCAGTTTGGCATCGTCAGAACACTTCGAACGCCTACATGAGGCGCTTCATGTCACTATAGGCGCTTCATGTAGCGTTCCATGTGTCCTGGAGCTTTCCCGTATAGAAAACTGAAATTTAGAACCGTCAGAACACTTCGAACGCCTACATGAAGCGCTTCATGTCACATTAGGCGCTTCATGTGGTGTTCAATGTGTCCTGAATCATCCCCGAACACTTCGAACGCCTAGTAGAGGCGCTTCATGTACCATTAGGCGCTTCAAGTGGTGTTCCAAGTATTCTGGAAGTATTTTTGACCCTTTAGACGCCCTATGTAAGTGTAGTAACTTTATACACTTCTTTTGAACATAAAATGCAAGGGTATTTGAGGTATATTTGAGGTGTAGATGGTAAGTTTGATTAGTAAGCATAAGATTGAATTCTAGTGAATAAGTGAGACAAATGGACTTGGTAAAACACGTTTAGGGAGTGTTTGAGGTGCAAGACCATATCCTTGATAGACAAGATGTATGTGTGTGTGTTACATGTTGATATGAAGCTATCTGTGCATCCTGCATCATGACATGGGCACTTGCATTTGATTTGAGATATGTTTTGCAAAAGAACAAGAAAGGTAAAGTTTGCGAAAGACAAAATGGCTGCTGGTTGATCACAGGGTATAAAAGTCACGTCTGCGAAAGCAGGGTATAAAGAGCGTGATCTGTGAATCAACAGCAGGGTATAAAGTATGTTATGGGGCCGTGGACCTATCAGCACGGAAAATGAAGTATTTTATGGGGCCGTGGACCTATCAGCACGGATATGATATATGTAATGGGGCCGTGGACCTTTCAGCACGGATATATGGTATATGTAATGGGGCCGTGGACCTTTCAGCACGGGGTATAAAGTTATGATGGCTGTGGACTGATCACCCACAGGGTATAAAGTTCTGCTACGCGAAGAATATGATATGTAAAGTGATGAAATGTTTGTGAAATGACATGCATGACATGTTTATGAAAGAAGGCATATGCATGGGTGTTGTGTGTGATTTTAAAGAAGTACATGCATCATGATACACGAAGCATAAGACTTGACATACAAGAAATGTGGTTAGTCTATGACTTGCTTATGTGATTCGTTGTTTTAATACATGTTGGTTCTCGTAACTGTGTTCACATATGTGCTTTATCTGTTTTGAGTAATTCTTATTAAGATGCTATTTGTTAACCCGAGCACCTTATTTTTGGGCAATGTTTAATACACTGGTGACTCGACGTGTGTGATTCCGTAGGGTGTATAGACGGGTTACTTGCTGGCGAAGTTTTCGCTAAGAACAATCATTCTGTCTCCTTTTCAGGTGAGCCTGATTATGAGTTGATATTTATCGAAGACGACGGCGAGTGGGCTCAGTGGGATGATGGACAAGGGAATAGATAGATGCTGGACTATTTTGTTTGAGTTTGAAACTCATTGTTATTATGTTGTTCTAAAACTTATGTCGGCTAGATGATCAAACAGTTTTATTTCCGCTGCAGTTTTCTAGTTGTAATATTGACAACGAAGGTTTAGATTTTATGACGTTTCCGCTGGTTTTAACTTACATTATGAAGAATGTATGCTTGATCTGCTTGACGCTTCGTAGTTCTCATAGTAGGCTACGGCGGGTGCACTGGTTCCGATAACGGTATCGGGCTGGGGCGCTACACTCTCCCCCTTGAATTATGCACAAATTTGAAATTTGAATTTCGAATTTCAAATCCGGCTCCCCCTTGATTTGTGCAATTAAGATCAATCAGTGTCACTCTCCCCCTTAAATCATGCTTTTCTCTCCCCCTTTATTTTGGAAAATAAATCAAAAGATTCCTGTCAAAAAGGAAAGTAAATCAAAGCACGTCAAATCAAATCATATCAACGGGAATCATGCCTAATTTAGAATGAAGATATTCATACGTGGCTTGATTTAAGGCTTTTGTAAAGATATCTGCTACTTGTGCTTCTGTGCGTACGTGATCTATGACAATGTAACCATTGTTTACGTGATCACGAAGAAAGTGATAGCGTACTTCTATGTGCTTAGCCTTAGAATGTAACACGGGATTCTTAGACAAATTTATGGCACTCATACTATCACAATATATAGGAATTTTATTTACGGTAATTCCAAAGTCCGAAAGTTGTTGTTTTATCCACAACAACTGTGTGCAACAAAGGCTAAGAGCCATGTACTCAGCCTCAGTAGTGGACAAAGCAACACTTGCTTGCTTTTTGGAAAACCATGAAATAAGGGAATTTCCTATAAATTGGCAAGTTCCGCTCGTGCTTTTTCTATCTATTTTTGCAGCCACCATAATCTGCATCAGTGTAAGCATGTAAGTCAAATGTAGAATCCTTATCGTACCAAATTCCTAAGGTGGGCGTGTGCTTAATATAACGGAATATTCTTTTTACCGCATTGAAGTGTGACACCTTAGGTTGACTTTGAAAACGTGCACACATGCAAACACTAAACATGATATCAGGCCTACTAGCAGTTAAATATAGCAAAGAGCCTATCATAGATCGATATAAGCTATTATCAACGTCTTTTCCATGTTCGTCTTTGTCTAATTTAGTAGTGACACTCATAGGGGTGGGGGATGATTTCAAATTTTCGAAATTAAACTTTTTAATCATGTCATTAACATATTTTGCTTGGCTTATATGAATCCCTTTACTCGTTTGCTTAATCTGCAAGCCAAGAAAATAATTAAGTTCACCAACCATAGACATTTCAAATTCAGATTTCATGCAATTTTCAAAATCTTTAACAAGTCTATGTGAGGTAGAACCGAAAATAATGTCATCAACATAGATTTGGATAATAAGTAAATCCGATTTTTCTTATTTCAAAAATAGTGTACTATCTATAGTACCACGTTTAAAATCATTTTCTAAAAAGAAAGTAGCAAAACGATCATACCATGCTCTCGGTGCTTGCTTTAGCCCATATAGTGCCTTCTTTAGTTTGTACACGTGATCGGGATGTTTTCAAATCTTCAAAATCGGGTGGTTGCTTCACGTATACTTCTTCTTGTATAAATCCGTTTGGAAATGCACTTTTCACGTCCATTTGATATAATTTAAAGTCTTTCATGCAAGCAATAGCAAGTAATAGTCGTATAGCTTCTAGTCGTGCTACGGGTGCAAATGTTTCATCGTAGTCAATTCCTTCCTCTTGATTATAGCCTTGTGCTACAAGTCTCGCTTTATTCCTAACGACCTTTCCTTCTTCATTCATTTTATTCCTAAACACCCACTTTGTGCCTATTATAGTTTTATCTTGTGGTCGTGGCACTAAATCCCATACATCGTTTCTAACAAATTGATTAAGTTCGTCATGCATAGCATCAATCCAAGAAGAATCACTCAAAGCATCATGCACATTTTTGGGCTCAATTTCAGAAATCATAGCATGAAATTCATTTATTTCATCCGAAGTAATTCTTCTACGTGGTCGCACACCGTGAGTGAGGTCGCCTATGATGAGATCATGTGGGTGATCTCTATGCCATCTTGGTTGATTATTTTCTAAGTTATCATGCATTTCTATGTGATCATGCACTTCTAGTGTCTCATTCATATCATGCATATCAAAAGAATCATTATCTTCATTCAAAACGGGTTTCAATTCAAAATCATCTTCATATTCCTTATCTTTATCAATCTCACCAAATTCATTGAATTTAACATGAATAGATTCTATAATTTGTCTAGTGAGAGGATCATAACATCTATATGCCTTCGAATTTATAGAATATCCAACAAAAATGCACTCAATTGATTTGGATTCAAATTTATCTAAATTATCTTTTGTATTCAAGACAAAACATTTGCATCCAAACACACGAAAATAGTCAATCTTAGGCATGCGATCATTCAAAATTTCATAAGGCGTCTTGTTTATTTTCTTTCTTATAGATAGGCGATTTACAATATAGCATGCACAATTTACGGCTTCCGCCCACAGAAATCTAGGCAATTTATTTTCGCAAAGCATAGTTCTAGCGATTTCTTGTAATGTACAATTCTTTCTTTCTACTACTCCATTTAGTTGTGGAGTTCTAGGTGGCGAAAATTCATGCTTAATTCCTTTTTCTTCACAAAACGAAATCATTTCTTTGTTTTTTAAACTCACCGCCTCTATCGCTTCTTATCCTTTTTACATTTACACCGTATTGATTTTCAAGTTGTTTAATTAATTTAGCAATCTCAACGGCGCTATCATCCTTATGTGCAAGAAATAAAGTCCAAGTATAACGAGAAAAGTCATCAACAATTACGCATGCATAGAGACGCCCACCAAGGCTTGTAGTGCGACTAGGACCAAACAAATCTATATGCAATAGTTCTAATATTCTAGTCGTGCTTATTTCATTTTTCGGCTTAAGTGACTCACGTGTTTGTTTGCCTTTTATGCAAGATTCACACAACTGAAAGTTGTCTAAATCAAGCGTAGGCGATCCCCTTACTAGGTTCTTTCGTTGAAGTTTTTCTAGTGTGGAAATGCCAATGTGTCCTAAACGTCTATGCCATAAATTCACATTGGGTTCATTTGACATAAAACACTTAACTTCAGCGTCTACTACATCATCTATAGATAGCGTAAAAATATTGCCTTCTCGTTTTCCTTTTAAAACGGTTTTCTCCATTTTTATTTATTATGTTGCAATACGGGTGAGTAAAACACACATTAAAACCATTGTCAACAAATTGAGAAATACTAAGAAGATTGTAGGATAAGTTGCTTACCAAAAATACGTTGGAGATTTGGAGTGTGTTTGGACTTCCAATCGTACCTTTTCCGATGATCTTGCCTTCGTTGTTGTCTCCGAAGGTCACGGATCCGCCTTTTGTGACCTTCTTTAGTTTAGTGAATAGGCTCAGGTCACTCGTCATGTGTCTCGAGCATCCACTATCAAGGAACCACTTTATAGATGTATCTTTCGACGTGTGGGCTCCCTGCAATGTGCAAAGGTGATTTAGGTATCCTTTTAACTTTGGGTCCTTTCGAGTTAGTTAATCACCTCTTGGTAAAAGTATCTTTCGGTACCCATACTTGGGTGATCCTTCTCGGTCTATCAAATGGCAAGAATGTAGATGAAGGTGCGATATAGTAGACATGTGGTGCATGCACTTTGGGCCTTTGCCCAAGGACTCCTCTATACTCACTAAATGAAGGACGTTTTTGATATGTCCTTGTGTGTGTGTGTGTAGTACGTGGATGATATGCATTTCGTGTATGCATTGTTCTCTTCTTTTCATATCTATAAGGTACAAAGTTATATTTCACATGATATGAAGAGGTGGGGCGTGAGGAAGGGGGCGCTTTCTGCGTCATCTTAGACGCCACTTGCGGCTTAGGAGTGTCTACTTTCTTAGACACAACAAACTTGGTTGGTTTGATTGATACTTCGTTAGTATCAGCGTATCCCAGTCCAGTTTTGTCGCTGTCATGCTTTTGTGATAATATGATGCGAGACAGCATGTTGGACCCTGTATCAAACTGTTTCATCATTTTCTCTAAATCGGTATTCATTGATTTCAAATTTGAAATCTCGGATTTCATTTCATTATTTTGAGTGGTTAATGATGAAATCTCAGTCTTTAATGCAGTGATGACGCATGATGACTCTTTCTTTGAATCGCTTAATTGAGCGACAAGATTCTCATTAGAAGATTCTAACAGTTTCTTGTCTTCAATTAATCGTTTCTTTTCTTTAGCGAGAGTCTTAGTGAATTTATGCAATTCTAGATACTGACTAAAAAGATCATCATAAGAAGGTTCAGAGTCAGAGTCAGAATCAGATGATACCTCATTAGATGCTTTGGATGCAAAGCATACTTGTGCGGTCTCCTCTTCGGTCTCAGTTTCAGAATCTGATGAATCACTCCAGGTGGAGGCCTTTAGAGCACGTTTCCTTTGTTTGGGTTCTGAGACGAGTCTATGTTTGTTCCGCTCCTTGTCAGGGTACTTAGTAGTTTGCTTTTCTTTATTTGGGCAGTCATATGATAAGTGTCCGAGTTTGCCACATTCATAACATTTAACGTCTTTATCGGTTGACTTGTTCTTATTTCTCTTAGTAGTAGTGCCCTTATTTTTGTTTCTAAATGACCTTCTCATAAATTTTCTCAATCCTTTAGCCAATAGAATTAGGTCATCATTATCCGATTCGGAATCACTATCCTCTACGTGATCGGAGGGGGGGAGACGTATTCATTTAATTTAAAAGCAATAGCTTTACCTTGTTTTGATGATTCCGATTTCCGAATGGTGAGTTTATTTTCATAAACTTTAAGTGATCCAATTAGTTCTTCCATCTTTATTGATTTAGTTTCCTTGCTTTCTTCTATTGCGGTCACTTTTGGGTCCCATTCAGAAGGAAGGCTTCGTAGGACTTTCTGTACCTTTTCCTGCGTAGTAAAAGCCTTACCAAGAGACTCAAGAGAGTTGTAGATGTTAGTCAAACGAAGATCCATATCTACAATAGACTCATTGGGCAATAATTTAAATGACTCAAGTGTGGACATAAGCATGTTAATTTTTGACTCTTTACTTGACTCGTGCCTTCGTGTTTCATTTCTAGTATCCTCCACATTTCTTGTGCACTTGAACAGTTTGACACATAACTAGACTCACTTTTACTTAATCCGTTTAAAAGCAATTGCATAGCCCTAGCATTCATACTAAGTTTCTTTTTATCATCACTCGTATATTCTTGTCTAGATTTAACGACTTCTAATGTGACTCCGTCTACAGTGGATGCCTTAGATGGGACATAAGGACCATCTTCAATGATTGACCAAAGATCTATATCTATAGCCATAAGAAAAAGCTTCATTCTAAGTTTCCACTGAATAAATGACTCACCGTCGAAAAGTGGAGGCCTTTGGCTCGACATACCTTCTTGCTCGGTTTTGAGATTTGTGGTTGCCATCTCACTGAATCGTTGGATTCCTTGAAGTGAGTGTTCCTGCGCTCTGATAACACTTGTAGGATCTGCAAGGCACCACTAGAAGGGGGGGTTGAATAGATGGTGCGGAAAGTGTGGTTTTTAAAATTTCTTTAAACTTGAACAATTCAAGTTCTGAAAACAGATTCTGTTTTCAGGACCAGTTTTAAAACATTTTTAAAACCAGGTTAGAGGTCTCCAAAAATTATGAAATTTTGAGAGAACTTAGCCTCAGATGTTATGAGGGTCCCCTAAAAATTTCAAATTAAAATTCAACCTTTAACCCCTTCAAAAACCGTTGGCAATCAGATTGTGCAAATCTGCCAGAAACGGTAGATGGTTTTGCAAAATTAATTCCTATTTGTGTGAACGTCCAAATGCTCTGAAAATTTAACCATTAACTCTTTTTATATTATATTTAAATGGGTTCAAACAGTTTTAGAAAATTCTTTTGGGAAGTAGGTCAAATACAACCAAAGTCTCAACCTTTGCAAGTCTGAAAATCAGACTGCACTAGTCTCAGAACTTTTGATGTTTGATTGACTTATACTTATCCAAAAGGGTTGAAACTTGTGCCAAATTAACCCTAGAACGTGTGAGTATATTTCTGGAAATTTTCGTAATTTTTGAAAATCGTTTACTATTTTTACGTATGCGAACAAGAAGGATGAACAGTGCAGTAACTGAAAAGTAAATGCAGAAAGTAAATGGCACCAAGAATTTTATACTGGTTCGGTTATAAACAACCTACTCCAGTCTTCAAGGAACACCTTCCTTGGTTCACACTAATCACACACACGCAGTACACCTTACCACAGGGTTGATAGAGTTACACCTAACTCCAACCCTTTACAAACCTTGTATTGTAAGTACAATTCGCACGAACACCACCACCTTGCTAGAGTGAAGATTGATCACACCTTGATCAATCTTTTACAAAGATATATGAATGGTGGTTTATCTCATGCCTATTCAATATAGAAAGATATGAAAAACAATAGGCTTTACAATAAGAGAGAAAGAAAGAAGATGTAGGAGAAGAAGAACTAGGCTTTTTTTTGATCTCTTTGAATTGCAATGCTTGTTGTTCTTTTGTTTGCTCCACTTCTTTCCTTATAATATGTCCAGGCCGTCCCCCTATGGTAGCCTCCCCCTCTTGAAAATTATCTTTTAAGTCCTTGAGAGAGTGTAAGACATCATTGTGACAAGGCCTTGCTTACTTGGCATCTTCTTATTGGATGATCATTTAGTCTTCGCTTACTTGGCACCTCCTTATTGGTTCAACGTTGTCATCATGATGACATGGAAAAAATCTGAGATATACACTTAACCATGTGCCAAAAATCATCACATAATACCTTCCATAAATCAAGAGATACATCACATAAATTGCAAGATGAAAAATCTTTCCTAACCAAGTGAAAAAATCGGCCATTAAGCACTCTTGCCATGCTGAATTTTCAGCGTGTGCATCCTTCCTTTTCTTTCAAAATAATACCAAATATTCCTTGATTTTTCATCATAAAAATGAATCAACAATTTATGGTAAGTATTGCTACCAAACAAGAAATGAACATGGACACATTTTGCTCTTCAAATTCGGCCACAAGGTTGTACACATGCTGAAAAATTTTCAGCATGTGTGATATATAAAATATCACCATTTATTTATTTAAATTATATTCAAAACCTTTCCATTTCTTATTCTAATCAATCACCTAATAAAAGATGACAAAATAAGTCACATTTAAGAGCAAAAATTCGGCCACCCTAAGTTTAGTATGCTGAAATTTTCAGCATGTGACATAAGAGAGATATACCTTGAATTCTTACCATTTGTAGCTTCTCTCTTCAATTCATCAACTTTGTATGATTGATCCTTGACCAATCAAGATGCCAACAAGGCTCCAATTATGCTCCAAAACAGCTGGTGTAGACGTTGGAATGAGGATGTGGATGTGCTGAAATTTATTTTTGCTAACTTTGTAAAATAATGCACATTTAATAATACACACATGTAATATTCCAATCAGCCCTTAATTTAATTTTCTAGAACACTTTAAGATGTATATTATATGTAAAAAGTGTCTAGATACGTGTCACATGATGTACCAAAAAAACGTTCCATGTTATGTGCGTAGAAAACCGAATTTTCGATATTTATCGATTACCCGATTTTTCTCTAATTTAAATTCCAACTTTTGCACATGTTATATATATTATGTTATACATAATATATATAATATATACTTTAAATCTCAGCACTTGGCTGGTTTAAAGTGGTACCATTAGCATGTGACAAAATTAAACTTGGAATCTTCACATTTTGGCCTTAATGTGGAGTAATTTATGTGTGCCAACATGGAAAGTATTTTTGGCTAAAAATATCATGTATGGCACGAAATTTATGCTGATTTTTGAAGTATAGGGGCTGGCCATTTATTTATGGCAAGTACGTGACACGTTGGCGAAGTTTCGGTATTCGCCCGATACGACAATTTTTGGTTTAGAACCTTTTATCGTGTCGTATTTAATTTGTCATCACCATATCTTATATCATATGATACAAGACCTGAATATACTCATAAATATGAGTTAAGTACAGTGGTGTGACGTTAACGTACGTACGTAAAATATATAACGTGTCGGTAGTACGTTGGAATACATGTGTATGTGCCTTTATTTAAAAAATCTGAAAATATATATTTATATACATGTGTGGCGTGTATATTTAATGAAAAGGAGGAGGAGAAGACTTTCCTTCCTTAGCCTTGTTGCCTTTGTGCCTTTTCCAAATGTAGCTTCCTTTAATGAACTACTTAGTTTATTAAACTAAGTACTTCAATTAATAAACTAGTTTAGTTCATTAACGGTGGCACCTGAAAATAGTATAAACACAACAAATGTTTGCCATATGATGTAAGCTTTAATGCTTCATGGCTCGTTAGTATGGCAACATAATATATAAGCTAAATAAGGCAAGTAATGGCAAGATATCATGCATTCATGTACACGTTTATATGCTTGTATACGTTTATATATATATATGCATTCAAGTTACTTATTTTGAAATCACTCAAACCCCCTTATCTCTACATATTTGTCATGATGAGGATGAAAGTGAAGGCATTTTTTTTTTGAGCTGTTTGGCATTGTTTTGATTTGGTAGTCTTTGTAATACTCATTTGTGTTATTTGAGCTTTTTTTACATGTTTTTAGGAGTCTGACGCTTTTGAATCATACTAATATATCATATATTTTCTTTTCAACATTTTCTATTTTTTCTTTATGTCATTTTGTTTGCGAGATGGATGCAAGAGATAGGAGGGAGTAAAAGTGAAGAAATTAAACAAAGTGGATATTTGAAGACCATGAACCCTAATCAAGTCGGTGCAGAAGCTCGTGAGATGATAGAGAACAGACTGCTATACTTGAAAGAGATGATACAGAACAGACTGGTATACTTGAAAATTCGTATACCATCAGGGGTTGCCATGAGAGCTATAAGTTCCATAATCCGGGAAAAGGGTTCACGAAAGAACTGATTCAGAAATTAGAAAGCTCCTGGATGTGTCTAACGTTGTTACTAAGGTGTATAAATACCTTTAAAAAAAGTGTATAAATACTTCATTTTTTTTATAAACTCAAGCAAAAATATAGTAGAGAAGAGAAAAGAGAAACTAGAGAACTTTGTATCTCAAGGTGTATTTCATATATGATATGTAGTCCTATTTATAGGACTCGTGGAATGAAGATAAACTTGGACAAACCCTTTGGGTATCTATATCTAATCTGATATACATGGTATACAAAAGATATATAATATTTTGGATATCCACATCTAATATAATGTCTATCTCTACAATGTATATCAACATAATTGTTTATCCTTGAGATTCCTATATATGCATAACACTCCCCCTTGGATATCCAAACTTTATAGAATATGCCTCATTAAAACCTTGCCAAGAAATACCCATTGGAATAAAAAATTGGTCGAAGGAAAAAGAGTACATATTCATAATAATTGGTAAGCGTGATACACTGCCTCGTTAAAACCTTGCCAAGAAAAACACTGTGGGATAAAAAACTTGGACGAAGAAAAAAGAGTACAGTGTGCATGTAGTAATCACATTCCCCTGATGCTGGCAAGAGATCTTTGAGTCGATGCATTCCAATGTTGTAGACCGTCTCTTTAAATGTAGTGCGTTCGTGAATAAGGTAGCCAAATTCTGGCTTAATTGTATCTGCTGGATATTAATATCACCATTCTTCTCGAGGTCATAAGTGTAGAAGAACTTTGGTGATATATGCCTCATTCTTCTTTGATGTAGCCATTTTCAACTTGAACAATACATCTTCCATTATCCTCAAACATTGTTGTCGGCGTCTTCGATATGCTGAATCATCGACCTCAACCAAAAATATTCACAGCATGCTTCATGCAAGGCCAAAATCTTATAATGATGAAGAGATGTTTGTTACTGTCTGTTTTATTCATCTTCGTAATATGACCGCGCCAAAACATATCCATTCTGTGGTCTTTCCTTATGCGAATCAGATAGCATCAGCATAACCCACTAATTGTGGTGTTACCTTTCCTGAGTAGTATAAACACCCCTATGGTGTTTCAAGAAGATAAAAATGTGTTTGACATCATTTCAATGTTTTCCTGTTGGTGTTGAACTATACTTTCTCAATAAATTAACTAAAAATGCTATACATGGTATCAATATTCGCAAGATACTTTAAAGCACCAACAACACTAAGATATGGTATTTCAGGACCTAATAATTATTCGTTATCTTCTGGTGGTCGAAATGAGTCTTTCTTTATATCTAAAGATCGTACCACGCTATGACTACTCAAGGCTCGATCTGCAGGCCGAGAGAAAATTTGATCTACTCAAAGTTTTTCATCTAAAACTCTTTCATGATATAACTATAGGTTTTAGTAAGCTCTTCAGGAGTTCCAACAAGATGTGGATCATCAACATGTACATCCTGCCATATTGTTTTAATCCATACAATGATTTCTATAATTTGATTGAGTATAGTTCCTTCATCATTTGAGTACATGCTGCAGGCAATTTAAATCCTTCTGGGATTTATATAAATATCATCATCTTATAATTCATATGAGTAAGCGGTAACTTCATTCATTAACAGCATATCAATGTTTAAGTGACTGCTAGGCTGATTGAATATTGTAATGTTGTGGCATCAATTATCGGAGAATATGTTTCATCATAGTCAAGCCTAGTGTTTTTTTTTGTGAAAAAACTATTTATATCCAATATGTTTGATCCCTTCAGGGGTTTGGACTGCACGTCAAAACAATTTGCGAATGCGAATTTCCCTTCAAGGGTTTGGACTACGGGTCCAAATGCTTTGCGGCTTTCTAATCATCATAGTTTTGCTTAGATTGCATCTTTCTATTTTGATCAACGATTTCTGTGTCGAAACTTTTCAGTTAACATTGGTTCAGGATCCCGATTCATAATTTCACATGCAATCCCTTAATCAAAACATGGTCAATAATGATCATTTGTCTATCCCAATTTTCTAACTTTAGGTGCATAATTCAAAGAGATCTTTTCAAAATTGTGTTCACTTGCTTCTTCGGGAACAGCTAGTTTATTGATTTTTAGACTGATCAGTTTTTATTTCTATACCGCTTTCAAGTTGTGAACATCTAATCTCTTGTTGAATATTCTCTTCTGGAGTATTATTTGTACCCTTTTCTTTTGAAGGCTTTTATCTTTTACGCCAACTGGGCTTCCACGTTTTAGACTTGTTTTTGGTATACCATCATCATGTCCTTCAGGGAATTCAAGTCGAATTAGCATATATATTGCCGTAACGTGGATTTTGTTATCATTTTACTTCTTGCTCGCATTGATTTGTTTGTTGATCAAGGTGAGATAGTGAAGGAATGTTCCATATAATTTCACGCAGTTCTTCAGGAACCGGCACTTTCTCTCGCCCTAACGGCGGAAAAACTAGCTCACCAAATCAGTGTTGATGCATGTATAATTGCATGTCCCCAAGCTCAGGTAGGTAAATTGGACCTTGAAATCAAACATCTAGCAATCAGTTGTAAACTTTTAATAAATGACACTGCTGGGCCATTTTAAGTGGGCACACTTGCAACTGAATGCTCAACGTCAATCTCAAGACATATAATAATCATTGAAAGCTTGAGATATAAATTCAAATGTATTATCAATACTTAATAAATTTAATCGGATAATCATATAATCTGAGCAAGAAGCTTGGCAAAAGCTACTAGCCTTTTTGAAAACAAACTCACATGAACAAGCAACACACGCAAAATCACGAGATAATGTAATCTTTTTGTTCATCAAAGAGTTTCTAGAATCTTCTGGTCCTTTAAAGAGTACACATGTGAGTGTTATACAATTGTACGTATTATTATTCTATCTGCGTGACCAAGTCGATTATGTCATAAATAACTTTGGATTATCGAACTTCTGGTTCATAAAAATATTACATTCGACTGGATGTATAGTCGCATACTACAATCCAGATGAGAAAATTGGGAGTTTTTCTTTAACAAGCTTCTGGCTTGAATCATTGTCTATAAAAATTTCATATTCCCCTCATTCATGGTTCATTATGAACGCCATTAAGACCTATATCTTTTAAACTCAATAGTTTCCTTTCGACTTGGTGGGAAATGATGTCATATTAACCAATATATATGTATCACCCGTCAATATATTGGTTGCTCTTCTGGAGCCCTCAATCGATGTCGTAGTACTCGAATTGGTACTAACATTTGCTTTTGCCAATTAGAACTCTTCTCGGGCCCTCAGTCAATGTTGTGTGTGTCGTTCCACTGTCAATTGGACACATATCCATATCATTCACTTTGGATGATATGTTAATATCAAAATTAATAATTTACAAATATTCCAACGAAAAGCTTATAATATTCAATTTACCTAAGCAAAATGCACTAGTTGTCTCTTGCCTTCATCCTTCTGGGATGTCTTGATAAAGATCAAGAAAATTACTTGGTGGCAAGTACGGACCATTGGCCTTGGGCTCAATATTAATAACAAGTCCGTTTAGTCGGTACACCATTTTTCATGGCCTTGGCATTTTCTTGAGGCTTTTCCTTGTTTTACCACTTTAAGATTTGATTTCAATCAATATTATGAATAACAAAATTTAGATTCAAATAAACTTGACATCCAAAACAGATTAGTATAACATTCAAAATACTTCAAATAATGCATAATCTAAATGGGCATTCTGGATACAATAAATAATATAATGATTTCACATTAATTCATAAGATAGACGGGGTACTTTTCAAAAGGAATGACAGAGCCAATGCTATCATCTCGTGAATAAGAATTCTCAATAGAACAATCGGTAGTCGAGTTAAGGATAGTCGAGTTAAAGGTACACATGTTGTAGGCATGTCGATTATTCATGTTTCGGGTATGTCCACTACTCATGCTTTAAGCATGATGCTTCAGACATATCCGCTATTCATGCTTCATGTATGTGGACTATTCATGCTTCCGGCATGTCGATTACTCATGCTTCCGGCATGTCGATTACTCATGCTTCCGGCATGTCGACTACTTATGCTTCCGGCATGTAGACTATTTATGCTTCTGGCATATCAACTGTGTAATCGTGTAAGGACTAAAAAATTATATAATATGATAAAACCCCTTATATGACATCAATAAAAGATGAAATCATAATGAAAATGTGAAGCGAACCGATTCGGTAATACCCAGGAAAGATCACAATCATTTTTCTAGACAATATTACCATTCCACGTAAAATCCCAGGCAGACTGTGGGGTCACAAACGGTCTCGCTTAAGTACCGACTTTCTAGACAGAAATTACGTGTACGGTATATTTATCACACATTCATTATATCAATAATTCACCTTTTGCATTTACCACAAATGTTCTCAATAAATATGAAAATCTATTCAATGTACTACGAAAACCAACTGATATATTTTGCTATCAAGTTAAGCCAAAGTATTTACAGGACATATGTAGCGCCCCGTACTCGGCTACCCCACGTATGGTGCACCCGCCGTGCTTTCCCTTTCGGAAAAATACAAAGCGTCGATACTTAACTTGTAAAACCCATGGATAAACATGGATTACAAAGTCACGATCTTAACAGGTAGATAAAAAATACGACAGAATTTGAACTTTAATCCGAAAGCGTCAAATCGCGAATACATAACAAAATTATACAAACTGAACCGATAGCAAAATACATCGCAAAATTATACAAACATAATCTGAAGAATAATCTGAAAATAGCTAAGTCCCAAAATGTCCCAAAGGTTCATCAAAAGCTTCCATCATCATTCTTTAACAGCAACTTCAATAACCTACGGGTATGGCACCCTTGGCTCATCATTAATCCACTCGACTTCATTACCTGGCTCTGGGGGGAAAAATAAATGGGTAAGCGACAGAGTCGCCAGCAAGTATACAATAACACCATACAATAAAGAGAAAACGGCATACAAGAATCAAACCTCAATTCCTTAAGTTAAAACATACCTGCCATTACCTTTCCGAGCATCATACTTAAAGTCATATCAACACTTAGCTAAGATCTAAATGTCATCACTTAGTTAGATTCTACGTGCTATAGCCAACCCTTACTTCTATGAATAAGTATCATGCGTAATGTGTATGAAAATGTGAATGCAATGCAAATGCAACGGGAAACATTCTTTCTTTCATTTAGACATGCTCATAAAAATACTTGAACTTTTTTTCTTTTAAATCATGCTCATCATAAAACAAGAGAGTGTGTCAGCCTATTGTACCGGGCATGACTCGGTTCTTATAACATGATCACCTTCAGGTCTATTATACCGGACCTGGCTCGGTTCTTATACTCTTCAGACCTATTATACCGGGTCTGGATCGGTTCTTATATTTCATCAGACCTATTATACCGGGCCTGGATCGGTTCTTATACTTCTTCAGATCAATTTACCCCGGATCTGTAGCGGGTTAAGCTGGCCAGAAAGGACGGAATTCTTTCGAAACAGAAACTCTATATAAAACATCAATAAAATCATGAGCATGGAACATATGAGCATGTCAATGCAAGTGCATGGGATGCAACATGGTAGAATGCACTTATAACATCATAAACAACTTTCTTCATGGGCTGGAAAACGATCCAGCAGCATGTCCTATATTGCCCGGCCTCAAAATCAACCTTTTGAGCCTATTTTCCAGAAATTAAAAATATGGACATGCACCACATGATCTTAACTACATTCTGTACAAATTTCATACGATTCCGACAAGCGTAGGTACCTCAATAAATAATTCCCAACAAGGGTACAACAGGAATTCTGCTGCACTCTCAACTCCATTCCTTACCTTGTCTCCATCCATAAACTCATTATAGGGCTTATTTAGCACCTGGAAATCTTTTCTATTTCTTTCATGAACAATATCCAAATGCCCATTCACCAAAACAAGTCAAAATAAATACAATACAAGTCATACAAGCACAAAGGGTCAATCTGCCCTGTTTTCCAGAATGTTACACCAACTTTACCTCAATGGTTTACCCCCAAGATCAATAGATAAAATTAATTTCTTTACATGGATACTTAGCTCTATGTCTTAAGTACTTCTTGTAAAAATTTCAGGTCAATCCAAGATGTTTAAGGCACTTAAATAATTTTTCTCCCTAAGGTGGTACAACCCGGAACTGGTTTGACCCCTTGATACTAAAAATTCATTTCTGACCAATCCACAAACGATTTTCCAGAAATTCCAACTCCACAAAAATAGACATGATAAGCTACGACCATACCAAAAATAAGCTCAATCCAACGTTTAGAAGGTCCTTAACTAAGTTCATCAATTTAGCATAAAATCTGTCCAGAACTCTGTTTTCAACCAACATGCATAGAAGTATCCTTTCCTTCCTAGTTTTTTTCATTAGCCTATAATCCAAGTTAACGGTCATTCAATAGACATAATAAGGCTTCCCTATACTAATTCAAGTCCTTTTTAGCATGCAAAAGTTGTTCATATGGGCTGTTCCTTCCTTCTAAACAAAACAGTCCTCTAGTCCAACAATTTCACATATTAGAACCACTAAAAATGCTAGGTTTCATACCAAACATGTCTCATTCAATATCAAACATAGGGCAGCCCCTAATCCATCACTTTTAACTCTTATTTCCAGTTTAAAACATGCTTTATATTGCAACATAAGAGAGGTCTATCATCCAACCTTTCAATACACAAGAAAAGATAACAACTTAGGCATATTTTCACTAAAATCATGTATTAAGCTTCTAGACATTCAAGTATGCACATAATCACATATATTGTAAGAGGTTAAAGTATACTTGCCTTGAAATGAAGCTTTAGAAGATAGATTAACTTCAAGGTAGCTTGAATCACTTGGGGTTCCCTCCACTTGAGCCATAAACATGCGGTTTTGGGGTCAACATAAGACCAACATTAAAATAAAAAAAATACTAACGAACCACAAAAATGCTTAGAAACTTACCTCAAGGCTTAGAATCAAGCCTAGGTTCTTCTAACTCCTCTTCTTAGATGAGATTGATGAACTAGAACTCCCACTTGAGCCCTATCCTAACCCATGGCTTTTTAGCAAAATTAACATGGGTTACAATTCAAGCTTACTATACTAAAATTCCATCAATGGAGATATAAAATAAGACATTACTTACTTGATTGAGATGCTTATGAGCTTAGGTTGAGACTTCTATTCCTCCCTTGACTCCTAAAATTTTCGGCCTAGATGATTTGTTGGGGAAGGAGCACTTGAGATATCATTCTTGCTTGGAGATATATTTTAGGGTTTATAACTTAGAGTATTTGAGAAGATGAGTTTGAAAATCAAATGGAGTCTTGAAGAGCTATGGGGGACCGATTTTTATGATGGTTGGGAGAGGGGAAATAAGACTTAATTAGGGTAGGCTATTTACTTGTTGTCTTTTACAACTTTTGATAAGGAATTAAGAAGGTTGCTAGCACACAACAATTAAGAAGGTGTTGGTGGTTGGTTGGAGAATCTTCTAGTCTCTTGGAGACTTATCATGGCCGAGTTTTATGTGTGTGTGGGGAGGGAAATTATTTTCTCACATATCACACAACATGGGACATAATTAAATAAAAGGTGTTATGCTACATATTAAGAGTCGGATAATTTACGGCGAGTAAACGATACTTGAATTAAATATGTGAATACTCGACATTAACAAGCTTGGCAATATTAAGATAATCGATAGGAATAAAATATGGAATATTTCACCGAAGGATGATAAGGCTTTTATAGATCGACGAGAGATAAGAGTACCTGCGATTGTTCGGGGTACGACATCCTTCCCCCCTTCAATAAAGTTTCGTCCCCGAAACTTATGAACTGTCAAAGAGATATGGGTACTTTTGCTTCATGCCTTCCTCTAACTCCCAAGTGGCCTCATCAACTGAATGGTTCTTCCATTGCACCTTGACCATAGGAATAGACTTATTTCTCAATGCTTTCACTTCCCTATCAATTATCCTTTCGGGTTCCTCAACATATGATACATCAGCTTCAATCCTCAAAGGTCGCTCATCCATAATATGGATTGAATCATGTACATACTTACGCAATTGAGATATATGAAACACATTGTGCAATTGAGACAATGATGGTGGTAGTGCAAGTCTATGAGTAACTTCTCCAATCCTTTCCAAGATCTCAAATGGTCCAATGAATCTAGGACTAAGCTTCCCTTTAATTCCAAACCGCTTTTTACTCCTTTCGATGGAGATACCTTCAAGAATACCTTGTCTCCTAGTTGAAACTCAAGTGGTCGACGCCTCACGTCGGCCCACGCCTTGCTTCTATCCTGAGCAGCCTTCAATCTTTGTCTTACAATCATAACCTTTTCCTTGGTTTGCTCCACTAAGTCAGGTCCTGTGAAAATCTTATCTCCAATCTCATCCCAATACAATGGCGATCGACATTTTCTTCCATAAAGAGCTTCATAAGGAGCCATTCCAATAGATCTGTGATAGCTGTTATTGTATGAAAACTCAACCAACTTCAAACTCTTATCCCAGCTACCTCCAAAGTCCAACACACAAGCACGCAACATGTCCTCCAATGTTTGAATTGTTCTCTCTGATTGACCGTCAGTCTGGGGATGAAAAGCTAAACTCATGCGAACTTCCGTACCCATCGCTTTCTGAAATGCCGTCCAAAACCTTGATGTGAAGCGGGGGTCTCGGTCACAAACTATGCTCATAGGAACTCCATGCAAACATACAATTTGATCAACATAAATAGAAGCCAACTTTTCCATGGGTGCTTTAATCGACATCGCCATGAAATGAGCACTCTTGGTCAGACGATCCACAACAACCCAAATAGTGTCATATCCACTTCTTGTCTTAGGTAAATCGGTCACAAAATCCATAGCGATGTGATCCCACTTCCACTCAGGCACCTCAAGTGGTTGCAATAATCCAGCTGGCCTCTGATGTTCTGCTTTGACTTTCTGACATACAAGACATTTCTCAACAAAGTCTGCTATCTGATTCTTCATTCCTGGCCACCAAAACTTTTGCTTCAAGTCATGATACATCTTATTTGCTCCTGGGTGAATAGACAAGCGTGTATTATGGGATTCCTGAAACACTTCACTCTTTATCGCATCATCATTAGGCACACACAATCGACCTCTAAACCACAAACTGCCGTCACTACGGACTTCAAAATCGTCAGATGGCTTCTCCTTCAGCTTGCTCTTAACTTTCATCAATGCATCATCCTTAACTTGAGTCTCCTTAATCCTATCGATCAAAGAAGGAACCACTACTAACTTTGCAAGCACGTCGGAAATCGAATTCACTTCTTCCAGACCAAACTCTTCCATATCACGCTGTAGAGGTGGTTGACGGGGATGACTCGTCTTATGACTCAAAGCATCAGCAACTCTATTAGCTTTACCTGGATGATACTGAATAGAGATGTCATAATCCTTGATCAACTCAAGCCATCGCCTTTGGCGCATATTTAGCTCCTTTTGAGTGAAGAGGTATTTCAAACTCTTATGATCCGTGAAAATCTCACACTTCTCTCCATACAGATAATGACGCCAAATTTTCAGAGCAAATACAACTGCTGCAAGCTCAAGGTCATGTACTGGATAATTCTGCTCAAACGGCTTAAGCTGGCGAGACGCATACGCGATCACACGCCCATTCTGCATAAGAACACAACCCAATCCATTCTTGGAAGCATCACTGTAGATCACAAACTGTTCTCCTGAAATGGGTTGAGCCAAAACTGGTGCAGACGTCAACCTTGCCTTCAGCTCAGAAAAGCTACTTTCACAATCCTCATTCCATACAAATTTTGTCTTCTTCTGAGTTAATCTAGTGAGTGGCATAGCTATCCTTGAAAATCCTTCAACAAACTTGCGGTAGTAACCAGCCAGTCTGAGAAAACTCCTTACTTCAGTGACATTGGTCGGCCTCGGCCACTCAGTAATTGCCTCAATCTTTCTGGGATCAACCGAAATCCCATTTTCAGTAATAATATGGCCCAGAAATGACACACTATGCAACCAAAACTCACATTTACTGAATTTTGCATAGAGCTGATGCTTTCTTAGAATACCAAGTATTGTCCTCAGATGGGCTGTATGAGTTTCCTCATCAGGCGAATAAATCAGGATATCGTCAATAAAGACTACCACATACTTATCCAACTGGTCCCGAAACACCCGATTCATAAGATCCATAAACGCTGCAGGGGCGTTGGTTAGTCCAAAAGGCATCACGAGAAATTCATAATGTCCATATCTCGTCCTGAATGCTGTCTTAGGAATATCCTCAGCTCTTATCTTCAATTGAAAATATCCAGATCTTAGGTCCACTTTGCTAAACACCCGAGCTCCCTGCATTAGGATACTTTAGATATTATTCATGATTATTATATTGAAATAAGACTTGGTAATTACTGACCCGAAGCTGATTGAACAGATCGTCGATCCGAGGCAACGGATACTTATTCTTCACGGTGATCTTGTTGAGTTCCCGATAATCAATACACAGCCGCATACCTCCATCCTTCTTCTTTACAAATAAAACTAGGGCACCCCATGGAGACACACTTGGACGAATCAATTTCTTTTCCAATAACTCATGCAATTGCTCTTTTAATTCCTTCAGCTCAGCGGGTGCCATGCGGTAAGGAGCTTTAGAAATGGGCTCAGCTCCGGGGATGAGATTTATCTCAAAGGAAATTTCTCGATCAGGGGGAAGTCCTGGTAGTTCCTCTGGAAAGACATCTAGAAACTCTTGAACTACCGGAACTTGCGAAATGTCCACTGCTGCCTGCTCGGCACTAAGAGCATAAACAAGATAGCCTTGACATCCCTTTCGCAACGCTCGACGGGCACGAGCTGTATTCACAAAAATATTCTTTGACTTCTTCAACTTGGGACCTCCTTGAAATGATACTTCCTCTTGCTCCGGGGCTCTGAAAGTAACTTTCTTCTGATTGCAGTCAATATGGGCATGGTTCTTAGACAACCAGTCCATACCAAGAATAATGTCAAAGTCACTCATAGCAATCGGGATCAGATCAGTCGCGAACCGATGGTCATCAAGCTCGACCGCGCAATTCTTATATAGATAATGAGACGTAAGCACTTGATCACCAGCGGCTTGGATTCGATAGGGTGATTTAAGCCGGATGGGATTATGGTCTAATCCCTTTGCAAATTTCTTAGATATAAAGGAGTGGCTGGCGCCACTATCAAACAACACATTTGCGGGCATACAACATACAAGAATAGCGCCTGAATCATGCAAAGCTTTAACTACGCGGTAATATAATATTTATCGAATTAGCATTACATAATTTAAATCATACCAGCCACGACGTCCCCAGCTTCCTCAACTGCAGCATCGGTCATCACATGCACACGCACATTCGAGCGCTGACGTTGGTTCCTCTGCTGCTGACCACCACGCTCTCGACAATCTCTCAGAATATGCCCAGTCTTTCCACATCCAGCACAAGCAGCTCCCTTATCAGGACAATCCCTAATTATATGACCAGTCTTGCCGCAACCAAAGCACTTACCAGCTTGTACATAGCACTCGCCCAAATGATTCTTCTGACAATGGGGACACATGGGAATGGCCTGTTGCTGCTGTCTTTGATTTCCTTGATTATTTCTCTGATTATTCTGATTTTGCCCACGGCGCTGTTCACGATTCTGATTTCCTCTTTGGTTCTGATTCTGCTGTCTACCTTGCCTCCCATGAAAATTCTGTCTAGTCATTTTCCTTGCTCCTTTATCGCCGGAAGTGTCCCTTCCTCTTTTCTGGCCCACCGTCGCATCGCGACGAATGATATCCTTCTCAATCCGATAACATGCATCAACAAGCGCCTCAAAATCAGCAGAAATAACATTTACCAACCAAGTGCGAATCCTTGGGTTCAGCCCACTCTCAAACTTCACCATCTTAGATTCCTCATCATTCATCGTAGCCGGAGAAAATCTACCCAAAGCCAGAAACTTGCTCACATATTCAGACACAGTCATACCAGGTTCTTGCTTCAACATTTCAAAATCATGCCTCTTTTGCATCTTTACTGACGGGGGAAAATAAAACTTGTTGAACTCTTGGATGAATCTCTCCCATGGAATAGGTCGGGGCAAAGGTTGCAGCTTAGCCTTCCACCACTGGTTCGCCTCACCAAGGAGGAAAGGCCTCACAGCTTGGGTTTTCATATTGTCAGGGGCTCCATTCAGTTCAAAACAGTTCTCCACTTCATCTAGCTATTTTTCAGCCATATCGGGGTCAGACTTGCCTTCAAAAGGCGGCACATTCGCTCTCTTGAGCTTCTCAAAGTAATACTGCGCATCTCTTATTGGTTCATAAGGGGGAGGAGGGGCAACTTGCTGAATCATTCCCTGGCCAATCTGAGTTACGGTCTGACAGAATGCTTGGAAATCCGGAATAAGAAGTGGCACTTGCGGAAGAGGGTTTCCTTGAGCTGGTGGGGGATTTTCATTCTGCGGTGGAGGAGGAGGAGGTGGATTCTGATTCTGAGGAGGAGGTGGAGGGACTTGATCTTGAGGTTGTGGAGGGTTTGGTTCGGGTGCATGGGCAGCATCTCTGCGAGGTCTACCACGACCACGAGTCCGAACCATCTGTATACGGAGCAGAAAGATATATATATATGTATATATGGATCGAAATGACTGACTGAATTTAGACATGCTTGGAAAAAAAGGAATTTAAAGTAGGAAAAAAAAATAATATGCGACATATCAGGCTAGCGGATCAACCAGGGGACCCTATTTCCAATCTAAGTTGTCTAAGCTTATGCCATCTCTTTCCTAAGATCATGACTTAAGTCTAAGATCAATTCTTAGATTTCTAAGATCATAACTTAGCTTCTACGTTCTGCCCGAATCTAGAGCCTCGGCTCTGATACCACCTGTAGCGCCCCGTACTCGGCTACCCCTCGTACGGTGCACCCGCCGTACTTTCCCTTTCGGAAAAATACAAAGCGTCGATACTTAACTTGTAAAACCTATGGATAAACATGGATTACAAAGTCACGATCTTAACAGGTAGATAAAAATACGGCAGAATTTGAACTTTAATCCGAAAGCGTCAAATCGCGAATACATAACAAAATTATACAAACTGAACCGATAGCAAAATACACCGCGAAATTATACAAACATAATATGAAGAAGAATCCGAAAATAGCTGAGTCCCAAAATGTCCCAAAGGTTCATCAAAAGCTTCCATCATCATTCTCTAACAGCAACTTCAATAACCTACGGGTATGGCACCCTTGGCTCATCATCAATCCACTCGACTTTATTACCTGGCTCTGGAGGGAAAAATAAATGGGTAAGCGACAGAGTCGCCAGCAAGTATACAATAACACCATACAATAAAGAGAAAACGGCATACAAGAATCAAACCCCAATTCCTTAAGTTAAAACATACTTGCTATTACCTTTCCGCGCATCATACTTAAAGTCATATCAACACTTAGCTAAGATCTAAATGTCATCACTTAGTTAGATTCTACGTGCTATAGCCAACCCTTACTTCTATGAATAGGTATCATGCGTAATGTGTATGAAAATGTGAATGCAATGCAAATGCAACGGGAAACATTCTTTCTTTCATTTAGACATGCTCATAAAAATACTTGAACTTTCTTTCTTTTAAATCATGCTCATCATAAAACAAGAGAGTGTGTCAGCCTATTATACCGGGCATGACTCGGTTCTTATAACATGATCACCTTCAGGTCTATTATACCGGACCTGGCTCGGTTCTTATACTCTTCAGACCTATTATACCGGGTTTGGATCGGTTCTTATATTTCATCAGACCTATTATACCGGGCCTGGATCGGTTCTTATACTTCTTCAGATCAATTTACCCCAGATCTGTAGCGGGTTAAGCTGGCCAGAAGGGACGGAATTCTTTCGAAACAGAAACTCTATATAAAACATCAATAAAATCATGAGCATGGAACATATGAGCATGTCAATGCAAGTGCATGGGATGCAACATGGTAGAATGCACTTATAACATCATAAACAACTTTCTTCATGGGCTGGAAAACGATCCAGCAGCATGTCCTGTATTTCCCGGCCTCAAAATCAACCTTTTGAGCCTATTTTCCAGAAACTAAAAATATGGACATGCACCACATGATCTTAACTACATTCTGTACAAATTTCATACGATTCCGACAAGCGTAGGTACCTCAATAAATAATTCCCAACAAGGGTACAACAGGAATTCTGCTGCACTCTCAACTCCATTCCTTACCTTGTCTCCATCCATAAACTCATTATGGGGCTCATTTAGCACCTGGAAATCTTTTCTATTTCTTTCATGAACAATATCCAAATGCCCATTCACCAAAACAAGTCAAAATAAATACAATACAAGTCATACAAGCACAAAGGGTCAATCTGCCCTGTTTTCCAGAATGTTACACCAACTTTACCTCAATGGTTTACCCCCAAGATCAATAGATAAAATTAATTTCTTTATATGGATACTTATCTCTATGTCTTAAGTACTTCTTGTAAAAATTTCAGGTCAATCCAAGATGTTTAAGGCACTTAAATAATTTTTCTCCCTAAGGTGGTACAACCCGGAACTGGTTTGACCCCTTGATACTAAAAATTCATTTCTGACCAATCCACAAACGATTTTCCAGAAATTCCAACTCCACAATAAAATAGACATGATAAGCTACGACCATACCAAAAATAAGCTCAATCCAACGTTTAGAAGGTCCTTAACTAAGTTCATCAATTTAGCATAAAATCTGTCCAGAACTCTGTTTTCAACCAACATGCATAGAAGTATCCTTTCCTTCCTAGTTTTGTTCATTAGCCTATAATCCAAGTTAACGGTCATTCAATAGACATAATAAGGCTTCCCTATACTAATTCAAGTCCTTTTTAGCATGCAAAAGTCGTTCATATGGGTTGTTCCTTCCTTCTAAACAAAACAGTCCTCTAGTCCAACAATTTCACATATTAGAACCACTAAAAATGCTAGGTTTCATACCAATCATGTCTCATTCAATATCAAACATAGGGCAGCCCCTAATCCATCACTTTTAAATCTTATTTCCAGTTTAAAACATGCTTTATATTGCAACATAAGAGAGGTCTATCATCCAACCTTTCAATACACAAGAAAAGATAACAACTTAGGCATATTTTCACTAAAATCATGTCTTAAGCTTCTAGACATTCAAGTATGCACATAATCACATATATTGTAAGAGGTTAAAGTATACTTGCCTTGAAATGAAGCTTTAGAAGATAGATTAACTTCAAGGTAGCTTGAATCACTTGGGGTTCCCTCCACTTGAGCCATAAACATGCGGTTTTGGGGTCAACATAAGACCAACATTAAACTCAAAAAAAAATACTAACGAACCACAAAAATGCTTAGAAACTTACCTCAAGGCTTAGAATCAAGCCTAGGTTCTTCTAACTCCTCTTCTTAGATGAGATTGATGAACTAGAACTCCCACTTGAGCCCTATCCTAACCCATGACTTTTTAGCAAAATTAACATGGGTTACAATTCAAGCTTACTATACTAAAATTCCATCAATGGAGATATAAAATAAGACATTACTTACTTGATTGAGATGCTTATGAGCTTAGGTTGATGAGACTTCTATTCCTCCCTTGACTCCTAAAATTTTCGGCCTAGATGATTTGTTGGGGAAGGAGCACTTGAGATATCATTCTTGCTTGGAGATATATTTTAGGGTTTATAACTTAGAGTATTTGAGAAGATGAGTTTGAAAATCAAATGGAGTCTTGAAGAGCTATGGGGGACCGATTTTTATGATGGTTGGGAGAGGGGAAATAAGACTTAATTAGGGTAGGCTATTTACTTGTTGTCTTTTACAACTTTTGATAAGGAATTAAGAAGGTTGCTAGCACACAACAATTAAGAAGGTGTTGGTGGTTTGGTTGGAGAATCTTCTAGTCTCTTGGAGACTTATCATGGCCGAGTTTTATGTGTGTGTGGGGAGGGAAATTATTTTCTCACATATCACACAACATGGGACATAATTAAATAAAAGGTGTTATGCTACATATTAAGAGTCGGATAATTTACGGCGAGTAAACGATACTTGAATTAAATATGTGAATACTCGACATTAACAAGCTTGGCAATATTAAGATAATCGACAGGAATAAAATATGGAATATTTCACCGAAGGATGATAAGGCTTTTATAGATCGACGAGAGATAAGAGTACCTGCGAATGTTCGGGGTACGACAACATAACCTTAGTTTAAACCATTTATTTCATGGCATACAAACGGAAAAGGAAGCAGCAAATTCAGAGGTAGCACATACACAACGATCTAAATCATTGCATTCTCTACAATAATACATACATACACATGTATAAATATACATATGTGTGTGCATATTATATATAACCATTAAATGTCTTAATGCATGTAAATACTAGCACTTTTATTGCAAAGCGCGTGACGAATTTTTGCTGCTACTTAACAGGGTGGCAAATTTCTATTTTTTTGGCACAATATCCACCTTGTTGAAGAAAAGTTAATCTATGATTCAAGATACAATCTATGACAACCTGCACATAAAGTTGTTAATATGAGCATGGTCTCAGATATCACAACTGGTAAATTATTTTATCTTCAGCCAATGAAGGTACCTTGCTTTTTCATGAACTATCTACCAACTACCAAATACTACCTCGTTCGGCATTAACACACTCAAACCAAAATATTCTGACATAGTAAAGCATCTCCCGATACCCTAGGAATGGAAACAAATTAAGGCAATAGAACTAAACAAAATGCAAATTAGCCAATTAAAATATACCTAGAAACTGTGAACTGGATCTTGCGATCAAATAATGAAGGAACAATATCTTACCGGCCGTGTATTTGAATAAACTTCGAAATAAATTAAAAGAAATAGAACAGAAACAGCGAATGATTACAGAAGACGACAGTGGGGAGGAATAAACTGCGAATAGGTTCTTTTCCTTTTTTTTACCAAGAGGAGGTGACAAGTGGAACTAAGAATAAAAAAAATGCTACATGTAAGTTTGGAAGCCACCGCTTCCTTCTTTCATGTATTTGGCACGTCTGCTTTGCAAAATATGGACACTAAACGTTTGTGCATATATCATATATACATATATAAACATATGTCACAACCAAGTATGCTTCAATAGTGGAGACCATATCCAAACCACGAAAAAATAGAAAAGGTGATATGACATAATAATTGTTCAAAGTCGTGGTTTCTAATGATTTACCTTAAATAATGAACATCGTTTGGGATTAGACAATTTTCATATAAGTTTGAGCGTGAAAGAAGGTCATATATAATTATCGGAGAACAACATATTTCACTTTTAGTGGAATTTTATTGTTAGGTATAAGATGAAAGTGACAATAGTGGTAGCAACATAGACTAATAAAAGACGAAATAATACCGTCATAAATTCATTCTTAACATGCTTTAACCTTCCTTAATTAACGGTGCACTGCCTTAATATTATGCTTTAAGCCGCAAGACATTATTCAAGAGAGAGAAAAAACAGAATAAAAAGAAGAAGGAATTTGAGGAAACGGCCATGTTTTCGTACAAAGAGATGATGCAACGACAAGAATGCTTCCGGAATCCAATTGTTGATGGCCTATTTTCCCCTATTACAAGTGTAGCGACCCGTCCCGAGCCCTAGTACTCGAAACGACTCACCTGCGTATCTCGCTAAGGAGAATACAAGGCGTCGGTACAAATCAACTACACATCATCATAATAACGTAAATCGATGTCAGCGTAAATCATAAACTAAAACTCTCGAATAGAATAATCATCATATTAATACAATGTCTAGGCTAACGCAAACTGATACACTGGTCAAATGTAGATAAAAACTAATATCTAAAATACGTAACCTCAAATATCAAAATAACCGTCTCAACTAAATCCTCGAAAGTCTCGTCTGAATATCCTTAGTCTCGAAATCTCCAATTCCGATCTTCCAATGTATACTAACTCCTGTGTAAGCATACCCTAACTTCTCCTACCTGCAAAACTGGTAAGTGGTGGTGTGAACAAATCAACAGGCTCAGTAAGCAACCTATCTATACCCACTATGAAAATCATACATGCAGAGACAATTACAGATAACATTTACAAATCAACATACATGTCTCTAGTACTCAATTAAATTCACTCGAATATCTTTAACAGTTGACACATTGAGAATAGTCAAACAAGATAGGTAAATCCATCAACTCAATCTACATTACCGTGATGTATGCTCTTCTCAAATATGACATACACAACAGACAAATAATCACATAAACAAAGAAGAGAACGATACATGCCAATGGAGTAAATAAACTGTGAAAAGTAAGTCACTCCACATAATAATGCGCAACTTTATGATGCATGCCTTTCTCTACGTGTCACACGCAACAAAAGTCATGTCACACGTGATGCTCATATCTCTACCGTGCAATGCATGAAGCTCGAGGTGATCCTACCACACGTCTCATCAGGCCACACACCCCGTCAGGCCACAGGCCTCATAGGGCCACACGTCCCGTAGGACCACACGCCTCATAGGGCCACACGTCCCGTAGGACCACACGCCTCATAGGGCCACCCGGCATATAGGCCAATGCAATGCTCGTGCTATGAATGCGAATGCATAATCATACGTAATCCGATGCATCCATACTCATATATATGTCCGCGCCCATATACGTGCATATATACGTGTATGCATACTCCCACACATCATATATCAATAATTATTTTCCAAACCCACATATGTCACATATACACACAACTCGCATATAGAGAAAATCCAATTACAGTTATGAAACAACAACACACTGATACATGATAAACATAACAAGTACAAATAGACCACTTACCTCTGATGCGTGACAACATAACGAGCACAAGTAGACCACTTACATGACCACAAGCCCTGTATATTGCTTATAACCGCCATGGCTCAGCCACCTCGTGTCGCAATAGCAACCAGTCTCTGCCATGTTTGTTTGGAACCAAACGCAAATTGATTGAATATACTATACTATACACGAATTCAGAATTGAGTGTCTCTTTTTCTCTGAATCACTCTCAGCTAGCGGGCTTAGGCCAAGAAAGAATTTTTTTTAGTTGTATGAGTGATATTTCGGTAGAGGAAGATGGAGAGAATTGGTGAAGGTGAGAATCTTTTTCCTTTTATATTTGAATGGGGAAAATAAGGTTAGCGTGTACCTTTTTTTTACATTAAAGTAGTAATTATCTCTATTTATTGTATTTTATTTTTATTTTTATTTTATTTTTTTAAAAAAACATGGACGTAACAATATACCCCCTTTACAAAAAGTTTCGTCCTCGAAACTTGCGTGTTACATGGTTCACAGCTTAGTGTAGTCCTATCCATTCACCTAGGTAATGACCAAACTAAGTATCCCTTGCGTATTTCGATATGTCAAACATTACACTTCCTTGACATAGAACTAAGCCCTCAAAATCCTTCCTTGTATACTAACAGAGTTGTTTGTAATCCATTTATTCCCTCTTGATAAATCATAACTTAATCTATCTATGGCTTGCGAATCAACCTTAAGGGTATTGTCACCATGCTGGGGGTTTCATAAATTAATCATCAGACTGTATCGCACTGATATCCGTTGTCATCAGCAACCTTCTATAATCAGTACTTAAGTGTACTACAATCTTAACTTAAATGTCTTCGTAATTATAACTTAGGAACTTTCCCTATACAGTCTTATGTGTTCAAGCCTACTTGTCTCTATAGATCGTTATTCCTAAACTCGTCATATATGCTTTATCTCCTAGTTACATGATCATCCAAAATATCCATCAAGTCCCCCGATGCATTAATTGTTACACTTCATAAATATAGAATCAAATCCTCAACAATTCTTATATACTTATGAACTAGTTCTATGATCATGTCCTTATTTTTTCATAAATATCATCAATAGCCTATTATACGAAGTACGTGTATGGACATGGTTTTCTTTAAGACACAAGTAGCTTACATAGCTATAATTTGGAATTTAGCTTTAACTTTTTAAAATAATATACCTTCTAATTGTGTAAACACAAATCGAAAGTATCATATATTTGTTTCCGCAAAGTGGTATCTCAAATGACAACGTATAAAACAATGATATAACTGGTTTGCAAAAGTATTACGGTTAAAACCATTTCAAAATAATGGAGACACATCAATAGTAAAACTTCTTTTTACAAAACGATTTGAACGTGGTGTCTTTTTCTTTCCAATGAAATATATATTTTGAAAGTTATGTTTTGTTTTGCAAAATACAACAATTGGAAAGTCAATAAATATAAAGTTTCATAAAAGAATTTGGATAAAGTACCTCTCTTTCCAAAAAGAAGTATATATTTTGAAACTGTTTCTGCTTCACAAAATTTAATAAGTTCATCGCAAGCAGTTAAATAACTTCAAAACATTTAATGGGTAAAGTGCTTGCAATGTCGATAGTCCACAAAGAAAATTATTTTAGTAAAATACTTATTGCTAAACAAAAATTAGAGAAATACAAGAGATATATAAATATATCGTTGTCCAAAAACATCAATATTTTGAAATATATCAGTTTTATCAGGGTAGTCGAAATTCCATTAGGTGGATATACGAATTCGGAAAAGAATATAGCCTTGTAAAGTAATAGACTATATAGAAAAGTGAAATTAGTTGAATTTGAAATGCCTTCAAAAGATATCTTGTTGTACGTGCTTATGAGAAGACATTTAACTACTTGAATAATAATAGTCCAATACTTCGTATAATTTTTATAAGTCACCCCTTAATGTCAATGAAAAATCTACCTATGTACCGTTTCTTATAAATATTTAACTTGAGTCGTCCAATCCTAGCGTGACACACTAAATATTGATCGACTTAGGACGTTCTAATCCATCATGCTTCTGCGTGCCATACTGATACACCGTACATCTTTACTTGGTTATTTCAACCGCTAATTCTAATTTAGTTAGATCTCACCTGAAAATACTTTGTTATTCCACTGTACTTATTTTTGTAATGCTCGCTTATCACTATCAATCAATATCCCTAATAGGATTAATATCTTCGGCTTATTTGATACTCTAAAATTCAGCATCTTGATCAAAACTATAAACTCCTTTGTGCGGTATTCTTTGCTACACTCTACTGATCATAATGCTTATAAATTGTTACTTGGTCTCTATCATTCTACTATAAATCACTTTTTAGTGTTACGATCTCAACTTAGACCTAGTCATGCTCTGACACTACTGTCGAGATAGAGGTGTGAACCCTCTTCAGTTATCATAATGGTACCGACTTTGCAGCGGTCGGAGCTAATGAATTAATAAATGGTTATAATCAACCCTCAGGTAAGAAAAATAATCTGGAGTCATATGGAGTACCCTAGGTATACGCAGGCATATACCATATCTGATCATCACTTAGATTTAATGCAGAACTTATTTCCATAATCGATACTTAGTATCATCATTTCTTCCGTCTAAAATCATTACTTATTTCTAAGTTCAATGCTTAGAATATAATCATAGCTTATGATTAAGATCAGTACTTAGGTTCAAATCATCTCCTGACGTTCAGATCACCACATAATTTTTAAAGCTGAAAATCCGTAAGTTTAAAATCATAA
This sequence comes from Eustoma russellianum, assembly GCA_036186865.1. Lineage (NCBI taxonomy): Eukaryota > Viridiplantae > Streptophyta > Magnoliopsida > Gentianales > Gentianaceae > Eustoma > Eustoma russellianum. The sequence goes on along the minus strand of AP025073.1, from coordinate 8,777,537 downwards.
CTTACGGGCAAGGTCATCACATTAACTCTAAAATCACGTCTTATTTCCAAATCATACTTCGTATATAATCAGCGTTTATGTCTAAAATTAATGCTTAAGTCGAAGATCAGCTCTTAATCAAGATCGTCGCTTATGTCTAAAATCGTGACTTATGAGCAGGATCATCACTTAATTTCGAAGGTCACATTTTATTTCCAATAACATGCCCAATGTATAATCATTGCTTACGACTAAAAATCGATACTTATATCTAAGATCGTGACTTAGGGGCAAAATCGTAACTTAAATTCTAAGATCATGGCCTAAACCTACGCTTCCGCTGTGGATCTAGAGCCATGCTCTGATACCAACTGTAGCGACCCGTCCCGAGTCCTAGTACTCGAAACGACTCACCCGCTTGTTAAGTTATAAATTGTTTTGATGATGAAAAGATGTTTTAAATAAGTTAAATTTATGCTTGAGACTTGATGCAAGATGAGGAAATTACACTATGTCAAAAATGGTTGAGATTGGAACTCACTGACCAACATCGATCTCTCAGGCAAAGGACATCGATCGATCGATGTAATTCAGCCTCTGGCTTCGATCGATCGATGTCAGTCAGAAAGCTTTCTATCCAACATCGATCTCTCAACCAGGGACATCAATCGATCGATGTCACTTTAGTCTCTCCTCAGGGAGACTTCGATCGATCGATGTCAGACAGAATACTTTCTGTCCAACATCGATCTCTCAGTCCAGGGGACATCAATCGATCGAAGTGACGTCAGTCTCTCCCAGGGGGACTTCGATCGATCGATGTCAGCAGTTTCAAAAACTACAAAGTTTCTGGAGGACATCGATCTCTCATTCCAGGCACTTCGATCGATCGATGTCTCTCAGAATTCAAATTTTTTGAACGTTGGAACACAATCCAAGTGAGATTTTTAATGCTTTCTATTTCCAATCTTGCTCATCTTTCTTGTGGACTTTATCTTTGTTTATGTAAAGCATCCTACACCATTACAAACATGTTCAAGACATCTTGGATTGGGTATGAAGCAAATTCAAATTCAAAGTAGCAAAAAGCTACTTTCTCAATTTTTCAAATACATGGGGATCAAAATTGAAGACATGTGAGGCTCCAAAAAGTATCAACATTTTATATAAGAAGAAGAGGCTTGGATGAGGCAAATACACACTTTCACCATCATCTAGCTTAAGTCTCCATTATTGTATATTTCTCTCAGTTTTTGTAAAAGTGCTTAAAGCTTGTTAAGCATTCCTTTGTTCTTCATTGTTATATATTGAGAGATAGAGAGTCTAACACAAGAGGAACCATAGATATTTGATCTCTTGCTTGTGTTTAGACTAGTGAGAAATTGTGAACCTTACTATTCTTTCTTCAACCCATTGTGAGAAAGTTCTTGAGAGAACTTTGTAGAAGTTGTGAGGTAACAAGAAGTTGTTCTTACCAAAGTTGTAGTTGCTGCAGTTGCACAAGTGTTCCTTGTGCAAGAAGTTGTTGTTGTTGTTGCTTACACTAAGGTGTTAGTGTAAGTATTGTTGTGGTTGTTCTTATCATCTTGAATAAGAAGAGTAGTTGTTGAAAATCCACTTTGGCAACAAAGTGGTAGTGGAGTAGATCATTTACGGTTCGAACCACTCTATATCCGGTGTACACATTCATTGCTTCTCATCTCCCATTCATACTTTGATTTTGAATTTCTTTTGAGTTGAGCCAAACAAGAAAATTCTGCAAAAGTGTCAAATATTCTATTCACCCCCCCCCCCCTCTAGAGTGTATTTCGGACCTAACAATTGGTATCAGAGCATAACCTTGATTGCTTGGCCTATCTTTGCAAGTAGCAAGGTTAAAGATCATGGCAATGACAACCTCAACATCTTCTTCTTATACTTCATCTCCCAAGCGTACTGCACTATTTTCAGGATCAAACACTAAAGCACATATGTTTGATGCCCAATATTATTCTTTGTGGAAATTTCGAATGATCAATCATTTGAAAGGCTGTGGATTTGATATATGGAGAGCCGTTGTCAAAGGAATTAAAGTTCCTATGATTACCAACTCAAAAGGAGAATCAATGTTCAAAGATGAGGATGACTACACTGACGAAGAAAAGATAAAATTCGCCATCAATGGAAAAGCATTTGATATCCTCTCAAGTGCTCTTACCACCACCGAGCTCATACGACTTTAAGGTCTTGAAACAGCCCATGAGGCATGGAAAAGGCTTGAAATGATACACGAAGGAACAGAGCAAGTAAGAATGGCCAAAAGACTTATGCTCGTGAAGGAGTATGAGATATTCGGAATGAAGAGCGGTGAGAAAATTGAGGAGATAATCGATCAATTCACACGAATAGTGAATCAACTCTCCATGGTGGATAAGAAAATCTCAAATGAAGACCTTGTCTCAAAACTCCTCAACTCCTTGCCAAGAGAATGGACACCTAAAGTCACTGCCATCACCGAATCCAAGAATCTCAAGACTCTTACCCTTGATGAGCTATCCTGTAATCTTCTTACTCATGAAATTCTTATTGATGAACAAAATAGGATGAATCCTATCAAGCCCACACAATCATCACACAAAGGATTGGTGGTAGAGTCCGATGAATCGGATGAAGAAGTTACTCTTCTAGTTAGAAAATTTAGAAGAATGGCAACAAGAAATAAAGCTCAAGCAAGAAAGTTTTTCAAGAGACCACTCAAAGAAAAGGAAGCAAGTGAAAATTACTATACATGTGGTCGACTCGGTCATTTCATTGCCGATTGCCACATAAAGGAGCTGCAAAAACAAGAGAAGGTCTTTCCTCAAAAGAAGAAAGTCCTCAATGCAGAGGTAACCACGTGGGATGATCTCTTTTCCAAATCAGAAGGAGAAGAGAGTGAAGATCAAAGTGTTGGATTTGTTGTAATAATTGACAAACCAAATATTCAACATACTTGTCTCAAGGCAATTGAAGATGATCTTGAGGTAAATTCTAATCCTTCTAATTTGCAAGATGAAATAGGAGATTTGCAACATGATTTTGAAAAACTAAATTTAAAGTATAAACATTTGAAGAAAGAGTTCAAGAAGTGTATTTTAGAAAATAAGAGCTTGCATGTAAGAATATTTTGATATTTCAAGATTGTGACATTATACTTACCATGCATAAATCCGTAGCTCTTGAGAATGTGGAAATTAGGAAAGAATGTGAGAAATTAAGATTAGACTTACAAAAACTAACCAATGGTAAAGATAGATTACTTGGAAATCAAAGAGTTGGAAATGATAAATCCGGTTTAGGATTTGATACATCACATTCCTACAATAAGCCTAAGTCTTCAAAGAAAAAGGCAAATAAGAGAAAAACACAACATAGCTCATCATCTTACAAACCAAGGCATATATCAACTTGTTTTCATTGTAACAAAATAGGACATGTGAAAAGTGCATGTAATGCTAGACTTGGTAGTATGCATGTTTGGAAGCCTAAGGGTCAACAAGCTAACCCTAAAGGACCCAACCATCAAAGGGTACCAATGCATAAACCTCTTGATTTTGTAGGCTCTCAAGGTAAATGGAGTAGCCAAAGAAGAAGGAACCAAATGGCTTATGGACAGCGGATGTTCAACGCATATGACCAGAGACAAAACGTTGTTCACCGAACTCAAGCTCCAAGATGGTGGAACAGTGCATTTTGGCAATGGGAGAGCCAAAATCCTTGGACATAGAGAAATTAGTAACTCTTCTTTTACTATTAATAATGTACTATATGTAGAAGGGCTTAAATATAATTTAATAAGTGTTAGCCAACTATGTGATGCTAATTTTCAAATTGAATTTTTGAAAAGAAAATATATTGTGAAAAAGAATGATAAGATTGTTTTTGAGACTATAAGGAAAAATGATATTTACAAATTTAGTACACATGATTTGATATCACAAAATGTTTCTTGCCTAGTTGCCAAAAATGATTTGACTCAACTATGGCATAGACAACTGGGATATATTAGTTTTAAAAATTTCAAAGAGATTTGCAAAAATGAAAAATTCCAAGGTCTTCTGAAATTGAATTTCGAAAACCATGGCTTATGCGACACTTGTCAAAAGGCAAAGCTTGTTAAAACAAGCTTCAAGCCCAAAAGTGAAATCTCCACCACCAAACCCCTATAATTACTTCATATGGATTTGTATGGGGATATTGGTATGGCAAGTCTAAGTGGAAAACATTACGCCTTTGTGGTGGTAGATGACTTCTCTAGGTACACTTGGGTAATGTTCTTAGCCAAAAAGAATGATGCATGCCAAGAATTTATAAAGCTTTGTAGGAGACTAGAAAATCAAAGAGAAGATACAATTAAGGAAATTAGAAGTGATAGAGGTGGTGAGTTTGATGGAGAATTTCAAGAATTTTGTGTATCCAAAGTGTATGGACACAATTTCTCGGCTCCAAGAACTCCTCAACAAAATGGTGTTGCGGAAAGGAAAAATAGAACACTTCAAGAAATGAGTAGAGCCATGCTAAATGAATTTGAGCTACCATAATATTTTTAGACTGAAGCGGTAAACATCGCTTGTCATGTGATCAATAGAGTTTATTTGAGACCATCTCTCAAAAAGACTCCTTATGAGCTTTGGAAAGGTAGAGTACTAAATATTGGTTATTTCAAGGTTTTTGGTTGTAAGTGCTTTATACTTAACACCAAAGATAACTTGGATAAACTCGATTTCAAAGCGGATGAAGGAATGTTTATGGGATATGCTCAAAATAGCAAAGCATTTAGGGTATATAATAAAAGAAGCATGAAAGTTGAAGAATCAATTCACGTCAAGTTTAGTGAACTCATTGAGGATGAACCAAATACTAATGATGATGATGATGAAATAATTGAAGTAAGTCATATAGAGAACTTTGAAAATCCAAAAGGTAATATTGTCATTGACCTTAGGATTGATCCCCTTGAACCTAAGGTTGAAGATGAAGAAGTAGGAGGAGATACCTCAAATTTACCGGATTCATATAAGTATAGGAAAGATCATCCTAAAGAATTAATATTAGGTGAAACTAGTCAAGGCATAATGACTAGGAGGAAATTCAATGAAAATGCTTTCATTTCACAAGTTGAGCCTAAAAATATAAAGGTGGCTATAAATGATGAAGATTGGGTATTAGCCATGCAAGAGGAATTAAATCAATTTGAAAGGAGTGATGTTTGGGAATTAGTTGCTAAACCTAGTGATCATCCCGTAATTGGTACTAAATGGGTATTTAGAAACAAAATGGATGATAAAGGAAACATCACTAGAAACAAAGCTAGGTTAGTAGCTCAAGGATATAGACAAGAGGAAGGCATAGACTATGATGAGACTTTTGCCCCCGTAGCTAGGTTAGAAGCTATTAGGATGTTATTAGCATATGCATGTTATAAGGATTTCAAACTATATCAAATAGATATGAAATCTGCATTCTTGAATGGAATAAATCAAGAAGAGGTGTATGTAGCTCAACCTCCGGGGTTTGAAAATCATGATTATCCAAATCATGTATTTAAACTCAAAAAGGTCCTTTATGGACTTAAACAAGCTCCTAGGGCATGGTATGATAGATTACGTAACTTCCTTCTTGAAAATGAGTTTTCAAGAGGAAAAATCGACATTACTCTTTTTATTAAAGAACAAAGAACCATCAATTGCTTGTTCAAATTTATGTGGATGATATTATATTTGGTGCTACTAATGATTCTCTTTGTGAGCGTTTCGCTAAATTGATGGAAGGAGAATTTGAAATGAACATGATGGGAGTGGGTTGAATAGTGGGTGCGAAAAATGTGGTTTTTAAAATTGTTTTAGACCAAAAACCCAACTTCTGAAAACAGAAACTGTTTTCAGGATCTGTTTTGAAACGTTTTGAAAACTAGGTTACAGGTCTTCAAAAATTCTGAAATTTGGAGATATTTTAGTCTCAGATGTTCTGAGTATATCCTAAAAATTTCAGATTAAAATTCAACCTTTAACCCCTTTAAAAATCGTTGGTGGTCAGATTGCACAAATCTACCAGAAACGGTAGTCTGATTTGAAAAATTAATTCCTATTAAACCGTGACACCAAATTCTTTGAAAATTTAATGACTAACCCATTATTAGGTTTATTTAATTGGGTTGAAACAGTTTTGAAAAATTCTTTTGGGAAGTTAGTCAAATACGTTCAAAGTCTCAACCTTTGCAAGCCTGAAAATCAGACTGCACTAGTCTCAGAACTTTTGACGTTTAAATGACTTATACTTGTCCAAAAGGGTTGAAACTTACGCCAAATGAACCTTAAAACGTGTGTCTATGTTTCTGGAAATTTTTGTGATTTTTGAAATTCGTTTACTATTTTTAAGAACGTGATGAAAATGATGCACTATGCTGGAAACTGAAAGTAAGTGCTGAAAAGTAAAGAACATAAGGAATTTTATACTGGTTCGGTTAAACCAACCTACTCTAGTCTTCGAGGACACCTTCCTCGGTTATCACTAATCACAACACAATAAACAACACCTTACCACACAGGGTTGATGCAGTTACACACCAACTCCAACCCTTTACAAACCTTGCAAATGATTACAACGATCATGAACACCACCACCTAGCGAATGCAAGATTGATCACACCTTGATCAATCTTTTACAATAACGTAGAATATATGGTGGTATAGATGAATCCTATTCAAGATGTATGAATATGAATACATTAGGCTTTAAGAGAGAAGAAAGAAAGAAGTGTAGTAGGAGAAGGAGGTGTAAACGTTTTTGAGCTCTTAAAGTGCAAGACTTGTCTTGTGTTTTTGTTTGCTCTCTTCTTTCCTTTTTATCCACAATGGCCGCCCCCTATACCTTCTTTCTTCTCCTTGGAAATTATATTCTAAGTCCTTGGAAGAGTATCTTGCATCATTGTGACATTCACTTGCTTACTTGTCAACTCCTCATTGGATGATCATTAAGCCTTTGCTTACTTGGCACTCATTGATTGGATGAAAGTTGTCATCATTTGATGACTAGATAAATCTGAAAAATATCACTTAAAACATGTGCCAATTAGCCATAAAAATGCTTGCATAAGTCTCATATTAAATTCCATAAAATTTTCAAGATAATTCATCATATTTTCCATGCAAAAATCGGCCATATGCTTCTACACATGCTGAAATTTCAGCATGTGTGATATTCACACTATATTCAAAATCTTGCCATGTAGGTAGTAGATTTATCCCTTGAAAATAAAGAAGAAATCAATCATCATTTAGTACATAAAAATCTCTACTAATTTGGGAATCAAATTGGTCATCATGGAGACCATAAAGCCGCCCATATACATTCCACACATGCTGAAATTTTCAGCATGTGTGATATTTTAAATATCACCATATTATTTACATAACAACTTTAGAACATTGCCATTTTATCTTTCATTTAATCAATTTAATTCAAAGAAGTAAATATGGCACAATTAATAGTAAAAATTCGGCCAGCCTTAATGCACACATGCTGAAATTTTCTGCATGTGTTACAAATGTGACATAGTTTGAAATGTTACCTTTTGTAGCTCCTTTCTTTATGTCACCAACCTTGTATACTTCACTTTTGGCCAATCAAGATGCAAACAAAGCTCCACATATGCTCAAACAAGGTGATCTAGGCGTGTGATGATAGATTGTACATGTGCTGAATTTTATTTTCGCAAACTTTGTAAAATAGTGGATAATAATTATACACATATGGTATATTCCAATAAGCCCTTAATTGATTTTTCTAGAACTTTAGAATGTATAGAGTATGTAAAAAGTGTCTAGATACATGTTATATGTTATGCCAAAAATATTCCATGTGTCGTGTTTGTAGAAAACCGAATTTTCGACGTTTGTCGATTACCCGATTTTTCTCCGATTAAATTTCAACTTTTTGCACATGTTATATATATTATGTTACACATAATAGACATAAATTTCACTTTAATATTCAGCACTCATGGCTGATTAAAGTGGCGCCTACATGTGACAAAAATGTTGAATTTGAAATCTCCACAATTTGGACTTAATTGAGGGTGATTTGTGTGTGCCAACATGGAATGATTTTATGGCTGTATATACCATGTAATCCACGAAATTTGTGGCCATTTTTTAATTGTAGGGGCTGGCCATCTATATATGGCAAGTACGTGACACGTTGGCGAAGTTTCGGTATTCACCCGATACGACAATTTTTGGTTTAGAACCTTGTAACGTGTCGTAATAATTTTGTCATCACCATGACTTATATCATATGATATAAGACCTGAATATACTCATAAATATGACTTAAATATATTGGTTTGACGTTAGCGTACGTTCGTAAAATACATAACGTGTCGGTAGTACGTTGGAATATATGTGTATAGTGCCTTTTTAAAAAAAATCTGAATATATATAAAAATATATATAAAAAGGCGTGTATAATGAGATGGAAGAAGACTTTTCATTCTTCAATTTGTTGCCTTTGTGCCTTCTCCAAATATATCACCATTTAATGAACTACTTAGTTCATTTAACTAAGTATTTCACTTAATGAACTAGTTTAGTTCATTAATGGTGGCACCTGAAAATAGTTCAAACACAACAAATGTTCTCCATTTGATGTAAGCTTTAAAGCTTCATGGCTCGTTAGTACGGCAACATTATATATGAACTATATAAGGCAGGTTTTATACAAAAACGTGTCAAGTCATAAAACGTGTCATGCATTTCTTTAGTACACGTTATTTAAATCATGTATTTTGTAATCACTCAAACCCCTTTTTCTCAACAATCTCCCCCTTTTGATTATTTACAAAATAACCTACGTTCATGATTTAAATTTTTTTGCTCCCCCTCCAATGATGCACAAATTCAAATTTTGAATTTCGAATTTTGAGTTTTCTCCCCCTTGATTTGTGCAATAAATCTCTCTCTCCTCCTTAAATCATGCATTCTCTCCCCCTTTATTTTGCAAAGACAATCAAAAGAGCATGTAGAGATGGAAATAGCAAAAAAATCATGTGTTTCAAATAATATCAAACGTGCGTTCGTAAGGGTTATTTATTCAACCCTTTGAAAATGTCCCTTTTGGTACCCAAATTTGGGTGACCTTTCTAGGTCTTCCAAAAGGTGAGAAAGGTGATGAAGACGCAACATAATACACGTTAGGGGCAAATGCGTTTGGCCTTTGGCCAAGAATCCCATCATGCATATAGTATGGTTTTCGTTTTTGATATGCATTTCGGTTTGCATGCACGGGGCATGATCTATATGCATTTTTATTATATGAGTGTCGCATATGCATCAATGGCTTTCTTTTATATCTATATGGCACATAATTGCACTTTGTATTATATGAAGAATAGGAAACACGATGAGATGTCATAGGGGAAGGTCTAGACGTCTTCTTAGATGCCATATATGTCTTAGATGCATCCATTTTCTTTGATGGAATGAATTTTGTTTGTTTGTTTAGTGACTCATTTTTCTCAATGTATCCTAGTCCGTTTTTGTCATTATCATGCTTTTGTGAAGAAATGATGCGATCTAGCATGTTTGTTCCCGTGTCAAATTGTTTCACCATTTTCTCTAAATCTGCATTCCTTGATTTCAAGTTTGAAATCTCGGATTTCAGTTCAGTGTTCTCGGATGTCAATGATGAAATGTCAGACTTTAATGAATTTATGATGCAGGACGACTCTTCTTTTGAATCGTTTAATTGAGACACAAGATTTTTGTTAGAAGATTCTAACAATTTCTTGTCTTCAATTAATCGCTTCTTTTCTTTTGCAAGAGTCTTTGAGAACTTATGCAACCCTAAATATTGACTAAATAAATCATCATAAGAACATTCAGAATCAGAGTCGGAAGATACTTCATTTGATGCCTTAGATGTAAAGCATACTTGTGTCTTTTATTCTTCCATATCGTCAGTCTCAGAGTCGGATGTGTCACTCCAAGTGGAGGCTTTGAAGGCTCTTCTCCTTTGTTTAGGTTCTGAGACGAGTCTAGTTTTGGTCCGATCCTTGTCAAGGTATTTGTTCGTTTGTTTGTCCTTGTTCGGACAATCATATGACAAGTGTCCAGGTTGTCCACATTCATAACACTTTGTTTCCTTATTTTTATTTCTATGGTCCTTAGATGAAGTAGACTTATATTTATTTTTAATCGATTTTCTCAAGATTTTTCTTAATTTTTAGCCATTGTGATTAAATCCTCATCATCGGAATCTGTGTCACTATCATCTACGACGTATTCATTTGATTTAAATGCTATAGCCTTATCGTTTTTAGAAATAGACTCGGAATTTCTTAAAGTGAGTTTGTTTTCATATACCTTAAGTGATCCAATTAGTTCCTCCATTTTAATTGATTTGATTTCTTTGCTCTCCTCTATAGCCGTCACTTTAGGGTCCCATTCGGATGGAAGGCTTCGTAATACTTCTTGGACCTTTTCCTGCATAGAGAAAGCTTTGCCAAGAGACTCAAGAGAATTATAAATGTTAGTCAAGCGTAGATCTATATCAACGATAGACTCATTTGGCAATAATTTAAATGACTCAAGTGTGGACATAAGCATGTTAATTTTGGACTCTTTCACTTGACTAGTCCCTTCGTGTTTCATCTCAAGAATTCTCCACATTTCTTGAACACTAGAGCAATTTGAAACATAGCTAGATTCACTTTTACTTAACCCATTTAGAAGTAATTGCATGGCTCTAGCGTTCATGCTCAGTCTCTTTTTATCATCATTAGTATACTCTTGTTTAGGCTTAACAACCTCTAGTGTGACACCATCAACAATTGACAACTTAGAAGGAACAAATGGACCGTCTTCTATGATGGACCATAGATCAATATCAATAGCCATAATAAAAAGTTTCATTCTTAATTTCCATTGAATAAAGGACTCACCATCGAAAAGAGAAGGCCTTATGGTTGACATTCCTTCTTGCACGGTGTTATAGCTAGTGGTTGCCATCTCAATTAGATCGTTGGATCTTCTTGTTGTGAGTGTTCCTGCACTCTGATACCACTTGTAGGATCTACAAGGCACCACTAGAAGGGGGGTTGAATAGTGGGTGCGGAAAAGATGGTTTTTCAAATTATTTTAGACCAAAAAACCCAACTTCTGAAAACAGTTTCTGTTTTCAGGACCTGTTTTGAAAACTAGGTTACAGGTCTTCAAAAATTCTGAAATTTGGAGATATTTTAGTCTCAGATGTTCTGAGTATATCCTAAAAATTTCAGATTAAAATTCAACCTTTAACCCCTTTAAAAATCGTTGGTGGTCAGATTGCACAAATCTGCCAGAAACGGTAGTCTGATTTGAAAAATTAATTCCTATTAAACCGTGACTCCAAATTCTTTGAAAATTTAACGACTAACCCATTATTAGGTTTATTTAATTGGGTTGAAACATTTTTGAAAAATTCTTTTGGGAAGTTAGTCAAATACGTTCAAAGTCTCAACCTTTGCAAGCCTGAAAATCAGACTGCACTAGTCTCAGAACTTTTGACGTTCAAATAACTTATACTTGTCCAAAAGGGTTGAAACTTACGCCAAATAAACCTTAAAACGTATGGCTATGTTTCTGGAAATTTTTGTGATTTTTGAAGTTCGTTTACTATTTTTAAGAACGTGATGAAAATGATGCACTATGCTGGAAACTGAAAGTAAGTGCTGAAAAGTAAAGAACATAAGGAATTTTATACTGGTTCGGTTAAACCAACCTACTCTAGTCTTCGAGGACACCTTCCTCGGTTATCACTAATCACAACACAATAAACAACACCTTACCACACAGGGTTGATGGAGTTACACACCAACTCCAACCATTTACAAACCTTTTAAATGATTACAATGATCATGAACACCACCACCTAGCGAATGCAAGATTGATCACACCTTGATCAATCTTTTACAATAATGTAGAATATATGGTGGTATAGATGAATCCTATTCAAGATGTATTAATATGAATACATTAGGCTTTAAGAGAGAAGAAAGAAAGAAGTGTAGTAGGAGAAGGAGGTGTAAACGTTTTTGAGCTCTTGAAGTGCAAGACTTGTCTTGTGTTTTTGTTTGCTCTCTTTTTTCCTTTTTATCCACAATGGCCGCACCCTATACCTTCTTTCTTCTCCTTGGAAATTATCTTCTAAGTCCTTGGAAGAGTATCTTGCATCATTGTGACATTCACTTGCTTACTTGGCAACTCCTCATTGGATGATCATTAAGCCTTTACTTACTTGGCACTCATTGATTGGATGAAAGTTGTCATCATTTGATGACTAGATAAATCTGAAAAATATCACTTAAAAAATGTGTCAATTAGCCATAAAAATGCTGCCATAAGTCTCATATTAAATTCCATAAAATTTTCAAGATAATTCATCATATTTTCCATGCAAAAATCGGCCATATGCTTCTACACATGCTGAAATTTCAGCATGTGTGATATTTACACTATATTCAAAATCTTGCCATGTAGGTAGTAGATTTATCCCTTGAAAATAAAGAAGAAATCAATCATCATTTAGTACATAAAAATCTCTACTAATTTGGGAATCAAATTGGTCATCATGGAGACCATAAAGCCGCCCATATACATTCCACACATGCTGAAATTTTCAGCATGTGTGATATTTTAAATATCACCATATTATTTCCATAGCAACTTTAGAACATTGCCATTTTATCTTTCATTTAATCAATTTAATTCAAAGAAGTAAATATGGCACAATTAATAGTAAAAATTCGGCCAGCCTTAATGCACACATGCTGAAATTTTCAGCATGTGTTACAAATGTGACATAGTTTGAAATGTTACCTTTTGTAGCTCCTTTCTTTATGTCACCAACCTTGTATACTTCACTCTTGGCCAATCAAGATGCCAACAAAGCTCCAAATATGCTCAAACAAGGTGATCTAGGCGTGTGATGATAGATTGTACATGTGCTGAATTTTATTTTCACAAACTTTGTAAAATAGTGGACAATAATTATACACATATGGTATATTCCAATAAGCCCTTAATTGATTTTTCTAGAACTTTAGAATGTATATAGTATGTAAAATGTGTCTAGATACATGTTATATGTTATGCCAAAAATATTCCATGTGTCGTGTTCGTAGAAAACCGAATTTTCGACGTTTGTCGATTACCCGATTTTTCTCCGATTAAATTTCAACTTTTTGCACATGTTATATATATTATGTTACACATAATATACATAAATTAAACTTGAATATTCAGCATTCATGGCTGATTAAAGTGGCGCCTACATGTGACAAAAATGTTGAATTTGAAATCTCCACAATTTGGACTTAATTTGGGGTGATTTGTGTGTGCCAACATGGAATGATTTTATGGCTGTATATACCATGTAAGCCACGAAATTTGTGGCCATTTTTGAAGTGTAGGGGGCTGGTCATCTATATATGGCAAGTACATGACACGTTGGCGAAGTTTCGGTATTCATCCGATACGACAATTTTTTGTTTAGAACCTTGTAACGTGTTGTAATAATTTTGTCATCACCATGACTTATATCATATGATATAAGACCTGAATATACTCATAAATATGACTTAAATATAGTGGTTTGACGTTAGCGTACGTTCGTAAAATATATAACGTGTCGGTAGTACGTTGGAATATATGTGTATAGTGCCTTTTTAAAAAAAAATCTGAATATATATAAAAATATATATAAAAAGGCATGTATAATGAGATGGAAGAAGACTTTTCATTCTTCAATTTGTTGCCTTTGTGCCTTCTCCAAATATATCACCATTTAATGATCTACTTAGTTCATTTAACTAAGTACTTCACTTAATGAACTTGTTTAGTTCATTAATGGTGGCACCTGAAAATAGTTCAAACACAACAAATGTTCGCTATTTGATGTAAGCTTTAAAGCTTCATGGCTCGTTAGTAAGGCAACATTATATATGAACTATATAAGGCAGGTTTTATGCAAAAACGTGTCAAGTCATAAAACGTGTCATGCATTTCTTCAGTACACGTTATTTAAATCATGCATTTTGTAATCACTCAAACCTATTTTTCTCAACATTCAAATCAAACAAACTCAAGATGAAGTGTACATATCTCAAACGAAGTATACAAAAGACTTGCTAAAGAAGTACAAGTTTGAGGATGGAAGAAGTGTGAGCACTCCAATGAGCACAAGTACAAAGCTTGACAAAGACGAAAAAGGAAAGCCGGTTGAGATAACCAAATATAGGGGTATGATTGATAGTTTACTTTATTTAAATGCTAGTAGACCGGATATTTTGCATGCTGTGTGTTTATGTGCTAGATTTCAACGTATGCCTAAGGAATCGCATCTAGTTGCCATTAAACGTATCTTTAGGTATTTGAAAGGAACTTTGAACTTTGGGTTGTTTTATCCCAAAAATGGGTGTTTTGATTTAAGAGGGTATAGTGACTCCGACTATGCCAGAAATCTAGTTGATAGAAAAAGCACCTCCGGGACATGCCAATTCCTTGGAGATTGCTTAGTCTCTTAGTTCTCCAAGAAACAAAATAGTGTGTCACTTTCAACGGCGGAATCCGAATATGTATCGGCCGCTTTGTGTTGTGCATAACTACTTTGGATGATCAACACCTTAAATGATTACAATGTCAAGGTTGACAAAGTTCCCATCTTATGTGACAACACTTCAGCCATAAGTATAGCACAAAATTTGGTTCATCATAGTAGGACTAAACACATTGAAGTGAGGCATCACTTCATAAGAGATTGCATTCAAAAAGAATTGGTATGCGTTGAATTTATTCCAATAAATGACCAACTAGCGGATATATTCACCAAATCCCTTCCCACTGAGATATTTGAATCAATTAGAGCAAGATTAGGGATGATAAACAATGGTTAGAAGGTCAAAACTGTCAAAAATGCAGATTCCTGCCTACATCGATCGATCAATGTGGCAGTCTGAGAGACTGATGTCAAACAAGACATCGATCGATCTATGTCTAGGACATCGATCAATCGAAGTCCCAGACATCGATCGATCGATGTCAGCAGGACAGGTTATTAAACCTGCAATCCCCTTTCTTCCTTTTCACTTTCCTCTTCCAAAAAACGAAGTCCCTAAAATTTCCTTCGCTCCAAACGATCAACTTCCTCTTCTACACTCAAAATAATTGCCAAAATCTCAATTTTGTTTTCAAATCCAACATCCATTCCCAAAAACTCATCAATTCCATCTTTATTTTCTACAAAATCCGAAACCCAACTGTCAAATGGCACCAAGGACAAAAAACCCTGCAAAAAGACAGAGAACCTCTGAGGAAGAAGTTATTACGCCACAACAATCCAATCCTCAAGTGCCAACGGGGTCTAGGACGCATGGGTTGATGAAGAAGGCAACTTCCTCTCATGGAACTATGTTAAGTGAGATAAGGAGTAGGCTAACCATCAACAATTTTCCATGGCTCAAATCCGGGGAATACAAAAATGCTTTGAAAGAGCCTACGGGAACAGGTAAATTCGCCTACATAACACTTAGAGCCCAATTAATGTTTATTCAATGGGAGCAAAAGAAGAGGTCTATCATTCCATTAAAATTGCTCAAAATTGAGGACATTTTGAGCAGTGAGGAGTTAAAACCAATCATTGATTGGTTTGATGTTCAAAAATAGAGACCTGTTTGGGAGGTCTCACAAATGACTAATATGTCTACCCGATACACTAGAATGTTTTATGCAAATATGTGGTACACTACAGAAATGGGGTGCCTTATGCTTTGAATACAATAGTAGAGGGTCAATTGTTGATGTTTACATCTAAGACATTCAATGAATTACTTGAGGTTCCTGATGAGGGTTGGGAAGATTTTGACCCCTAGAGGTGGGATACTTATAAATACCAAATCTCTGAGGATGAGGTAAAAACGTTTCTTGGTTTTCACCCCACCAAGAACACAAATGACATGCCTCTGGTATATAGAGTGTTGCTCGCCATTGTAACTTTTTATGTAAATGGTAAATCGGCTAAACTCCCTATCAATTTAGATCTTTACCTTGCATATCGCATTGCTATGAAGGAGAATATGAACTTTGGGGAGATAGTATTTGCCAATATGATGGAAGCAGTCACAAAAAAATCCAAAGCGCTTCCATATAGCAATCTTATCTATAGATTGCTAAAGAAGGCAAATGTAGAGTTGAATGATGAGTACACGGATCAGATAACCAACAAGGACTATTATACAAAGGCAAATATCCAACAAATCTACAAGTCTCGGAAAGAGGCACAAAAGCGGGGTGGACAACAAGAACAAGAAGAGGACGAACCCGAGGATCCCATTCCTCCACCATCCCCCACTGAACCTCCCACGGAACCCTCTTCTCACCCTTCACCACAACCGCCCCCACAACCAAGCTCCACTTCCCAAAAGGACAAAGGAAAAGCCCCGATGGAAGAAGCTAGTGACTCAGAAGAAGAATTCAATGTGGAGGCTGAAATTGACGACATCCGTCATACACTTAGTCAATGGGGGGAGGGCTTGACCACTGAAGCAGTACGCATTGATGATCTCCAAAAAGAATTTAAGAATCTTCAGGACCGTGTAAAAACGATAGAAACGAAGGTTGACACTCAAGTCACGGCATTGCAAACGGAGCTGAATGTTCAAAAGACGAAATATCAAAAGTTGAAGACCAAGCTTTAGGGGGCTCTCTCCGGTTTATGTTTCTCTTCCGATGAAGAGTAGTTCCTCTATTCTTTTCCCTATTTCCATCATAGCTATGAGATTAGCTTGGAAGTTTGAGTTTACTTATGTATCTCAAAACTTGTTATTTCTTAATGATATTTTATCCTTTATTTTCGTGCTTCTTTTTTTTGATGTTTTCAAAAAGGAGGAGAAGTTGGTGTTGATGGTATATGTCTTGATATATTTGTCTTGGTATCATAGTATAGTTTTGGTTGGGCATGGTTTGGCATGATATAGTGTTGACATGACATGGTTGGTTATGGTTGTTGTTTTAAGTTGATGTTTTGCATAACATAGCTTAGTTAAGAAGTTGGATTTGGCATGACATGGCATGAAATCTCTTGATATGCATGTGTAAAATGATGAATAATATTTGTTACCTTGGTATGCCATCTTACATATTGAAAAGGCAAAAAGATGAAATTTGGTGCATGAATTGAGGGGGAGCATTGATATCATATTTATTGAGATTGGATAGATTACATGTTGAGGGAGAGTTTTTGATATGTTCATATGATGAGGGAGCATGAACTAAGGGGGGAGTTGTAAAATATCAAGTAAAAAACCATCTTTTGAATCATGGTTTTGAAATCATCAAAAAGGGGGAGATTGTTAAGTTATAAATTGTTTTGATGATGAAAAGATGTTTTTAAATAAGTTTAATCTATGCTTGAGACTTGATGCAAGATGAGAAAATTACACTATGTCAAAAAGGGTTGAGATTGGAACTCACTGACCAACATCAATCTCTCATGCAGAAGACATCGATCCATCGATGTACTTCAGCCTCTGGCTTCGATCGATCGATGTCAGTCAGAAAGCTTTCTGTCCAACATCGATCTCTCAACCTAGGGACATCGATCGATCGATGTCACTTACGTCTCTCCTCAGGGAGACTTCGATCGATCGATGTCAGACAGAATACTTTCTGTCCAACATCGATCTCTCAGTCCAGGGGACATCGATCGATCAAAGTGACATCAGTCTCTCCCAGGGGGCTTCGATCAATCGATGTCAGCAGTTTCAAAAACTACAAAGTTTCTGGAGGACATCGATCTTTCATCCCAGGCACTTCGATCGTTGGAACACAATCCAAGTGAGATTTTTAATGCTTTCTCTTTCCAATCTTGCTCAACTTTCTTGTGGACTTTATCTTTGTTTAGGTAAAGCATTCTACACAATTACAAACATGTTCAAGACATCTTGGAGTGGGTATGAAGCAAATTCAAATTCAAAGTAGCAAAAAGCTACTTTCTCAATTTTTCAAATACATGGGGATCAAAATTGAAGACATGTGAGGCTCCAAAAAGTGATCAACATTTTCTATAAGAAGAAGAGGCTTGGATGAGGCAAATACACACTTTCACCATCATCTAGCTTAAATCTCCATTGTTTATTTCTCTCAGTTTTTGTAGAAGTGCTTAAAGCTTTTTAAGCATTCCTTTGTTCTTCATTGTTGTATATTAAGAGATAGAGAGTCTAACACAAGAGAAACTATAGATATTTGATCTCTTGCTTGTGTTTAGACTAGTGAGAAAGTGTTTACCTTACTATTCTTTCTTCAACCCATTGTGAGAAAGTTCTTGAGGGAATTTTGTTGAAGTTGTGAGATACCAAGAAGTTGTTCTTGCCAAAGTTGTAGTTGCTGCAGTTGCACAAGTGTTCCTTGTGCAAGAAGTTGTTGTTGTTGCTTACACTAAGGTGTTATTGTAAGTATTGTTGTGGTTGTACTTATCATCTTGAATAAGAAGAGTAGTTGTTGAAATCCACTTTGGCAACAAAGTGGTAGTGGAGTAGAATCATTTACGGTTCGAACCACTCTATATCCGATGTACACATTCATTGCTTCTCATCTCCCATTCATACTTTGATTTTGAATTTCTTTTGAGTTGAGCCAAACAAGAAAATTCTGCAAAAGTGCCAAACACTCTATTCACCCCCCCCCCCTCTAGAGTGTATTTCGGACCTAACACCGCCGTATCTCACTAAGGAGAATATAAGGCATCGGTACAAATCAACTACACATCATCATAATAACGTAAATCGATGTCAACGTAAATCATAAACTAAAACTCTCGAATAAAATAATCATCATATCAATACAATGTCTAGGCTAACACAAACTGATACACTGGTCAAATGTAGATAAACACTAATATCCAAAATACTTAACCTCAAATATCGAAATAATCGTCTCAACTAAATCCTCGAAAGTCTCGTCCGAATATCCTTAGTCTCGAAATCTCCAATTCCGATCTTCCAAGGTATACAAACTCCTGTGTAAGCATACCCTAACTTCTTCTACCTGCAAAACTGGTGAGTGGTGGTGAGCCAAATCAATAGGCTCAGTAAGCAAACTATCTATACCCACTATGAAAATCATACATGCAGAGACAATTACAGATAACATTAACAAATCAACTTACATGTATCTAGTACTCAATTAAATTCACTCGAATATCTTTAACAGTTGACACATTGAGAATAGTCAAACAAGATAGGTAAATCCATCAGCTCAATCTACATTACCGTGATGCATGCTTTTCTCAAATATGACATACACAACAGACAAATAATCACATAAACAAAGAAGAGAACAATACATGCCAATGGAGTAAATAAACTGTGTAAAGTAAGTCACTCCACATAATAATGTGCAACTTTATGATGCATGCCTTTCTCTACGTGTCACACGCAACAAAAGTCATGTCACACACGATGCTCATATCTCTACCGTGCAATGCATGAACCTCGAGGTGATCCTACCACACGCCTCGTTAGGCCACACGTTCCGTCGGGCCACACGCCTCATAGGGCCACACATCCCGTAGGACCACACGCCTCATAGGGCCACACGACACATAGGCCAATCTAATGCTCATGCCATGAATGCGAATGCATAATCATACGTAATCTGGTGCATGCATACTCATATATATGTCCGCGCCCATACACGTGCATATATACGTGTATGCATACTCCCACACATCATATATCAATAATTATTTTCCAAACCCGCATATGTCACATATACACACAACTCGCATATAGAGAAAATCCAATTACAGTTATGAAACAACAACACACTGATACATGATAAACATAACAAGTACAAATAGAACACTTACCTCTGATGCGTGACAACATAACAAGCACAAGTAGACCACTTACATGACCACAAGCCCTGTATATTGCTTATAACTGCCATGGCTCAGCCACCTCGTGCTGCAATAGCAACCAGTCTCTGCCATGTTTGTTTGGAACCAAACCCAAATTGATCGAATATACTATACTGTACACGAATTCAGAATTGAGTGTCTCTTTTTCTCTAAATCACTCTCAGCTAGCGGGCTTAGGCCAAGAAAGAATTTTTCTTTTTTTTTAGTTGTATGAGTGATATTTCGGTAGAGGAAGATGGAGAGAATTGGTGAATGTGAGAATCTTTTTCCTTTTATATTTGAATGGGGGAAAATAAGGTTAGCGTGTGGGAGGAGATTGGGCCAGGATATTTGGGATAAGGCCATTAATGGGGTTGAGTTAATGGGGTTTGGATAACCTCCAATCTTCCTCAATCCTCACGTTACCTTTTTTACATTAAAGTAGTAATTATCTATATTTATTGTATTTTATTTTTATTTTATTTTTTTAAAAAAACATGGATGTAACAACAAGGATCAAAATCGAAGACTACTCATGCTGATAACGTGTTATAAACTCAAGCAAAAATATAGTAGAGAAGAGAAACTAGAGAACTTTGTATCTCAAGGTGTGTATTACATATATGATATATGGTCCTATTTATATGACTCATGGAGTGAAGATAAACTTAACAAACCATTTGAATATCTATATCTAATCTGATATACATGGTATACAAAAGATATATAATACTTTGGATATCCATATCTAATAGAATGTCTATCTCTACAATGTATATCAACATAATTGTTTATCCTTGAGATTCTTATATATCTATAACAATTTTGAGCAGATTTTAGCATCCTTTGTCTTACCTTTTCATTAATTAGGAGTAGAGTCGAATAGTTTAGGTTAAGTCTCAGATTTTGATCTCTAGTTTTCTTTTATTTAGATATTTTATACCATTTCCTCTTAAAGACTCCACCTTCAATGTAAAGATTTCACCTTTCATACAAAAGTTTGTTTTCTTAGTTACAGGCTTTCGATTCACCTTCAGTTCATTTATCATTTATGAAGCATTTATTATGTTTGAATGCTAGTTTTGGAGAAATTATGGATTCCTTTACTTCTTTGCATATTCAACAGTGGAGGTTGGCTAAATATGATCTTCTCCTTAGAAAGGTGACATCTTTCTTCTTCCTTCACACTGGCTTAGTTACTTGATGATTTTTCATCAGTAGTTAGTTAATTTTAGCCATCTATTTTAATTAGTTAGATTAGTTAGTTTAGTTTCTGTTTGCTTCAATTAGTTTGTTAATTTAGTCAGCTGTTACTTTGTTGATTGCTTTGGTTAATCATATTAATGTTAATTTAGATTATTACAATGTCTTTAGCTAATTTATTGCTCGTAGCTTGCTCTTTTCTTCAAGTTAATTTTATTAATTGTCTTTAGTTTGTTGCATTTTTCTTAGTTAATTTTATCTCACAAACTCAAAATGATATTTCTTTTATTGTTCACCCTTAGCACATGTACATGGGCTACGCTTAGGTCTACTTGAGGATATGCTCGGTTAAATATGGCTAGTTTAGCAGACCATTGGTTATTTAAGGTTGGACTCCGATTCTCTTTTTATATGGAGGTTAGGTTGTTAGGTAATTATTATTCGATTTATATGGAGATTAGATTTTTAGGTAATTATCATTGGATTTTAAATGACGCATCTGATAATATTAAATATCAACTTATACTTATCAAAAAATCGTTAATTCAAGTTGAGAATAGATAGTTGATCCATTAGTCATTCTTCCGTTTCTTTAAGTCAATGCACTACAGGTATTACATTTTCTCTTGGACATTAATGTTTCACATACAAAGAAGTAACTGTTGAAGATGAGGCAGAAAGGCAAGAAAGCAGGAGGTATAAAGGGAAGAAGACGTTAAGTGCCAAATGCATCATCAAGATCACAAATTACAATTATGATGCAAAAATTAAGTCAGTTACTAGGAAGGATCTAGACTGCCATGTTGGATAACATGAGAGAAAGTGGATTAACTGAGAAAGGTGGAGTTCAGAAGCGAAGGGCGCAGCTGGGCAACCGCAGGAAGAAGAAGAAGACTTGGCGGGCAGATTCAAATGATGAAAAAAATACAAGAATGTCCTCATTTAAAATCGCTGGAGCAGTTAGAGATTAAGGACATTTTTGTAATTTCACACTTTATTTCTTTGTAAAATCGTATAAAGCAAGAATAAGTGGTGGGAGCAGTTAGATTTTTTGGTTCTTCGTCCCTGCATTTCTTTTCCCAGTTTTTGCTTCCTCCAATATAGCAAACAACTGGTTCAATTTCATATGAGAGATGAAGAATTGATTGTATCTCATATATTCAATATACAATTGTGAGAATCCTTGAATTCATCATTTCACCAATTATTCTCATTTGATTACTGATCGTGTTCGTTCGATTCTTCCGTTGTGTTGTGTATGAATTTTAACATGGTATCAGAGCTCTGGTAGACGTACCATTGATTCTCTGAGTAATTCTTGAACATCTGTAATTTCTTGGTGATATCTTGATAAATCTTGATTTACATGGCTTCAAGTTCCATAAGCGCAGTGGTAATGGAAAATCCATCTTCAAATCCTCTATACATTCACCCCAACGAAAGTCCAGCTGCAGTCCTTGTGCAACCACCATTGAACGGTCACAATTTCCATTCATGGAGTAGAACGTTTAGAATGATTCTTACAATTAAGAACAAGCTTTGCTTCATTGATGGAAGCATGAATAGACCAGAAATTAATGACCCGAAGTATCAAGCATGGAACCAGGCGAATGTTATGGTGCAAGCCTGGATACAGAATTGTGTAATTCCATCCATAGCACAAAGCATAATATGGTATGATACAGCCTATGAGGTATGTCATGATTTAACATTAAGATATGCGAGTGGTCATCTATTCCATCTGTCTGGATTGATGGATGAGTATTATGTTGTCAAGCAAGATACTCTTTCTATCAATGAGTATTATACAAAACTCAAACTAGTTTGGGAAGAGATGCTTGCCCTAATACATATGCCCAGATATGTGTGTACTGGTTGTTCTTGTGATGTATCCGCTAAGATGAGTAAATTTGTTGAAAGTGATTGTGTGATTAAGTTTGTTAAGGGACTAAATGATGAGAATGATGCTGTGATATCTCAAGTTTTTGTTATGAAACCTTTGCCTAGTCTTGCGTCTGCCTTTTCTATGGTCTTACAGTTTGAAAGAAAAGTGGCAGGAGGACATAATCATAATCAATTCACTAATAATGCCTCTGTATTGATGGCTGGTGGATATGCAAAATCACAATACAATGATCCTGGAAACAGTGATGATGACAGTGCAAATAATTTTGCAGCGAATGTGTACAACCCAAGATCTCAGGTTAAGGGATATGGTAGAGGCTATGGTAGGCGTCAGATGGGTTTATTCAAAAGCCTGTCT
Organism: Eustoma russellianum; assembly: GCA_036186865.1. Lineage (NCBI taxonomy): Eukaryota > Viridiplantae > Streptophyta > Magnoliopsida > Gentianales > Gentianaceae > Eustoma > Eustoma russellianum. The sequence goes on along the minus strand of AP025073.1, from coordinate 8,754,145 downwards.
GCACTCATTGTGGGAGGACAGGACATGATATAGACCGGTATTATCAAAAACATGGGTTTCCACCAGGTTGGAAGCCTAGACCTCAAGTTAACATGGTGGATTCTGAGTATGGAGTAGGATCTGCAAGTTTGACAGGAGGATGACCAACCTTAACATCTGACCAATATGATAGATTGATGAGTTTGATTGGTGAAAAGGGAAATGCAAGAATGAGTTCAATTTCTGGAGGTGCACCGCAGCCTACAGTCATGTCTGCTCAGTCTTTGATCCCAAGTGATCAGAGGACAGGTACTTGTTCACTCAATCAGTTTAATGTGTGGGTATTGGATTCAGGTGCAAGTAGTCATGTGACATGTTCCCTGTCCCTTTTTTTTGAGTTTCATCTTGTTTCAAACGTTTTTGTAAAAATGCCTAACAATGTTTTAACTATAGCCACATATATTGGATCAGTCCAAATAACTCCTTCCCTGCTAATTCATAGAGTACTCTATGTCCCATCTTTCTCATTCAATCTATTGTCACTCAGTGAGCTAGTGTCATCCACTAATGTCATTGTTTCTTTTTTTTCCAAAATTCTTGTTTTCTGCAGGATCAATTCTCCAAGAGGATGATTGGTTCAGCTGAACTTGTTGACGGATTATACCTTATACAAGGACACAGACATGATGCAGTTGTGGCTTGTATTTCTTCTAAGTCTTCTTCTGTGAATTGTTCATTACATACTTGTACTTCTGCATCTGTTTTTGATAACAAACCTATTCTTTGGCATGCAAGGCTTGGTCATGCCTCTGTACAGAGAATCAAAGACATCAATAAAAGAAATTCGTTTGTTTCTGTTTCAACATCCGATTTACACCGTGACATTTGTCCTATGGCAAAACATAAACGTCTACCATTTCCTTCATCCAATTCTGAGTCTACTTCTATATTTGACCTTATGCATATTGACATTTGGGGATCCTATAAACACCCCACAATGTATGATCAACGTTTCTTCCTTACAATAGTGGATGACTATAGTAGATAAACTTGGGTCTATTTACAACAACAACAACAACAACAACATTACCCTATTGTCTTAGAGGCTACTGCCTATAGCGGAGTATGAGGGGTCAGATGTACGCAACCATACCCATGTGTTAGAAACACATGAAGGTTGTTTTCGATGACCCATAATGAAAATTGCATGTCGATCAACTGCTACTTCACAATATAAGAAGCGCATCCAATTTAGTGAGTCATTTTGCTTTATTCCATCATATTTCAAAGCCAAATCTGAAGCAAGTAAGGTCATACAAAGTTTCTTTCATTATGCATACACTCAATTTGATAGGAAGATCAAAATCATTAGATCTGACAATGCCCAGGAATTTGCACTTAAGTCTTTTTATTCAGAAAAAGGGGTTATTCACCAGACCAGTTGTGTTTACTCTCCACAACAGTATGGCCTAATAGAAAGAAAACAACAGCATGTTCTGAGTGTTGCTAGGGCCTTGAGGTTTCAGGCATGCTTACCTATCAAGTATTAGGGATTTTGTATACAACATGTCACATACCTCATAAATATTATCCCTACACCTCTCGTGAATCACTTGACCCCTCATGAAAGGCTTTATCAGATTACTCCATATTACAGTCATCTTAGAGTGTTTGGATGCAAAGTTCAAGCCTATAATTTCTTACCAAACAGATCTAAATTTGATTCCAGTTCTAGAGAGTGTGTATTTTTGGGCATTCCACATGCCAAGAAAGGGTACATTTTGCAAGACCTTGTTTCCCAGGAAGTGTTCATTTCTGGGGATGTCACCTTCCTTGAAGACTCCTTCCCATTCTACCATTGCTCACAAACACCCTCTCAATCATCTTCTTCTAGTTCCAACTTGCCATCTATTAATCCAACTATTATCCCAGATCCAATACTGAGAATCATTCATCCTTATCACCTTGTCAAAACCTTTCACCTCCTGGTTATACTGACACATCTTCCCAATCCACACCTATGTCACATGATCCATCAACTCCCTGTCCACCCTCAATACTACCAGACCATGAAGAAACTGGAAATGACACCACATATGCATCAACTAAAACTCAACTTCGTCCCGCAAGAGTTAGGCAGCCACCATCCTACCTTTAGGCATACTACTGCCATCAGCTATCCTCCCAAACAAAAACACTTTCTCCCAGTCAACTTACTACTCAATATACTACACCTCATCATATATCAAAATTCTTATCATTTGATTCATTGTCATTCGCATACAAGACTTACACATTAAACATCAGTTTGAATAAAGAACCTGCAACTTATCATGAGGCATCAAAATCTGAGGCATGGAGGCAGGCTATGTAGTTAGAACTGAGTGCCTTAGAAGCAACCAGTACATGGAGCATGGTCAGGCTTCCAGAAGGCAAAACTCCAATTGGATGTAAGTGGGTGTGCAAAATTAAATACAGACCTGATGGTTCTATATAGAGACATAAGGATAGGCTGGTTGCCAAAGGGTATACACAACAACTGGGAGTAGATTATATAGACACATTCTCCCCAGTTGCCAAAATGACTACTGTCACATTAGTATTAGCCTTGGCAGCTTCAAAAGGTTGGTTCATCCATCAACTAGACGTCAATAATGTCTTTTTACATGGAGACTTAACAGAGGATATCTATATGGAATTGCCTTTAGGAGTCAATCCTCTAGCTCCAAACATGGTCTGCAAATTGAATAGTCCCTCTATGGACTTAAACAAGCTAGCAGACAGTGGAATGAGAAACTCACACAATCACTTCTTACTCAAGGATTTACCCAATCACGGCATGACCATACTCTTTTTTCTCCAGAATAGCTCCAGTCACTTCTTAGCATTGCTTGTTTATGTTGATGACATTGTGGTAGTTAGTGACACCTTGTCTGCCATTCAATCTATGAAAGATCACTTGCATTCACAGTTTCAGATTAAGGATTTAGGTGACCTTAGATACTTCCTTATGATTGAAGTAGCTAGGTCAGAGGGGGGGTTGATGTTATGTCAAAAGAAATACACCTTAGAGTTGCTAGATCAGACGGGGTTCCTAGATGCAAGGACAGCTAAGTCCCCTGTGGAAAAGAACCTTAAACTTCAGCATAATGATTCTCCATTAGTTGATGATGTTACTGGCTACAGAAGCCTAATAGGAAAGCTGCTATATCTCACCATCACAAGACCAGATATCACATATGTTGTGCAACAGTTAAGTCAATTTCTTGATTGTCCTATATAGCTGCATTTTAGAAGTGCTCACAGACTTCTGAGGTACCTTAAAGGAACAACATGGCAGTGCTTAATTTTTCCAAAAGGAGGTGATTTGAAGTTAAAGGCATTCAGTGATTCTAACTGGGCAGGTTGTACAGAGGCCAGACGTTCTATCACTGGATTTTGTGTGTTCTTAGGAGAAGCATTGGTGTCATGGAAAGCTAAGAAACAAACCATGGTGTCTAGATCTTCATCAGAGGCTGAATATAGAGCATTGGCTGCCACCACTTGTGAGGTTCAATGGTTGATTTACCTACTAAGAGATCTTCAGGTAATCCAAGAAGAACCAATTGCTACACTTTGTGACAACAGAAGTGCCATGTAAATTGTGGAGAACCCCGTGTTCCATGAGAGAATGAAACACATAGAAATTGATTGTCACTTTGTAAGACAGAAGTTTCAGGAAGGAGTGATTAAGCCTATGCCAATCAGAACAGAATATTAGCTTGCTGATATGTTTACGAAAGCTCTAGATGCTCAAAGTTTATCTGCACTGACTGCTTCACTTGGTATATGTAATGTGTTCAGACAGCTAGTGTTGAGGGGAGGGGGGTTGAAGATGAGGCAGAAAGGCAAGAAGGCAGGAGGTATAAAGGGAAGAAGACGTTAAGTGCCAAATGCATCACGAAGATTACAAATTACAATCATGATGCAAAAATTAAGTCAGTTACTAGGAAGGATCTAGACTGTCACGCTGGATAATAGGAGAGGAAGTGGATCGACTGAGAAAGGTGGAGTTGAGAAGCGAAGGGCGCAGCTGGGCAACCGCAGGAAGAAGAAGAAGACTTGGCGGGCAGATTCAAATGATGAAAAAGGACAAGAATGCCTTCATTTAAAATTGCAGGAGCAATTAGAGATTAAGGACATTTTTGTAATTTCACACTTTATTTCTTTGCAAAATCGCATAAAGCAAGAATAGGTGGTGGGAGCAGTTAGATTTTTTGGTTCTTCGTTCCTGCATTTCTTTTCCCAGTTTTTGCTTCCTCCAATATAGCAAACAACTGGTTCAATTTCATATGAAAGATGAAGAATTGATTGTATCTCATATATTCAATTGACAATTGTGAGAATCCTTGAATTTATCATTTCACCAATTATTCTCATTTGATTACTGATCGTGTTCGTTCGATTCTTCTGTTGTGTTAAGTATAAATTTTAACATTAGCAATACATAAGCAAAACTTTGATAATATTTGTTAAATCATTAACATTACAAGCAGTAAAATAAATGTCATTTGATTATTTTGTACTATCCATGTCATATTTATTTTATTAAATTTATCGAATCAACCGATTTAAAACAAATTTAATAAAAAATGATTAATTAAGTCAAACGATTTTAAAATCATGAGCAATATGTCCATGGAGCGGCTTGCTAACTCTACCTACATGGATTTCCTGATGTTAATTTGTTGGTTTACCTTTATACTTGGTATAACTAGTTTGTTGCGCAAATCTTAAAATGGTCACTTAGTAAACTACAATAGAAAACGGGATAAACTCCTTGCTCCGTATATTTATTATTGTCAAATGTCAATTACTTTTTCTCTTATTTGTTCATATATGTTTAGTAGTTACTCGTTGACCATCAAGTTTACCAATAGAAAACGGGACAAACTCCTTGCTTTGTATATTTATTACTGTCAAACTTATTAGCTCATATATGTTTAGCTCATATATGTTTAGTAGACCACCACCAAACTTATTGATGCCTGACTTCTTTCAAACCATGTTAAATCATTTCGTAAGTGGTCGTCATTTTCTTTGCTTTGTTGCTTAGTTTGGATACTAAAAATATCTTCTTCATGCTTGTCAGAGAAATTAAAATCAATATCAAAGTCGTTGACATATAGAAGTATAAGATAATATAAATCTAGCTTCGCAAATTACACGAGTCACACGTATTGAAATGGTTGAACAAGTGACATCTCAACATATAAGGCCTTGTGACATTCAACTTATAATTAGTAACAACATTGCAAAAGTATAGAAGGCATTATCAGACACTAATGTTTAAAATATCTGCAAGCGGCCTGGATTTAATCGGCTTATTTACCTCGGTTAAGAGGAGTACAATTCATGAAATAAAATAGAAAGCCTAAGGATACTAGAATGTATTGTTCAAAAGGGCATCCAAAGCTGTTACTTATTTGGATTGCAGCCCTGGTTCAACCTGGCAGCTGCGGCAAGAGAAGCTGCAACACCACCTGGATGAGTGCACAGGTTTGGATCATTCCTTAACTCTGCTCCTATCACTCCTTCCGCGTCGCGCCGCGTCACCGGCCTGTCTGATGGCAGCTTTGAGCTTGCCTCCTGCCAAGATGCATGTTACCATCATACACTTTCACAATAAGATGTTTATTCAGCACAGTTTTGAAGGCTCAACATAGTCAATCATACTTAAACGAAAAAAGAAAATCTTATTTTTGGTGGGAGTTGGGTTCAAAATAAAGAGCAAAAAGTGATATGGGAGTTTCTTGGAGAGCGTGTTCCACGCAAACGGGCAATACCACACCATCGTGATGATATGATATACTTATCAATCATAGAAAGAGATACTTTTTATAAAAATATTATTTAGTAAAATCACATCATATGGAACTTTATTTTTATTCTACCTTTAATTGATTAATTTTGATAAACTAGATAAATTTTATAAGTATGAATTATAAGAGTATTACAAAAACTTGGATAACTAAATCCTACTTCTTCCGTCCCAAATATATTGTGGCAGTTTGATTTTTTAATATAGTATAATCTACATTACGTTGAAAAATCAAATATAATAATATTTTTGAGACGGAAAAGTATACTCCTGAAAAATGGACAGTATACTATAACAATATTTTTGGTAAGTACAAAGTTAACATACAAGATTTGGAATTTCAATGACAAGTCACACAAAATTTTTGGAGGGAAAAGTTCACATGTTTCATCGAGAAGCAAAATATAGTCCTTGTATACCGTATATAGCCCTTGTATACAAATACGACGTAAATCGTATGTATACTTTAACTGGTAGAAGATACAGGACAAAAATTGAGCAAACGGCAAGAATTCCTAAGAGTACACGGAATTCGAATCCCGATCTAACAGGATGAAATATGTTCTTCTTGAATGCTCGGCTCACGACACACTAAATTATGTCCCGTATGTATAAATCATAGAACAATAACATTAGTCTATTGACTTAGAGACTCCTACTTATTACGGGTATAGAAGGTCAGATGTACCCAACCATACACATGTTCTAAAACAGGTAAAATATACACTGACATGTCTTTGATTTGTAAGTTATATCAAACTGGTCGACAAATGTATAGAAGGGAGGAGGAGAATGCATGAAACTTATAAAAGCAAATGATTCAAAGGCAAGAGAGAGAAGAGGTACAGCTAGGACTTGTGCCAACTTGGTTTTCTCCTCATCTTTGGTAGCTCTGGCATTGCGTGTAGCGGCAGACTGGGCGGCGGCGGCGACACCACCGGGAGTGATGTTAGTACGGCCAGTAGCTCTCACTTCTGCTGCCTGAATAGCTGCAGCATCGCTGTAGTCAACGGGCTTGTTTCCAGCTGTAAGAGCGGTTGCTTCAAGTGCTTCTCCAATTGTAATGCAACCTCTTTCACTTGAACCTGTAACCTTTCTACTCTCTTGCCCAACAACCTGCATCCCACCATTTCACTTCATCAAATTGGCTCCTGAATGCAACCCTTTTTTTTTCTCTTTACTTTGAGTTAATCACGCTTTTATCCACTCTTTTTCAACATGTTATAAATTATACTATGTTGAAAAATCAAACATGAAAATATTTTTGAGATAGAAAGTAACTGTTATTAATTTGTTGCATAAAACATCTACATGTCGAAAAATCAAATATGATAATATTTTTAGGAAAAAAGTAAATGTTTTTCGTTTCTTGCACAAAGCATCTAAAACTTCTGAAATTGCGATTTTACAAAGATCTTGTTAATTTTTTACATGAAATATCCATTTTGGTCGACTAAATCGTTGTTAATTTGACTCTCAAATCATCGTGAATTATACAAAACGAACATTTATTATAAGAAATTAATATATATACGAACTGTAACCTCAGAAGTTTTCAATATTTTGTGCAATAACTAAAAAACATTTAAATAATATCATTAACTCTTTTTTATTTTTATTGTAACACAAAGAAGAAAAGAAAAAACAAAATTTAATCCGCAGAAAATATTACACCAATCAATCATGTGTTTACTTTCTAAAATTCTTTTATTCAAGTTTGAAACTTATACATGTGTTTGGTGATAAAAGAACACAAGTGTATGTTAAGTACCACTTTAGCAGAAGACTTGATGAATGAGGCTACAACTTTGGGAGCCTCAGCTTTGGCCTCCTTTACATTTACAGATGATCTGATGCTTTCTTCCTTCTCTGATTGCTCTTTTCTGGGCTGTTCTTGACTCATTCTCTTTTCTCTTTGCCCTATTTTTCTTTGCTTAACTATTTTATTAATTTGTCTTATGAGATTATGTTTTTGAGTCTAAGATTGGGAGCTTAAATGAGGGTGATTTGTGGTTAAAAATAAACGCTTTAAATGTGGAACCAAGTGATATGCATATGTTTAACATTGGATGAAGCCTTCTGCTGCGGTAAATACACGTGGTGAGTAGATAATGTTTCTGTTGCAAGTTTTCCGACAGAGCAGAAAAGAAAAAGTCAAAAGGGAAAAAAAATACAAGGAGATGAGATTTTTTCACTGTAAAACTCCTCATTGCATTCCCCACCGCGCGACACGTGGCAGTGGAGGGTGATGAGCCTAGATGAGAGTCACCAGCATCTAGTTCACCATCCTCTGCTGCCACGTGTCGCACGATGAGGAATGCGATAAGAGGATCATAACCCAAATACAAGTGGCACAAAAACCTTAAGTTTTTTTTTTTTTTTGAGAAACAATTTAAATAGTAGTTCCTTAGGTGGTTGAATTTGCCTCTCTTGTTTTTTTTCCCTAAAAGGTTGAATTTGCCTTTGTTCCGGCTAAAACGAAGATGAATTGTTGATATAGCAAGATAAAATCGAAATGAATTACTGTCATGGGCTCATGAAAAAAATTAACTTACAACTACAGTTGGAAAAGAAATTCTAAATGAATTAATATTTAAAAAATGGCATAGGAAAGTTTAACAAATATAAAATCATTAAGCAAAATAAGTAGAAATAAATGGACAGTTGTATGTAATAAAGGTCATTGTCTTTGAATATGTTCATGATGTACAAGCAAAAAACCAATTTTCAAATACAAGAGCGAGAATTCACGCTCATTACAATTTGTAAGTCGTGTGTAATTAGTATTTTAGTCTAGTTATTATCATTTTAGTCGTGCGCAATTATTATTTTGGTCCAGTTATTGTTATTTTGTAAGTCATGTGTAATTATTATTTACGAATTTTTAAGATCTTATTATATAGATTAAAACATATCGAATTCATACACTTGTCATCGATTCATTCAAAGAGTCGTCATATAGCACAACTGTAAAGGAGCCGTAAGGCTCCACGACTCACAGTTGGTGCATGCGGTTTTTGGGTTGCATGGGTGTACTGTTGCCGCACGGTTTCTCAGTTTCCAGGAGGTTCCAACAGCCTTTATCCAATCTCAACAACTCAAGCTTCTTGTTAGATAGTGTAACAAAGTCTTGTTATTATCCTCTTGTTGTATCAAGTTATTGTTTTGTACCAAACCCTTGTTGTAGTAGTTATATAATCAAGTGTAAACACTACATGATTGACATGAATGAAAATATCATTTGTCTCATAAATCTTTTATGGTATCAGAGCCAATAACGACTCCAACGAGTACTCTTCTTCCTCAGCGATCCAGTCCTCATGGCCGAATCTTCTTCTACCAAGCATGGCTCTCTTGATGGAGTTATTGCTATCAATGTTGCAGCTCAACTTCCTATCAAGCTAAACAAAAATAACTTTCCCTCTTGGAAGGCACAGTTTGATGCCTTGTTATATGGGTATGATCTCATGGGTTTTCTTGATGAGAGTGTGCCGTGTCCCTCTAAGCATGTTACGGATAAGGAGGGCATCACACAGTCAAACCCGGATTATGCTATCTGGGTTCGACAGGACAAGATGTTGCTTCATGCTATTCTTGCATCTGTTTCTGAAACGGTGGTCCCTCTAATTGCCACCTCCCTCTCTTCGCGTGATGCTTGGACAAAGCTTCACAAGTTATATGCCAACCGTTCTCGCATAATGAATCTTAAGGAAAAACTCACTAATATCACATGTGAGTCTCAGTCAGTTGCTGATTACATTCAGTCTATTAAAGGTATTGCAGATGAGTTGGCCCTTGCTGACACTCATCTGAGTGATGATGATCTCACTATTTTTGCATCAACGGGCTTGGTAGTAGCTTCAGAGAAATTGCTGCTGCTATTCGCGCTCGTGACTCTCCTATTTCATTTGAGGAGCTTCATGATAAGTTGGTGGAGCATGAGGCGTTCCTCAAACGTGAAGAAAGTCGTAATGGAACTGTTGTCATGGTTCATGCCACTCAAGTGAAAACGGGTCGAAATGCGAACTTTAATGGATCTCAAGGCCAAGGCCAGTCCTGTGGACGGCCATTTCCTGGACGGTCATCGTTCAACCAGGGCGGTCAACCTCAATCGGGGCGTACAGGAGGTGGCGGTCAGGCTGCAGCTGGACCGCGGTACAGTAGCCGTCATCCGTCACAAGGTGGCGTCGTTTGTCAATACTGTCAGAAGCGTGGACACACCGCTCGCCAATGTTTTTCTCTACAACGATCGCTACAGCAGCAGCAACCCAAATTATATCACACCACCTCAGGGATGACGAAGCAAAAATGGGTCCTCGATTCTGGAGCCTCTCATCACGTCACAAATGACCTCAATACACTATCCCATCACCAGTCCTATGAGGGTCCTGACGATGTGCTCTTAGGAGATGGTTCTGGCCTCAACATCTCAAATACTGGTTCTTCTACCCTTACTACACTTCTAAGTCTTTTATTCTTTCTAATGTTTTGCATGTACCTCTGCTCACTAGAAACTTGATTTCTGTTTCTAAGTTCTGTCAGCACAACAAAACCTCTATTGAATTTTTTCCTTTCTATTTTGTTGTTAAGTATCTCAAAACGGGGGCGCAGCTTGCTCACGGGCGGACCAAGGGTGATGTATACGAGTGGGAGGTGCCGCCTAGCTTATCACGTCCGCCGCCTTCAGTTTTCGCTAGCACCAAGTCAGATGTGGCTTCTTGGCATCATCGCCTTGGCCACCCCTCATCTCGAGTCTTTCAGCTTTTGAGTCAGAATAACGACATATCTGTTGCGTCTAGTTCAACACTTGATAAATTTTTTTGTGCGCCTTGTCTTAGCAATAAAAGTCATAAACTGCCATTCAATCACACGTCTGTCTCTAGTCGTGGCCCGTTTGATTTAATTTATTCTGATGTATGGAGACCGTCTCCTGTTGAATCTATTGATGGTTTTCGCTATTATCTACTCTTCATTGATTATTTTACCAAATATGTATGGTTGTTTCCAATGTCTCGCAAAAACGGAAGTGTTAGATATTTTTCCAAAATACAAACGCATGGTTGAAAAAAATTTTCGTCGTCCTATTGTGACGCTCTACACTGATGGGGGTACGGAGTACAAGTGTCTTAAGGGTTTCCTTGAGTCAGAAGGTATCGAACACCGCGTCTCCCCCCTTATACTCCTGAACACGTTGGGTCTGCTGAGTGCAAACACCGTCATGTTGTTGAAACTGGGTTAGCACTCCTTCATTTTTCTAGTCTACCATCAAAGTATTGGTCTTATGCGTTTCTTACTGCGGTTTATCTAATTAACCGGTTGCCAACGCCACTTTTACACATCAAAACACCATATGAAGCCTTGTTTTCGAAATCTCCTAATTATCATACATTACGTGCGTTTGGGTGTCTATGTTATCCTTGGTTACGACCCTTCTCCGAACATAAGCTAGCTCCTCGTTCCAAGGCTTGTGTCTTCGTGGGATACTCTAACATGCATCATGCTTATAAGTGTCTTGACGTTGCTTCTAATCGTCTCTACCTGTCTAGGCACGTTCAGTTTGTCGAGCATCATTTTCCGTTTGCTGTTTTATCCTCTTCGGCTTCTTCCTCAACAAATTCCTCCGGGTGGTACGCGTCTCCTGCACTTGGTGCCATGCTCCCTCCTACCAGCCGTGCGTCGTCCGCACCCTTGGTTCCACCTGCTGGTGTGCTGGAGTCCCTACCCAGGTATGCTACTTCTCCTTCTCTTCCCCCTCAAACACATCATGTTTCCCCCACTACTACTCCAGTGCCCCCCCCCCCTTAGCCGATGCCCATCTTCCCCCCTTAGCCGAAACCAATATCCCTTTGGCAGCCCCAGTTGAGTCCCACCCCCCACCCCCCCCCCCCCCCCCGTCTGCGTCCTCCTCGCATCACACCATGGTCACCCGGACACGCAATAATGTCTTCTGCCTAAAACAGTTTCCCGACTACATTACATTAAATCATACCACTAAGCACCCGCTTCCACCCTCTCTTGAACCCACCACTGTCAAACAAGTGCTTCGTGATCCCAAATGGTGTGCTGCGATGGATGACGAGCTTGCCGCTCTTCGTCGTAATAATACTTGGGTTCTGGTTCCTCCTCCTCCGAACCATACAGTTGTTGGATGCAAATGGGTATTTCGCATTAAACGCAATCCAGATGGCTCTATTTCTCGTTATAAGACGCGTCTAGTTGCCAAGGGTTTTCATCAGCGTCTTGGTATTGATTATCATGACACATTCAACCTAGTTATTAAGCCTACCACGGTCCGCGTTCTTTCGATTGCGCTTTGTCATGGCTGGTCTATTTCACATCTTGATGTTAATAATGCATTTCTTAATGGTCACTTGACTGAAAATGTTTACATGGCTCAACCTCCTGTGTTTGTCGATCCGGCCTTGCCTAAGCATGTGTGTCATCTCAAACGATCATTGTATGGCCTAAATCAAGCTCCTCGGGCTTGGTATAATGAGCTAAAGGCGTTTTTCTTACATTATGGGTTTTCAAATTCTCAGTCCGACACTTCATTATTTATCTATCGTTGCGATGACACTGTTATATATTTTCTTGTCTATGTTGATGACTTGCTTGTTACAGGCAATTGCTCTACGTCCATTCGACATTTTGTTGATTCTTTAGGTGCTCGTTTTTCACTTAAGGATCTTGGTCCCCTTAACTATTTCTTGGGTGTCGAGGCTGTGTTCACTACTGATGGTCTCTATCTGTCTCAAAACAAGTACATACGTGATCTTCTTGCCAAGTTTCACCTAGACGGTGTCAAGGATGCTGCCACCCCTATGTCCTCTAGTGGCCGCTTGGTTCTTGCTAATGGCACGCCATCAACGGATGCTACTCAGTACCGCAGCCTCATTGGTGCGCTGCAATATCTCCAACTCACTCGCCCAGACATTGCTTTTGCAGTAAACAAGCTTGCACAGTTTATGCATGCTCCCACGCAAAGTCACTGGACTGCCGCTAAACGTTTACTTCGCTACCTCAAACATACATTAAATCACGGTCTCACACTACGCCGCCATCAACCATTTCTTCTTCATGCATTCTCATACGCTGACTGGGCAGGTGATCTTGACTCATATCGTTCCACTACTGCGTTTATTCTCTTTCTAGGTGGCAACCCCATTTCTTGGTGTTCTAAGAAACAGCGGACTATTGCACGATCATCCACTGAAGCAGAATATCGTTCCGTTGTGTCTGCTGCAGCCGAAGTCACATGGGTAATGAATCTTCTTCATGAACTCGGTATTTCCCTTTCCACATCTCCCACCATTTACTGTGACAATTTGAGCGCCACATACTTGTGTGTCAATCCAGTCTTTCATAAGTCGTATGAAACATATTGCTCTCGATTATCATTTTGTACGTGAAAAAGTTGCCTCGGGGGATCTAAAAGTTTCGCATGTCTCGACGGCTAATCAACTAGCGGATGCCCTTACAAAACCATTATCAAAAGATCGTTTTGTTTCTCTTCGAAGTAAGATTGGTGTTTCCGATGGAACCCCCATCTTGCGGGGGCGTGTAAAGGAGCCGTAAGGCTCCACAACTCACAGTTGGTGCATGTGGTTTTTGGGTTGCATGGGTGTACTGTTGCCGCACGGTTTCTCAGTTTCCAGAAAGTTCCAACAGCCTTTATCCAATCTCAACAACTCAAGCTTCTTGTTAGATAGTGTAACAAAGTCTTGTTATTATCCTCTTGTTGTATCAAGTTATTGTTTTGTATCAAACCCTTGTTGTAGTAGCTATATAATCAAGTGTAAACACTACATGATTGACATGAATGAAAATATCATTTGTCTCATGAATCTTTTAACAACATATGGATTAATACGTCTCTTTTTAGTTTTGTTGGTGGAATAAATTCATGATACACAACACATAAATATAAGCTAAGACTTATTAGGGGCAGGTACGTTAAGAGTTAATTAAGTTTTTCTTTTAACATGTAAAATATTGCAACACTTGCCCATATAATATAATCAATAGTCTGAATATGCCAAATCGTTAGTATAAAATATTTCACGGAACAAGAGACTTTTTCAGTCCACATTCTACCGAACTGCCGTCAAAATGTCGGCAACTGTAAGGTTTGAAAGACGGGCACTTCTTGCCGGCTAGGTTTTCGTGTTTGTGTAGAATTTGAGAATGGCCGGATTGCTTTGTGATCTGATGTACGCAGTCTTATTCTACACTTTATGCAAGAAGCTATTTCCGCAGATCAAACTCGTGACCTCAAGATCACAAAACAACAACCTTATCAGTTGCTCATATGTCTATCCTCGTTTAAAAGATATATCCATATGCTTTTATCTTTTAAAGTGTTCGGAAAAGGTGGGAAAAAATATGGCAAGTTAGACGAGGAAAAAACTCGAGACTAACATAAAAACAAATTCGTTGCATAACTGAAGTTAAAGCTGTAAGCAATTTTGCATCTATCATTTTGTGAGTAGGTTTCCGGTAAATGTTTTACGCGATGCAACAGCAATTTTTTTCATTTGTATTATAATAATAAGTTTTAAATTTGACTTTAAAAATATGTACCACCAGAATTTTCTGAAAGATGAGATAAGACAAAAGAAAATGAAGTCCTATACATTTTTACAAAAAGTGTTCTATTCACGAGTCTCAGTTTTAAGTTTTCATACACTTTAATTCTTCAAAAGAGGATTTCATTTTTCATTTGCCTTAAAATTCATTTTTCTAAACAAAAATTAATAATTGTTCATGATTGAGTGGAAACGTCGCAATATGCAAATTTAAATTATTTCATTAAAAGATAAGAAAAAGCTTCTTTGTGCCTCTCATCAGGGGTGGATGTTAGACCTATGAGTTGAGATATAGGTCGAATGTTGAATCTCGAGATCAAGCTATAAATTTGAATATTGCAATTTAAAAATTTTGAGGTTAAACTTTGGGTCTAAGGTTGGATCCCTAACTTGAACATTAACTTCTAGTTCTATGTTCAGTCTGATGAAAGTCATGTTAGGTCCCTTAAAACACACTAGAAGGGGGGTTGAATAGTGTGTTCACCAAGTATGGATATTTTATGGATATTTTTCGTTTTGAAGTGCAACCAATACTTGGGTGTGTTCTTTAGAAAGAATAAAGACTTGCAAGAAAGTAAAGAACACAAGTATGTATAGAGGTTCAAGTCAAATGACTCTACTCCTCTACCTTCTTGATGTTTCACAAGAAGGATTTTGAAATGGGGATTGTTATTTCTTTTGGGAGAAACAACAATCAAAGAACAAAATCCAGAAACAGAAAAAACTAGGCACTTTGCCTAGACCACAACCGAGAGATCTAACCCTTTGAAGTCTAGCCTCCAAAGATCTTCTTTGCCCTCAAAGAAATCTTGTAGGGAGAATAGTGCACCACACACTATCAACTAACCCTTCAAAGTCTAGAAATCTCAAACAAGAAGCACCCTTGCTCCTTGACCAACAATCTACCCAATCTCTTACAATAGAATCTCAATAAGAAGAAGACTCTTCTTCCTCTTACAATAGTCACTCTCAACAATAAAGTAAAATGAACAATGTTTACAAGTATTTTGAGAGCTTGAGCTTGAGAGAAAATTTGAGAGCTTGCCAAGTAGAAAGTTAGAGAAGAATGGAGGAAACCCTTCTTTTATCAACCTTCAAAAATTCTTCCCGTTTGAATGCCTCTGCACAGCCAATAATGGGCTTTGGCAGCTTGTGATGGTACCTTATCATCCTTGGAGATCTTCTCTTGGCATATAGCAAGACTCTTTGGAGAAAATCCAAAACCATGACCAAGAATTGAAAAATGGCAACTTCAGGTATGAGAGAAAGCCTGTGAAAATAGCACTAAAAGAAGATGGTACAAAGATTCAACTGGTTAGAAAGTGAAGCAAAAAGACTTTTGAACCGTTGGTCACATGAAGCGCCTAAAGTGATTAATGCAAAGGCGTTCAAAGTGACATTGAGCGTTTAATGTGAAAAAGAACAGTCGTTTGAAGTCACATTAAGCGCCTTATGTTGGCATCTGGAGGCGTTCGAAGTCACATGAAGCGCCTAATGCAACTCTTCATGCTTGTTCGAACTGAAACTGACATTTTCTCAGAAAAAGTACTTGGGAGTACGTGTCCATTCAGAGAAAAGTACTTTTGACTTGGTGAAACACTTGAAGCGCCTAATGTAGGCGTTCGAAGTGTTCGCACTTTTCATCAGGACACATGAAGCGCCTAATGTAGGCGTTCGAAGTGTCCTGACTTCTATACACTTCACATGAAGCGCCTAATGTAGGCGTTCGAAGTGTACGCAGATCCAGACACTTCACATGAGGCGCCTAATGTAGGCGTTCGAAGTGTACTGGACCTCACCAAGGTACATTAAGCGACTGAAGTGAGTGTTCGAAGTATACTGACTTCAAACACGCAGCATGAAGCGCCTAATCTGATTATCCAAATGCCAACCTTGTGCAAATCATCAAAACCAAACATATTCTAACATTCTTCCTCTTTTTGATGATTTCACAAGATGCGTAATTTTAAATTGACTCCCCCTAAACACATGCTCCCCCTCACAAAGTGCAACATATACAATTACGGAGATAACAAAAAAATCCGCAAGAAATGATGCAAACGATGTTCATAAAGATCAACATAAAACCAGTGACATAAGGAAAATGATTTACAAATAGAAAAACAGAAAGTTGCAAGTAACCAAATAAACATGTTAATCCATCAGAAATAATAAGAGAGAACTACAGTCCACCACCACTTCCACCTGGCTGCAAATCTCCAAAACTGAAACGGTTTGATGCAAACTCTGCAAACCCACCCGTTTGCTGACCACTCCCGCCAGCCTGACCACTTCCACCAGCACCAACTCCAGCAGCGTCTCCAGCACCAGCAGCATCTCCAGTAGTTTCTCCCCCTAAATCATCAAAATTAGGAGGAAAGTAGGCCCAAGGAAATTCACGGAGGAGGGCTTCCTTGAGAGCATTGGTTCGATATTCATGACGCGCATCTCGGAGTTGAAGCTGCTGAACAGATTGCTCCAATGATTGAATTTGGGCACGCAGCTGTGCCACTGTACTTGATTCAACGTCTGCCTGAGGCTCTGCTTCTGCCTCATCATCAAGACCGGGAATGGTAGTGGCTTTTCGTTTTTGGGAGTTGATGGCTTGGGCAATATTGTAATTGCTGTAGTAGTCCGTATTTGCCACCAGGGTGAGTTCATTTTCAGGAATGACAATACCTTTTGATTTGAGAAGAATGGTGATGAGATTGGCAAAAGGTAAAGCCTTGGAATTTTCTGAAGAGCTGCAAACATGACTTCAATCATAATCCAGGCAAAATTGAGTTGGGTTTCATGTTTGATTCGGTAAGTGACGTAGAAATCCATGTTGCTTGGATTTCTTGTCGACTTACCATTTACACAGTAAGTGACAATGGCCAATAAGATGCGATCCATGAGAGCCATGTTCTGAGTCTTTCGAGAAGGAAAGAATCCCAGATCAAACTTTACATCTTGTTCAGGTATTCCGTATTTACTGCTCCAGTCAAATACAGAAAAGTCACTTAGCCCTTCGTTTCTTATCCTGAGGACATCACATATTTCGGGAATAGAAAAGCTGAGGGGCGTACCATCAATGACAGTGTTCAGCGAGAAGGAGTGAGATTCAGACTGTGGAGTAACCCACATATTTGCATAAAACATTCAGGTGTGCTCCCGGGAGAAACTCTGCATATCAAGTCTGGACCAGAGAGAGGTCCAACCTTGATACTCGAGCAAAGACACAATTTGACCCATATGAGTCTCGGACAAATCGCTGAGACTCAAGAGCTTGAGGGGAACGATAGGACGATTGTTGGTGTGCCATTCTTCAACAAGCAGATTGGAGTATAGAGATAAGTGTACTCCTTTGTCCAGAGGGCGAGGAGATTTTTTGATATCAGCATCGAATTTCTTCAGCCAAGGAAAATTTTCCTTGGTAAGCCCTTCACGGATTGATTTGATTTCTTGGGGTTCCGCAGTCCCGAGCCCAGCAGTTTGCTTGCGTCTGTGACTGCGTGGGCGTTTTGAGGGTCCAGCTGAGGCCATTTGAGTAGGGAGAGTGAAAGGATTTTAAGAAAATTTTGTAGAGATAAGATGGAAAGCTTAGATGAAGATGGAAGTAGAGAGAGAGAGGGGAGATTATAAAGGAGATAAAGGAGATGAAGAGTTAGTGGAAGTTGATGGAGATGAGGAGTGGAGGAAGTGGAAGAGAGCTTTAGAGGAAATGAGTTTTTGGGGAAGATGAAGAGGTGGGAAATGTGAAAACGTGGGAAAGAGAGAAGGGGTAATGCGGCAGAGTTAATGATGATTGAATGGCGCGAAACTGAGAGACGGCGGAAATGACAATGTGAATTAGGGTTGAACGCCTAAAGTGACTTCGAACTGACTTCACAAAAGAGGATGAAGCGCTTAAAAGTCACATTGGACGGGTTGTGACAATCAGATGTTAAGCGCTTAATGGCACTTTGAACGAGTGAACTATATCAAGATGAAAGCTGCTTAATCCAACATCGAACGCTTATGTAAAGGAACATAAAGCGCCTGATATCACTCGAACTATGTGACATCCTTAACATCAGGCGCTTGATGTGACATCGAACGCCTGAAGCAAGTGTGATGAAGCGCTTGATTAGCACTGATTCCTTGAAAATTTTAGAATTTTCGTGGCTCAAAACTCAGGATGGTTTTATCAACCCATGTTGAGCAACCCCAACCTACTTCTTATAGATACAAAAACATCACTAGGTAAGGATTTCGTGAAAATGTCCGCTAATTGGTCTCGTGTAGGAACGAATTCCACACTTACCAAGTTCTTTTGTACACAATCACGGATGAAATGATACCTCACTTCAATGTGCTTGGTCCGACTATGTTGGACGGGATTTTGTGCAATATTAATGGCGGACGTGTTATCACACAAAATTGGCACCTTTGAGACGTGAATGTTATAATCATTTAACGTGTTTGTCATCCATAATAATTGTGCACAACACGAGGCGGCCGACACATATTCGGATTCTGCCGTAGAAAGAGATACACTGTTTTGTTTCTTGGAAACTAAGAAACGAGACAATCTCCGAGAAACTGACAAGTTCCGGAGGTGCTCTTCCTATCAACTAGACTCCCCGCATAATCGGAGTCACAGTATCCTCTTAAATCAAAACATGCATTCTTAGGATAAAACAAACCAAATTTCAAAGTACTTCTAAGGTATCTAAGGATGCGTTTTACCGCAATAAAATGCATCTCCCTAGGATCACTTTGAAATCTAGCACATAAACATACTGCATGTAAAATGTCGGGTCTACTAGCCGTCAAATAAAGTAGACTACCTATAATGCCACGATACAAGGTTACCTCGACATGCTTTCCCTTTTCATCCTTGTCAAGCTTGGCACTTGTGCTCATAGGAGTGTTTACCTCTCTTCCTTCACCAAAGTTGTACTTTTTGAGCAAATCTCTTGTGTATTTGGTTTGGGAAATGTACACGCCATCTTCGGTTTGCTTGATTTGTAATCCAAGGAAATAGTTAAGTTCGCCCATCATGCTCATCTCGAACTCACCTTGCATAAGACTAGCAAATTGCTCACAAAGACAATTGTTAGTAGCACCAAAAATAATATCATCAACATATACTTGAACAATTAAATGATTCCTACCTTGTTCTTTTATGAACAAAGTAGTGTCAACTTTACCTCTTGAAAAGCCATTATTAAGAAGAAAAGTACTTAACCTCTCGTACCAAGCTCTTGGAGCTTGTTTTAGGCCATAAAGAGCCTTTTTAAGTTTGAAGACATGATGTGGTGAATCATGAGATTCAAACCCGGGAGGTTGTGCAACATACACTTCCTCTTGAATAACACCATTCAAGAAGGGCGGATTTAACATCCATTTGGTAAAGTTTAAAATCTCTATAACAAGCATATGCTAACAACATCCTAATAGCCTCAAGCCGTGCTACGGGTGCAAATGTCTCATCAAAATCAATACCTTCTTCTTGACGGTATCCTTGAGCAACTAACCTAGCTTTGTTTCTAGTGACATTACCTTGATCATCCATCTTGTTACGAAAAACCCATTTCGTACCAATAACAGGATGATTGTGTGGTTTGGAACTAACTCCCAAACATCACTTCTTTCAAAGTGGTTTAACTCTTCTTGCATAGCCAAGATCCAATTTTTCATCAAGAAGTGCATCTTTAATATTCTTGGGCTCTATAAGAGAGACAAATATATTCTCTCTATATTGCCTTCGTGTGGTGATACCCCTATTTAGATCACCTATGACTAACTCTTGAGGGTGAGAACTTTTGTGCTTAAATGATCTAGGAAGATTGGAGACATCTCCTCCAACTTCCTCTTGATCATGTTCCGGAAGAGATGAACCTTCATCATCCACATGAACCTCATGTTCCGGAATGTGTGATGCATTATCTACATTTTGTGTATCAACATGAGTATGAGAAATATTTCTATTGACTCACTAAGTTCATGCACACAAGGTGGAGGAGTACCTTCAATAGGTTCAACTCTCAAGTCAATGAAGATGTTTCCATTTGGAGGATCATCAACGATCTCTCGTTGAGGAACGACCATAGGAACATCCTCAAGAATTTCTTCTTGAGGAGTCACATCTTCATCGTCTTCACAATCCTCATTAAGTTTAGGTTCGTCACTAAGTGACTCATTAAACTTAACATGGATTGATTCTTCCACCTTTTGACTCCTTTGTTGAAAACACGAAATGCTTTACTATTTGAGGCATAACCTAAAAAGATACTTTCATCCGCTTTGAGGTCAAGTTTGTCCAAAGTATCTTTGGTATTAAGTATAAAACACTTGCAACCAAAGACTTTGAAATACCCAATGTTGGGAACTTTTCTATTCCAAAGCTCATAGGGTGTCACATTTAGGTATGGTCTCAAATAGACACGATTGATCACATGGCAAGCGGCATTTATCGCTTCGGCCCAAAAATACTTGGGCAAACCGAACTCATTCAACATTGCTCTACACATTTCTTGTAGAGCTCTATTCTTTCATTCGGCCACACCATTTTGTTGAGGAGTTCTAGGTGCCGAAAGGTCATGAGAGTATCCTTTGGATACACAAAACCTTTCGAAATCACCATCAAACTCACCACCACGATCACTACGGATGGTTTTAATGGTGTCACCCACATGATTTTCCAATCATTACTTAGACTCATAAACTCACTCCATGCATCACTTTTCTTAGCTAGAAACATCACCCACGTATAACGAGTATAGTCATCTACTACCACGAAGGTATAATTTTTACCACCCAAGCTTTTTGTTCTAACGTCCCCATACAAATCCATATGAAGTAATTGTAGGGGCTTGGAGGTGGAAATATTTGTCTTGGGTTTGAAACTTGTTTTCACAAGCTTCGCCTTTTGACAAGTGTCACATAAGTCATGGTTTCGAAATTCATTTTTGGAAGGCCTCGGACTTTATCATTTTCGCAAATAAATTTAAATGTTTTGAAACATACATGTCCGAGACGTCTATGCCATAGTTGCGTCAAATCATTCTTAGCAACTAGACAAGATACGTTTTGAGAAACCAAATCATTGATGCTAAGTTTGTAAATATTTTTGAAACGCAAAGCATCAAATAAGATCTTATCTTTCTTTTTCACAACACACTTTGTTTTCAAAAACGTTACCATAATTAGCATCACAAAGTTGACTGACACTTATCAAGTTAAACTTAAGACCTACGACACATAAGACATCACTAAGGGAGAAGGAATCGTTACCCACAATACCATGTCCTTTGATTTGGCCTTTGCTACCTCCAAAATAGACAACTCCTCCGTCTTGCATAGTGAGTCTATGGAAGAGACGTTTGTCTCCCGTCATATGGTTGGAACACCCACTGTCCACGACCTATTTGACCTTCTTGTCTTGTCTTTCTCCATTGAGTGCTAGGGCCTACAAAAGAACCATATGAAGTTGGTACCCTTTTTGTTTTGGGTCCTTGAAGGTTAGTCACCTTCATCTCGCCTTTTGGCACCCACACAAGATTCTTGTTATTTTTAGCTCTACATACTCTTTCTACATGGCCTTTCCTATTGCAATAAAAACATGTAGGAGCATGCTTGTGAGTTGGTATATGCTTGTGCAAATGCTTGTGCGTATGCACATGTCGTGTATCCTTTTTAGGAACCACCTTCTTTGGAATCGAAAAAGGTTTTTGTTTCACAACATGAACCAAAGGTTGTGATGCCTTTGGTGCACTAGCCTTTTTGCTTAGGCATGTGCCTTTGCTTCTTCAAGGAGGTT
>AP025073.1:8555892-8731925 GCA_036186865.1 Eustoma russellianum | reverse complement strand
TCTAAGAGGTCATTTTCTTGCACTAAATCATCTCGTTCATCAATAATTCTATAGTGAGATGAAATATTGCATACCTCCATGTCATCATCAATGGCCATGAGTGCAAAGAACTCCTTGTCAAGATCATCTTGAACCACACCCGTGAGTGCAAGATCATCATGATCGCCATTGTCGCTCTCGGACCCAGAAAGAATGCTCTCCCAATGGGCTACTTCCGCTTGCAAGGCCTTCTTCCTTTGGTAGATGGCCTTCTTGTCTTTGAGTTGCGGCTCCTTCACCCGACAATCCTTCATGAAGTGACCAAACTTCTCATACTTGTAGCATTTATTCTCTTGGTCCTTCACCTTATCCTTGGAGTACTTTTCCTTGATGAATCTTTTAGCTTCATCACCATTCTTTCTCGCAAAATGTCGGAATCTTTTGATAAGAAGTCCGACTTCATCGTCCGAGTCCTCCAACTCGCATACAAGCGCCTTAGTGGAGTGGCGAATAGGATCGTTCTTCTCATGTGCATCTAAATGAATCTCATAAGTAATGAGATTCCCATATAACTCGTCCAAGGTAATGGTCTCCAAATCCTTGGATTCTTCAATGGCCGTCACCTTTGCGTTCCATTCTCTTCCTAAACTGTTTAGGAAGCAATGGTTTAGATCCTCTTGTTCTATTTTCTTGCCAACCGCTTTGAGAAGGTTGACAAGCTTGGTGAATCTTTGGATAGACTCTTCAATCTTTTCACCTTTAGGGACAGTAAAATTGTAGAACTGTTTTATCAACTGTCTCCTTTTGGCCTTTCTTACTTGAGATGTTCCTTCGTGGATCATCTCAAGCTTTGTCCAAGCCTCATGAACGGATTGGACTCCTTGAATCTGTGCTCTCTCATTTGAGGAAAGAGAGCTGTTTAAAATAGCAAGAGCCTTGCTATTTATGGCCAACTGGAACTCCTCTTCAGGAGTAGGATCATCAATATCAATGGGAATCATAGAGCCTCTTGAGACCTCAACCCATATTCTGTGCCCACAAGAACGTAGATAGGTTTCCATATTTGACTTCCATAGTGGGTAGTTTAGAGGATCAAACATGGGAACTTTGACATGAACATTTGAGATAGAAGGGAGTAGGGTTTCTTTCCTCCTTCTTCTAGAGGCATCACCATTAGGGGAACTCACATCATCAAAAACAAAGGGTTCCATACTATAATGATCAAATCTTGTATTTGGACTCAAATAATCAAGATGTGGCTCTGATACCAATTGTTAGATCCCTTAGAACACACTAGAAGGGGGGTTGAATAGTGTGTTCACCAAGTATGGATATTTTATGGATATTTTTCGTTTTGAAGTGCAACCAATACTTGGGTGTGTTCTTTAGAAAGAATAAGACTTGCAAGAAAGTAAAGAACACAAGTATGTATAGAGGTTCAAGTCAAATGACTCTACTCCTCTACCTTCTTGATGTTTCACAAGAAGGATTTTGAAATGGGGATTGTTATTTCTTTTGGGGGAAACAACAATCAAAGAACAAAATCCAGAAACAGAAAAACTAGGCACTTTGCCTAGACCACAACCGAGAGATCTAACCCTTTGAAGTCTAGCCTCCAAAGATCTTCTTTGCACTCAAAGAAATCTTGTAGGGAGAATAGTGCACCACACACTATCAACTAACCCTTCAAAGTCTAGAAATCTCAAACAAGAAGCACCCTTGCTCCTTGACCAACAATCTACCCAATCTCTTACAATAGAATCTCAATAAGAAGAAGACTCTTCTTCCTCTTACAATAGTCACTCTCAACAATAAAGTAAAATGAACAATGTTTACAAGTATTTTGAGAGCTTGAGCTTGAGAGAAAATTTGAGAGCTTGCCAAGTAGAAAGTTAGAGAAGAATGGAGGAAACCCTTCTTTTATCAACCTTCAAAAATTCTTCCCGTTTGAATGCCTCTGCACAGCCAATAATGGGCTTTGGCAGCTTGTGATGGCACCTTATCATCCTTGGAGATCTTCTCTTGGCATGTAGCAAGACTCTTTGGAGAAAATCCAAAACCATGACCAAGAATGGAAAACTGGCAACTTTAGGTATGAGAGAAAGCCTGTGAAAATAGCACTAAAAGAAGAGGGTACAAAGAGTCAACTGGTTAGAAAATGAAGCAAAAAGACTTTTGAACCGTTGGTCACATGAAGCGCCTAAAGTGATTAATGCAAAGGCGTTCAAAGTGACATTGAGCGCTTAATGTGAAAAAGAACAGTCGTTTGAAGTCACATTAAGCGCCTTATGTTGGCATCTGAAGGCGTTCGAAGTCACATGAAGCGCCTAATGCAACTCTTCATGCTTGTTCGAACTGAAACTGACATTTTCTCAGAAAAAGTACTTGGGAGTACGTGTCCATTCAGAGAAAAGTACTTTTGACTTGGTGAAACACTTGAAGCGCCTAATGTAGGCGTTCGAAGTGTTCGCACTTTTCATCAGGACACATGAAGCACCTAATGTAGGCGTTCGAAGTGTCCTGACTTCTATACACTTCACATGAAGCGCCTAATGTAGGCGTTCGAAGTGTACGCAGATCCAGACACTTCACATGAGGCGCCTAATGTAGGCGTTCGAAGTGTACTGGACCTCACCAAGGTACATTAAGCGCCTGAAGTGAGTGTTCAAAGTATACTGACTTCAAACACGCAGCATGAAGCGCCTAATCTGATTATCCAAATGCCAACCTTGTGCAAATCATCAAAACCAAACATATTCTAACAAGTCAGAAGATAAATTAACTGATGAGGTCCAATGTTTGCCCGCAAGGTTAAACGCTTTGACTTTTCTCTCTTTTTTTGGTCTGAACTGAAACGTTTTATTTTGAACCCAACATTCTGTATAAATGTTGTCAAGATGTGTAATTATATTTATATGTAAAATATAACTCCGAACTAATTCCGGTTGGGAGAGACGGTGGTAGACGTTTTCTTCGGATGCTCATATTATGTAAAGCACACACCTCTACACTAAGAAAACGAAGCGATCCATCTCTTTTGCAGGTCTTATGCAAACGTAAAAATTTAGTATATTGAGATCGCTTTTTTTATTTTTAAAATCGATTACTTTGCTAAAAGAGACATTAAAAGGATTAAGACAGATATCATATTATACATTTACATATTTTAAATTTATAAAAAAATAAAAAATAAAAAAATTTGATTTCATCATCCTAATGCAACAAGAACAACATATACCCAGTATATTCTAATGACAACAAAAGCTATCAATAGGATCTGGAGAAGGTGCGAGACACGTAAACTGTTACAACCCGACGTCGTGAGGTACGTCCGACCAAGTGATTTACGTACACGCTAGTGCATTAAATTTTCATATGTGTGTTATGTGAATTAAATGAAGAAAATTTAATGTATATAAGGCCACTACTAAGGTTTAATAAATTGTAACAAGTAACATTAAAATTGTGACAATCAACATAATGCAATTGTACCTACAAAAGGAAAAAAATAAAATAAATAACACCCCTCCCAAGCTCCAGCTGGCATACGCCATGGGGAATAACCAAAAAGACTTCCAAAAGACTTACCCACTTACACAAGCCTCCCTATCTCTTACATGCATTTGACCCCTACCCTGTCATACCCCGTGACTTTTAAGCGCGACCTTCAATACTTAAAAGTCAACCTTAAGCGCAATTTAATTAAATTTTATAGGTTATGAGACTTAGTTACATAAAATATAGAAAAACAAGAAAAAGGGGTTAAAAGTAGAATTAAAGGTAATTAGGGGAAATTACCTAAAAGGTCCCTACTAAAAGATACGGGAGTTACACCACACTTTGGTATCTCTCCCAATTAGCCTAAAGGGGGCGGTTGAAAGGCAAAGAAAGAGGGGGGAGGAAAAAAAATGCCTGGAAGGAAGAGGAGAGGAAAAGAGATAAAAGAGAAAGAGAGAAAGGAAGAAGAAGAGGAGGAAGAATTTGCGGTCAACCTAAGTGTAATCCTTACCGAAATTCTACAGTAAATTCATAAGCCTAACTAGAAACAAAGGCAAGTAATCTTTTTATACGCTTTATGCAAGTTTTGATTCTATAGGCCCTATGTTCTTATAAAGAGAAAATGTGGATCACACATTAGTAATCTTGACTTGTCTATGTTAAATGCTTTACTATATGTAATTGTTGTTGTTAGTTGTGTAAAGTCATGTTCTTTGAGCCAAATTTCTGAAAATAGCTATGTGGTGATTTGTTGTTTGTCAAGCATACCCATGAAAGTGGATTCTTGATGAGTTTATTGTCTTGTTATATTCTTGTGTGGGTTGTCTATACCCTAGATGTTTGAGAGGATTTGCAGGGAATTAGAGGATGAATGATGGCATTGTTATAGACTTGTTGTGTTGAGAAGGTTGAAGATATCTATTGAAAGTTGTGAATGGTGGAAGGTTAAGAGTGGATATTATTAGACATGTCTAAGAATCAATTCATGTTAGTTGTGTGTTAAGCATGATGAATGTAGATAGTAAGATGGATCTTGAGGTGTTTAACATGGAATGGGTGAAGAAGAAAGGTGTTGGGTGGAAGTTACTGCACAAAAACTGCAGTTCTGAACCGTCAGAACACTTCGAACACCTACACTAGGCGCTTCAAGTCACATTAGGCGCCTAATGTAGGCATTCAATGTGTCCCAGAGCATCCCCGTACACTTTGAACACCTACATTAGGCGCTTCATATAGGCGTTCGATGTATACGGCACATCCCCGAACACTTCAAACGCCTAGAATAGGCGCCTCATGTCCCCTTTAGGCGCCTCATGTGGCGTTCGAAGTATACTGGAAGTCTTTTTGACCCTTTAGGCGCCCTATGTATGTGTAGTAACTCTATACACTTCTTTTGAACATAAAATGCAAGGGGATTTGAGGTGTAATTGAGGAATAGACGGCAAGTTTGACTAAGTAAGAATAAGATTGAATCCCAAGTGAATTAGTGAGACGAACGGACTTGGAAAGATACAAACATGGAGCGTTTGAGGTGCAAGACCGTATACTTGATATGTAAGATGTGTGTGTGTGTGTGTTATATGTTTGATACGAAGTTACATGTGTATCCTGCATCATGACATGGGCACTTACATTTGGCTTGAGAATTGCTTTGCGAAAGAACATGTGTTTACAAGAAAAGATTAAAGTTTTCGAAAGGCAAACTATGGCTGCTGGTTGATCGCAGGGTATAAAAGTCACGCCTGCGAAAGCAGGGTATAAAAGCGTGACCTGTGAATCAACAGCAGGGTATAAAATATTTTATGGGGCCGTGGACCTATCAGCACGGATATATGATATATGTAATGGGGCCGTGGACCTATCAGCACGGATATATGATGTATGTAATGGGCCGTGGACCTTTCAACACGGGGTATAAAGTTATATATTATGGGGTCGTGAACCTTTCAGCACGGGGTATAAAGTTCTGTTTGCTGTGGACTGATCACCCATAGGGTATAAAGTTCTGCTACGCGAAGAATATGATAAGATGTGTTATGAAATGTTTTGTGAAATGACACGCATGACATGATCATGAAAGAAGACATATGCATGGGTGCGGTGTGTATGGTTTTGAAGAAGTACATGCATCATGATACACGAAGCATAAGATTTGACATGCAAGAAATGTGACTAGTTTATGTCTCGTTTATGTGATATGTTGTTCCAGTACATGTTCGTTCTCATATCCGCGTATCATTTATGTGATTTATCTGTTTTGAGGAATTCTTATAAAGATGATATTTGCTAACCCGAGCACCTTATTTTGGGCAATGACTTATACATTGGTGACTCGTCGTGTGTGATCCCGTAAGGTGTATAGACGGGTTACTTGCTAGCGATATTTTCGCTAAGAACAGATACTCTACTCCTTTTCAGGTGAGCCGGAATATGAAATGATATTTGTCGAAGACGATGGCGACTGGGCTCAATGGGATGACGGGCATGGAAGTAGATAGATGCTTGATTACTCTCTTTAAGTTGGGAAACTCAATGTTTATTATGTTGTACTGGAAGTTATGTTAGCCAGTTGATCAAACACCTTTTATTTCCGCTGTATTTTTTGGTTACATTAATGATGGTGAAGTTTTAAATTTTACGACGTTTCTGCTGATTTATCTTACGTCATGAATGATGTACGCTTGATCTGCTTTGATGCTTTGTAGTTCTCATATTAGGCTACGGTGGGTGCACTGGTTCCGATGACAGTTTCAGGCCGGGGTGCTACAGGTGGTACCAGAGCCTAGGCTTCAGATCTATCTCGGAAACTTAGGTTCATGATCTTTTAGACACCTAAGATATGATTCTCCCTTAAGGTTGATCCTTAGTTATAAGTACTGATTTCTCTAGAGTTTAAGTATGATATGGGTTGGGTGTGTGCGAGTGCGTTTATCATCTAATTTCGTATTAATAGTTTTACTACATACCTCACCCATTCTTACGCGTTCAAGCTTTCAGTAACCTCTTGTATTTACTGAATGCTAATGCAATGCTGATCTTTCAGAGAAGATGCCTCCAAGAAGAGATAACGCAAGGAACTCCAACAACGAGCAGGAGAACCAGCCACCACAAGTTGTTTTACCCCAGGTGCTCACTGATGCGCTAACGGTGATCGCACAGGGGTTTGCTCAACAGCATCAGCCTCCGCCTCCTCCACCACCCCAACATAACATCCGGTTCTTTTATGGAGAGATGAGAAAGATGAGGGTGCCGGAGTTTGGAGGATGTACTGATCCTGATGAGGCTCAGCACTGGTTGGCTGAGGTGGAGAAATGTTTTCGGCTAGTGCAAGTACCGGAGGAGATAAAGGTTGATGTGGCCACACCCCTTCTAAGTGGCAAGGCTGGTGAATGGTGGGACGGAATGGTGTTGAGAATGACCCCACCAATCTCATGGGCACAGTTTTGTGATGTTTTCCTAAAGTACTACGTACCGGAGACTGCGATATTGGAAAAGATAAGAGCGTTTGACAGATTGGAGCAAGGAAGGATGACGGTGCCGGAGTATGCAGATCGTTTTCATGCCTTGGGTAAGTTTGCCCCTGCGATTATGTCTGATAATCGCCTTAAGATAACAAAGTTCGAGAAGGGTTTGGACTCGAGGATACAGTCGGCGATAGTGAATGCGGGGATGAAAACTTATAAAGATATGCTAGATGCGTGTTTCTGTGTCGAGAGTGATTTTTGCCGAGTAGCGGCAAGAGAAGCAAGTGCAGAATCGTCTGATAGAGGAAAAAGGCCAAGAGAAGATGTGAGGGTTGGCGGTAGACCCGGACGTTGGGTCAAGATTCTGAAAAGAGTCCACCCCAGAATCCAGTAGTTTAGCAGGCTATAGGAGTTTGCCCTCATTGCAACAAGAATCACGTCGGAGAGTGTAGAAAGGTGGTTGGAGCATGCTTCCGGTGCGGTCAAGTGGGTCATATGATTAGGGACTGTCCGGAGATGAAGAAAAATACTCCGGGAGAAGCGGCTCAGCAGCCGAGAGCAAAGCCACGAGCAAATGTCCGTGTACATCTCATGACAGACATTTATGTGCAAGAGGCTACCGATGTAGTAGCAGGTACTATTTAAATTAAGTTTGAATTCTTATTGAATTAGGTATTTACGTGTTTAATTCTTGGTGTGAAACTTGATATGGCCTTAGGTGCGTTTTTAGTAAATAAGATACCTGCCAACGTGCTTTTCGACAGCGACGCAAGCCACTCCTTTGTAGCAAAGAGATTCACCAAGCACCTTAGTAGTTTGCCGGAATGGTTAGAAACTCCGTATCGTGTTCAAGCGGCCGGAGATCAAATTATGGTTTCATACCAGCAGTACCGGGGTTGCGAGTTAGAGTTTGAAGGACAAACATTTTCCGCCACACTGATTCCTATTCAGATGTAAGACTTTGATGTTATATTGGGAATGGACTGGTTGGCTAAGTATCACGCCAACATTGATTGTCGACTGAAACAAGTGACAATCAAGAACGCTAAGATGGAAGAGGTAACGTTTCAAGGGGAACCGGAACGAAAAAAAGTACCCAAGAAGGTGTATGTGTCAGTTGCACAAGCGTGCAAAGCCTTAAGGAAAGGTGTAGAGGGATTCCTAGTGTATGTCATAGATGTTACTCAGGAGGTACCGTCTATCGAGCAAATTCCAGTGGTCCATGAATTCCTTGATGTGTTTCCGGAAGATTTACCAGGAGTACCACCCCCGAGGGAAGTCGAGTTCGAGATAAACTTGATTCCATGAACTGAACCTATTTCTAAAGCCCCTTATAGAATGGCTCCGGCAGAGTTGAGAGAGTTGAAGGAACAATTGCAGGAGTTGTTAGACAAGAAGTTTATCCGCCCTAGTGTATCGCCCTGGGGAGCACCTGTTTTGTTTGTAAAGAAGAAAGACGGTAGCATGAGACTTTGTATTGATTATAGAGAATTGAATAAAGTTACCATCAAGAATAAGTATCCTCTTCCACGAATTGAGGATTTGTTTGACCAGCTTTTTCAAGGGTGCCAAAACCTTCTCTAAAATTGATCTCAGATCAGGGCATCATCAGTTGCGAGTGAAGGCCGAGGACATCGCAAAGACAGCCTTCCGCACAAGATATGGCCATTATGAGTTTTTGGTGATGCCATTTGGATTAACAAATGCCCCCGCAGCTTTTATGGATCTTATGAATACCGAACAGTTGGACAAGTTTGTAGTGGTATTCATAGATGATATTCTAGTGTATTCTCCTGACGAGCAAACTCACGCTGAACATTTGAGAACCGTTCTAAGTATTTTGAGGCAGAAACAACTATACACTAAGTTTAGCAAGTGTGAGTTTTGGTTAAGAAGTGTGGCTTTTCTGGGTCACGTAATATCGGAGGAGGGGATTGCTATTGATCCGAAGAAGGTGGAAGCTATAACTGAATGGCCTAGACCTACCAATGTCACCGAAGTTCGAAGTTTCTTAGGTCTAGCAGGGTATTATAGGAAGTTTGTCTAGGGATTCTCAAGCATAGCCATACCTCTCAGTCGCCTTACTCAAAAGAAGTCCAAGTTTGAGTGGACGGCGGAATGCGAGCAGAGTTTCACGGAGCTTAAGAAGAGATTAACGACAGCTCCAGTATTGGCTCAACCCTCCAGAACTGATGGGTTTGTAATTTATAGTGATGCATCGAAAAACGGTTTAGGTACGTAAACTGTAGTATAAGGTTATGATCTTGTATACCAATTAAGTTTAGACTAATACCTTGTTTGTAGGTTGTGTTTTGATGAAAAATGACCGAGTCATCGCATATGCCTCGAGACAGCTAAATCCTTATGAGCAAAATTACTCGCCGCAATTGTGTTCGCCTTGAAGGTCTGGCGGCATTATCTATATGGAGAAAAGTGTGCAGTATTCACGGATCATAAGAGTTTAAAGTATTTGTTCTCACAGAAGGAATTAAATATGAGGCAACGGAGATGGTTGGAGTTGCTAAAAGACTATGACTTGACAATCCATTACCATCCAAGAAAGGCTAATAAAGTGGCGGATGCGTTAAGCAGGAAGTCTAGCCATGCGCGACAATCACCATTGGAAAGAGAGATAGAGGAATTTGGTTTGGATTTGGTGGAATCCACGGTGAACGTTCTGACCGCATTGACCATCACACCGAGTTTGATTGATCGGATAAAAGAGGCTCAGAAGAATGATAAGACCCTCACTGAAATAACGGAAAAGGTGAAACATAGTCAAGTTGAAGGATTTTGGACCAAAGAGGATGAGAGCTTATGGTTTAGAGAAAGATTATGCGTACCTGATGTTGACGAACTTAGAAAGGAAATTTTGCAAGAAGCTCATAGTTCGAGGTTATCAATACATCCTGGTAGCACCAAGATGTATAGAGATCTCAAGCAATATTATTGGTGGTCCGGAATGAAACGACATGTTGCTGAATTTATAGAAAGGTGCTTGGTTTGTCAACAAGTCAAGGCGGAACACCAACGGCCTGGTGGATTGTTGATGCCATTAGAAATTCCGAAATGGAAATGAGAACATGTCACGATGGATTTCGTAGCTGGTTTACCAAGGAGAAGAAGTGGATATGACATGATTTTGGGTCATCGTGGATCGTTTAACAAAGTCTGTCCATTTCCTACTCGTTTCAAGTGAAGCACCTCTTGACAAGTTAGTAAATTTATATATGGAGAATATTGTTAGCTTGCATGGTGTCCCAGTAAGTATAGTGTCCGACTAAGATTCACGGTTTACATCTAAGTTTTGGACAGCAGTTCAGAAAGCCATGGGTACAGAATTAAGGTTGAGTACGGCGTATCATCCCCAAACCGATGGACAGTCCGAGCGGACAATTCAGACCTTGGAAGATATGCTAAGGGCTTGCGTTTTGGATTTTAAAGGGAGCTGGGATGGAATGGTAAAGCTAATGGAGTTTTCTTATAACAACAGTTACCACAGCGCAATTGACATGGCTCCTTTTGAAGCTTTGTATGGAAGGAAATGTAGGTCCCCGGTTTATTGGGACGAATTAGGTGTGAGGACCATCACTGAACCTGAGCTATTGAAGAAAATGCTAGAAAAGGTGAAAGTCATCCGGGAAAGACTCAAGGCGGATCAGAATCGCAACAAGAGTTGGACAGATTCCAAACGACGACCATTGGAATTTAATGTGGGTGAAAAAGTCTATTTGAGGGTATCACCTACGAAGGGTGTTATGAGGTTTGGAGTAAAAGGCAAGCTAAGCCCTCGTTTTATTGGTCCTTATGAAATACTTGAGAAGGTGGGAGCCTTGGCATATAGGTTAGCGTTACCTCCAGTATTGGCGCAAGTTCACAACGTATTCCACGTCTTACAATTAAGGAAGTACGTGACGGACCCAAGCCATGTACTTGAAGCCCAACCTTTGGAGCTCAATGATGATGTTACTTATGAAGAGATACCGGTAAAGATAGTAGACCGGAAGGACCAAGTTTTGAGGAAATGAGTGATCCCTTATGTGAAAGTTCAGTGGAACAACCATACGGAACGTGAGGCCACTTGGGAACTCGAAGAACAGATGCGGGAGAAGTATCCTCAACTCTTTGACTAAGGTACGTAAGTTTCGAGGACGAAACTTTTTGTAAGGGGGATGGAATGTCATACCCCGTGACTTTTAAGCGCGACTTTCAATACTTAAAAGTCAATCTTAAGCGCAATTTAATTAAATTTTGTAGGTTATGAGACTTAGTTACATAAAATATAGAAAAACAAGAAAAAGGGGTTAAAAGTAGAATTAAAGGTAATTAGGAGAAATTACCTAAAAGATCCCTACTAAAAGATAGGGGAGTTACACCACACTTTGGTATCTCTCCCAATTAGCCTAAAGGGGGCGGTTGAAAGGCAAAGAAAGAGGGGGAAGGAAAAAAACGTCTGGAAGGAAGAGGAGAGGAAAAGAGATAAAAGAGAAAGAGAGAAAGGAAGAAGAAGAGGAGGAAGAATTTGCGGTCAACCTAAGTGTAATCCTTACCGAAATTCTGCAGTAAATTCATAAGCCTAACTAGAAACAAAGGCAAGTAATCTTTTTATACGCTTTATGCAAGTTTTGATTCTATAGGCCTTATGTTCTTATAAAGAGAAAATGTGGATCACACATTAGTAATCTTGACTTGTCTATGTTAAATGCTTTACTATATGTAATTGTTGTTGTTAGTTGTGTAAAGTCATGTTCTTTGAGCCAAATTTCTGAAAATAGCTATGTGGTGATTTGTTGTTTGTCAAGCATACCCATGAAAGTGGATTCTTGATGAGTTTATTGTCTTGTTATATTCTTGTGTGGGTTGTCTATACCCTAGATGTTTGAGAGGATTTGCAGGGAATTGGAGGATGAATGATGGCATTGTTATAGACTTGTTGTGTTAAGAAGGTTGAAGATATCTATTGAAAGTTGTGAATGGTAGAAGGTTAAGAGTGGATATTATTAGACATGCCTAAGAATCAATTCATGTTAGTTGTGTGTTAAGCATGATGAATTTAGATGGTAAGATGGATCTTGAGGTGTTTAACATAGAAGGGGTGAAGAAGAAAGGTGTTGGGTGGAAGTTACTGCAGAAAAACTGCAGTTCTGAACCGTCAGAACACTTTGAACACCTACATTAGGCGCTTCAAGTCACATTAGGCGCCTAATGTAGGCGTTCAATGTGTCCCAGAGCATCCTCGTACAATTCGAACACCTACATTAGGCACTTCATGTCACATTAGGCGCTTCATGTAGGCGTTCGATGTATACGGCACATCCCCGAACACTTCGAACGCCTAGAATAGGCGTCTCATGTCCCCTTTAGGCGCCTCATGTGGCGTTCGAAGTATACTGGAAGTCTTTTTGACCCTTTAGGCGCCCTATGTATGTGTAGTAACTCTATACACTTCTTTTGAACATAAAATGCAAGGGGATTTGAGGTGTAATTGAGGAATAGAGGGTAAGTTTGACTAAGTAAGAATAAGATTGAATCCCAAGTGAATTAGTGAGACGAACGGACTTGGAAAGATACAAACATGGAGCGTTTGAGGTGCAAGACCGTATACTTGATATGTAAGATGTGTGTGTGTGTGTGTTATATGTTTGATACGAAGTTACATGTGTATCCTGCATCATGACATGGGCACTTACATTTGGCTTGAGAATTGCTTTGCGAAAGAACATGTGTTTACAAGAAAAGATTAAAGTTTTCGAAAGGCAAACTATGGCTGCTGGTTGATCGCAGGGTATAAAAGTCACGCCTGCGAAAGCAGGGTATAAAAGCGTGACCTGTGAATCAACAGCAGGGTATAAAATATTTTATGGGGCCGTGGACCTATCAGCACGGATATATGATATATGTAATGGGGCCGTGGACCTATCAGCACGGATATATGATGTATGTAATGGGCCGTGGACCTTTCAACACGGGGTATAAAGTTATATATTATGGGGTCGTGAACCTTTCAGCACGGGGTATAAAGTTCTGTTTGCTGTGGACTGATCACCCACAGGGTATAAAGTTCTGCTACGCGAAGAATATGATAAGATGTGTTATGAAATGTTTTGTGAAATGACACGCATGACATGATCATGAAAGAAGACATATGCATGGGTGCGGTGTGTATGGTTTTGAAGAAGTACATGCATCATGATACACGAAGCATAAGATTTGACATGCAAGAAATGTGACTAGTTTATGTCTCGTTTATATGATATGTTGTTCCAGTACATGTTCGTTCTCATATCGCGTATCATTTATGTGATTTATCTATTTTGAGGAATTCTTATAAAGATGATATTTGCTAACCCGAGCACCTTATTTTGGGCAATGACTTATACATTGGTGACTCGTCGTGTGTGATCCCGTAAGGTGTATAGACGGGTTACTTGCTGGCGATATTTTCGCTAAGAACAGATACTCTACTCCTTTTCAGGTGAGCCGGAATATGAAATGATATTTGTCGAAGACGATGGCGAGTGGGCTCAATGGGATGACGGGCATGGAAGTAGATAGATGCTTGATTACTCTCTTTAAGTTGGGAAACTCAATGTTTATTATGTTGTACTGGAAGTTTCTGCCATCCACCATGAAAACAATTCCCTAAACACTTCACCAATTCTTCCTCTTTTTCTCCAAACGCATAATCACTTTAATTTCTTTCCCTTAACCGTGTACTCCATTTTGTAGAGGAAGTAAAGCTCTTCTTCAAGGTTCCAAAAAGCAAGAACAAGGAATTCAAGCCTATGATTCTTCTTTTAAGACTAAGGTAAGATTTTTAAGTGCATGTTCTTCAAGCATTCACCTTTCAAGAAGCCATCTCTATCTCTATCTAACATTCCATCAGCGACAACTTTGCATAGGGAGTGAAGATTTCTTCAAATCCTAAGGAGCAAGAACAAGAACTCGAGTCTAAGAGCCAACCCTTAAATAATAAGGTAAGATTTTGGATGCATGTTTCTTTACACATTTAATCTTCAAGAAGCCATTCTCACTCTTTTAACCCCTCCAAACCGTGGCCTTCTAGGACCTTTGATGGAGTAGACTCTCTCAAAATCAAGACAAGAGTCAAGATCTAAAACCATTCAAGTTATAATCAAGCTTAAAGGTAAGATTTTTCTTGAATATTCTTCTTTTAATCACCTTCTAAGCACCATGCACGAATTGATTTTTTTTCCTTTCTCTTCCTTATATTTGGACGAGCCTATGTGAGGGTGAAGGTGATTCTTCAACTCTCAAGCCAAGTTTCCAAGTTTGTAGAAAGTCTCTAACATATCTTAATCATCTCAAGACTCAAAGAGGCAAGCAATCTATCTTGAATCAACCATGTTATTTGTGAAAATTTTGCATGTTATGGTCTTAACTCAAATGGGTCAAACAAGCTTGGTTTCAACCTAAGTTTCTAGATATGTGAAGAAAGTATTTTTTGTAGGCCTAAGATTAAGTGTTAATTGATGCATATTGTATGCATTAATTCTTGGAGTAAAAATAGGAGCCACGCATGTGACTCTTGAGAAGACCAAGGAAGCCTTCTTAAGAAGGTGTAGCATTATGGTTATGTACACCATGAAATTAAGTTTCTTTTCATGACTTATGTGTTTTAGGTGACCATTATTTAAGATGGTGGATCTTCCTTTTTGTACCATTAAAACATGCTAAGATTATTCTAAGTTAAAGAAGTAAAAACTAGAAGAAGAGGTGGTAATAAGTGGCTAGAATAGGTGAACATTTTGGTGCCTTTTGGGGAGGGTACCCCTCGGCCTTGGCTCCTAAAATGGAGAACCAAGAGTTCTTTTTTTTTGACCAATATAGGATGCAATGTAATATTTGGTAAGTGTAATTATGCTTAGTATGGTTTGGTATAAATATATGTATTATGTAACCATTATGATGACTTATTCTATGATATGCCTAATGATGTAATTGTTTATAAGGCTTTTAGGTGGAAGATTTGGGAAGCATAAGCTCTCAAGTGGGCTGTTTTGAGGATGAAATGGAATGTGCAAAGTTCATGGATTAGTTTGTGGAAAATATCGAAAAACGGGGCTGTTTTGAGAAAGCTCTCAAACCCCTACAAGAGTCAAATTAGGGACTTTCTTTAATTTTATGGCTTATGGAAATAAGTTGATGATATTACTATAGGTTAGTGATCCTAGAACGCCAAACAGAACTCCGAGTATCTAAATAACCTAGAAAATTAAGAGTTGGGAAAACAGAATTTTTCCGACAATAAATTTAGTTTAAAACACCGCTTAAAGCAACATACGACTCTCAAGATAAACCTTATTTTCTACGGTGAAAGAATAAGTCAAATGAGGTATTTGACACAAGTTAAAATGAAATAAAGAAATAAAAGATGTGGTTTTTATAGCATGATATCACAACATGTTTTCAAAACGATTTTATTTCACGTAACGAACCATATCAACAAGATGGAAGATTCCAAGAGACATCATTTACATTTTATGAGAAGTGTGAGTACCTTGTGAGCGGACTTGGACTCCTTGACAATTTTATATGTGGATGCCAACATGGTACTACCGCGGTTGGACCATGGGCATAGTTATGTTCCGATGAGATACGCTGTTATGACACCCAGGCCGGGGAGGCCGGTTCCATGGAACATAGTATATGTTATGTGCCGTATGTTCTTCAGGCGAGCGATCCTGAGATCACCGGCCGTACGAGTCACCATTAGAGACATATACCTATGATGAGCGTATCATTGGTATATGTGACTATTTGGGGAATCTTTTCGGTCACCGTTGATATCGCTTCTTACGTAGGATGACCATCAACTATTTTATGTTTTGCAGTTATGTTTTTCTTTTCAAGTTAAATAGCTGTATAACTTAGCTTTAGAATCATAAAATTAACATTGCGTCCTTTACACTAGAAATAGGATGGATGAGTAGTATGAGAATTGAGAGAATAAGCTGCAGCCCTATACGGTTTCTAAAAGAATGTCCAGTATAACTTTTTTGATCCTGTATGTTCTTGCCTAGTAAATAAATTATGTGCTCGATGCAAGTATGTGCGAACCCGACAGGTAGCATTTTCTTTACTCTACATTTTATTTACGACATGTTTTTATTTTCTGCTGCCTTGTCTTAGCCTGTTTGATCTGCATGGGAGATCCGAGTGGGTTCCTTGCCAAACGAATTTCTGTCTCGTCTGACCCTTGTCGTTTTAAAAAATCTTTTTTAAGATGACCGTACCTTCGACATCGAGTATATAGCTGAGGACTAGTCCTGATTCCAGTTACTCGGGTACGAGAGACGTATTTTTGGATGATCACTATATCCCATTTCGGATTTATGTTTTCGGTAGTAGGATCTTATGTACATTTTGCAGATTATCATGGATGTATGAACTAAGTTATGTTTAAGTTAATTTGATTCCGTTGCACACTTGATGCATATGTACTTGGTACGTACGATTGTGACGACGCCTTGTATTCTACTTCGTGGGGTACGACGGGTGAACCATATCGGGACTATATTTCCGGACGGGTCGCTACATAAACAATACATCCGTCCCAAAGGATAGAGAACTTGCTTTCAGTGATACCCTGTCTCTATATGTACCTGTATAGATGACACAGTAATAGAAATATGATGTGCTATTTTGTTAATGAGGGAATTTAGTAAATACAAATAAAAAGTTTCCAATATTAACGTAGTCATAACCATGTATATCTATAAATAATAAAAGATAAAAACTAATACAAGTACACAATGAAAATGCAAAATGGAAAATGAGAATGAAAAAACACACGGTTATGCCCATGTCCAAGATAAACTATAACTTGGGCCAATTCAGACTACTACTGTTCTTTAGAGTAAACCATCCTACTCAACAGACGATTTGGTAGAGATTGCAGTGACCTCTCTCTCTTTTTCCTTTTTTCTGCAAAAAGAAAACCCTAACCCACTCACTTCCTTTTTCTTACATATCTTGCTCCTGTTGCGGCTCTCGATAAATTTCCAGCTCCAACTGGAAGATGTCGTCGGTCCCGGAATCGTCGGCGGACGACTCCCGCCAAGAAGTTGTGGCAGAGAATGAAGAATCTACGAAGAAATTATCCAAGAAGGAAGCCGCCAAGCTAGAGCGTCAGCGCAAACGGCAAGAGCTTGCGGCTGCGTCGGCCGCCCTTTCTGCGGTATCTGTCGAAGCAGAAGACCCCTTGGCATCCAACTATGGCGACTTGCCGCTCGTAGAGATGCAATCAAAAGCAAGGACGGGACGTGCTTGGACTAAGGTTGAGGATTTAGACAAGAAATTGGAAGGTCAGGTGGTTTACGTTCGAGGTAGGGCTCAGACTATAAGGGCGGTCGGGAAGAAGATGGCCTTCATTGTGTTGAGGAAGGGAGGTTTTACTGTGCAGTCTATCCTTACTGTGACGCCTGATGTTGTTAGCCCGCAAATGGTTAAATTTGCTAATGCGTTGAGTAGGGAGTCAATTGTGGATATTGAAGGCATCGTTTCTGTACCAAAAGATCCCATCACTGGAGCTACACAACAGGTTTTGTTTTTTCATTTAGTACATACCAGAACACTAGGGATATAATTTCATTATGAGGAAGCATGCGTTTAAGCTTTTCAATTTTTAGACATATTTTTTGCACTCAGCTGTTAATATTTTGTCTTTTGTAGGTGGAAATTCAAGTTAGAAAACTTTTTTGCATCAGCAGGGCTTCACTGC
Source organism: Eustoma russellianum (assembly GCA_036186865.1). Classification (NCBI taxonomy): domain Eukaryota; kingdom Viridiplantae; phylum Streptophyta; class Magnoliopsida; order Gentianales; family Gentianaceae; genus Eustoma; species Eustoma russellianum. The sequence continues at coordinate 8,714,240 of AP025073.1, read as the reverse complement.
TGCCCATGAACATTGAGGATGCTTCTAGAAGTGATGCTGAAATTGAAGCAGCTGAGCAGGTGAAAAAGAGTTTTGCAGTTTAAATTATCTTAATGTATTTATCTTTGTAGTTCTATCCCTCTTGCATATTCTCGCTGATAAAAGAAAGTTTATAAATCCTTTGGTGGATGGCACTTGCAGACTTTACGATGTTTCACTTAATTTAGCTTTACTTTTACAGGCTGGGAAGAAACTTGTCCGCGTGAATCAGGATACTCGTTTGAACAACAGAGTCCTTGACCTCCGTACACTTACTAATTGTGCAATTTTCAAGATTGAGTCGGAAGTTGCAAAGGTGTTTGTCCATCATTTACATTCTTGTGTTTGTTTAACATTGATTTGTTTTATATTGGAAGAAGACTACTTGGGTGCTTTATCTTTGTGAGATTAGCCTTAAATGCTTAATTAACTATTAAGTCATTCTTTCCCCCTATATTCTGTATATCTATTGTCAGGATGATGTTGCATCAAAAAACTGCTGTTACTGATGATACTTAAGCTTCTGCTTAGGGTTGGTTGCTATTCTGATCATATATTGTTTACTCTTCGGACTGTTTACATTTACTGTAGATATCTTCAATAGTTACTGAGCTATTGAAAGGAGCTACCTGAAATGACTCTTTCAGCTAAAGATCTCTTTCACTTTTCCTTTTGCTCTTAAATAATGCTTTTGTTGTCCTAAAATAATCTTGAAATTACTTGAGATCGAGCAAGGATAGTCCCATCTGCGTAACATCATTACATATATAGAACTCCAAAACAGAACTATTTCCTCCTCTCTCTCTCTCTCTCTCACACACACACACAGAAAGAAAGCCCTTTTTCCTGGCTTTTTTTTATACTTTATTATAATCTTCAATTGTTTTTTCTGCAAACCTCTAAATGGTTTTTTGTTCGTGATTTTCAATGCATGATGTTTTATTAACTAAAAAAGCTCGACAATGTAGGTTCCTGTGTAAGCATGAGTAAGTCTTCACTATTAATGGCAGGTTGTAACTTTTGGTTTTACTTATTTTATATTCACAAGGTTGTAATGGTTTTACTTATTTTATATTCACAAAGTACTTAAAAGTCAAGGATTGCACCATTGGTTACGAATTGTTTGCTGTTCTGCAGATTTTCCAGGATGTATTGCATTCTAAAGGTTTTGTGGGAATTCACACACCCAAACTGATGGCTGGTTCCAGTGAAGGGGGGTCTGCTGTGTTTAGGTTGAGTTACAAAGGACAACCTGCCTGCCTGGCACAATCTCCTCAGCTCCATAAGCAAATGGCTATCTGTGCTGACTTTGGGCGTGTGTTTGAGATTGGTCATGTTTACAGAGCTGAGGATTCATTTACACATAGACATTTGTGTGAATTTGTAGGCCTGGACGTTGAAATGGAAATCAATGAACACTACTCTGAGGTAAGAAACTTCGAGCCCACTAGTTTTCTTATGCCCACCTCCCCTCCTCCTGAAAAAGCCAGCATGTTTTGAATTATATAAACTCCATTATGCAGGTAATGGATCTTGTGGACGAGTTATTTGTGGAAATGTTTGATGAGATAAATAAGAATTGCCAAAAGGAACTTGAAGCTATTTGTAGGCAATATCCTTTTGAGCCTTTGAAGGTAATGTGCATTCAGTCCCAAGAGTTATGGAGATCTTAATTAACCAGAAGTCGATCCCCCCCCCTCTCCGCTCTTCTTCTACCTTCTCTATAAGAAATGTTCTCTGATGGTAACCTAATTTGCAGTACAAACGACCAACCCTGAAGCTTACCTTTGAAGAAGGAATCCAAATGCTGAAGGTAAAGTACAATCTAATTACTTGCGGAGATTGTTGGCGAACCTTTTGACTGCGTTCCAATAGATTTTGCTTTGATGGAAGAGAGTTTACAATAATCTAGATCACGTTATATCATTAGTGTGTTGTCTATAGACACACAAACCAGACTTTTTGTGTGTGTCTTTTCAGACCTTTTTTTTTTCATTGTAAATTTGCCTTTCTGGCCTTTTTATGAAATTTAATTTACAAAAAAAAAAACGAAATATTTTCGTACCTTCTTATTATCTGTGTAGAAATTTGAAAGCTGACAGTTGAACAGATTTTAAAAAAGTTCAATGTCTTACTTGTCTGTTTCTGCTAACGATTCTCGCATATGATATTTATATCCAAAGGTTTGAATATTGAGCATGAGCTACACTGTGGTAAGTGCTCTATTCATCATGAATCTTAATGGTAAAGATCCTAGATAATAGGAGAGCATTTGGATGCTTTCCTTTTCAACCTAAAATGGATCATGAGAAGCTGAGATGCATTTGGTGTATTTATGACATTGTAGCTTCTTCCCTTAGTCGACCCCGATAGTCGAAAAGGCTTGAGACTGTTGTAGTTTCTTCCCTGAGGACTTTCCACTCCCTTTCCTGCATTGATTTTGACCATTAGCTTTTGTCTTCTAACCTGGAAACTTAGGAAATGCTTTGAATAGTTATTTCTGTATTTGACTTACATATGTGATAACTGTAGGATGATACTAACACGTGCAAGATTCAAAAGCATTACTAAAGTTTCAGTTTGTTGTATGTGCACATTACCTGAATGCTAATAATTTGCATGAGAATTAGTGTGACCTTATGCTGGTAACCTAGTTTTTCCTAAATAATTTATCAGGTTCTATGATATATGCAGGAAGCTGGTGTTGAAGTTGATCCTCTGGGAGACTTGAATACAGAAGCAGAGAAGAAACTTGGTCAGCTTGTATTGGAAAAGTATGTATTTGTGTGCGATATTTATCTGGCATGCTATTGTTCTTGATTTTGATCGAAGTCATTGGCTCTACAGATTATTCACCATTAACTTCTTTTTGGAATGTAGGTATGGTACAGAGTTCTACATACTTCATCGTTACCCCTCGGCTGTCCGCCCATTCTACACCATGCCTTGCTATGATAACCCTGATTACAGCAACTCGTTTGATGTATTCATAAGAGGTAACAAACATTCTCCAGCTATGGAAAAATCCATAATTTCATGTAAATTCATAGGACCAGAAGAGATACACTTTTCCCCACTGTATGGGGTTGGCTATATGATTAATTATTTTTCTTGCGCTTTATTTTTTATTATGTTTTTGAGTCATAGCCTAAATCCTACCCTTTCTTGTGTCTCCTAATACCTAATGCATAATATGAACCTTCAGAATACACCTCTTTCAAAAATATGATATCATCTCAACTGTGATACCAACCTAAGTGTCTAAAATTTTTAGTTAAATTTTACACTTTCTACATGACATCGGCTACATGAATCAAGTGTCTCCAATGTGCTCTATCACTGGCCATATGCTCTTCAATTGTCACATAAGTCATATCCTTCCTTATTGTCTCTCTCAATGTCTTCTTTGGTGTTCGTCTCCTACATTTAATATGCACCCCATTCATTGTCTAGCTACAGTTAGACAAGAACTTGAGTTTGCCCAGTTACAAGCAATGGCTGACCATTAGTGCTTGCAGAAGCATTCTAATGGAGAGAAATTCCTTAGAAGTCTATATTAGGCTTATTGACTTTGCAGAAACCTTCTTCAAAGAAAATGCAAGAGTAAAATGGATGTAAGAAGGAGATAGGAATACTAAATTATTCATAGATCAGTAAAATCACACATTGCAGAAATAAGCTTCTCAGGCTTGAGGATGAGAATTGGATTATGACTGATGACTATAAGAAAGTAAAGGTCATGGCTGTTGCTTTCTTTGAAAACCTCTTCTCTGAACCTCACCCATATTCCTTTCCCACTCATATTGGACTAGGAGATCTCTGTTTGTGGAACAAGTCTCTTGCCTCTTCGTTAAAGGGTCAGATTGCACATAAGAAAATAAAAGAAACTTTGTTCTCTATAAGAAATGACTCAATACCAGGCTATGATAGGTTTACTGTATGGGTTTACAAGGATAATTGAGAATTAGTAGGCCAAGACCTATTAGATGCCATTGAGTTGTTCTTCACCAATGACTACATTTATTACCATATGGACTCTACAACCATCTCACTAATCCCCAAAGTAGAAGCCCCAATAAAAATGAAGGACTTTGGACCCGTTTCTTGTTGCAATGTTTGCTATAAGGTTATTCAATCAGGTATTGCTAACCGAAGGAAGGTTGTCCTTCCCTACCTCATTGGTTAGAATCAGGTTGCATTTATCGAAGGTAGGTCTCTCCAAGATAATATCATACTAATGCATGAACTAGTCAAAGGTTACCTTAGGAAAGGTGGTCCTAGTAGTTGTGCTATAAAAGTGGACATTATGAAAGCATTTGACAATGTATTTCAACCTTTTCTTTTTTTCCTTAAACCTTAATGGTTCCTTAGTCAGACATGTCAAAGCTTAAGAGACAGTAGACAAGGTGATCTCCTATTCAGTTATCTATTCTCTCTTGTAATGGAAGGTTTGACCAAATTGTTGAAATCTAGGATCATGGACTCCCAATTCAAGTGTCATTCTAAATGTGTTTCTCGACAACTTACATCTCTTGCTTTTGTGGATGATCTAGTTATCCTATCAAGAGCTTATGCCTCTTATATCATGATCATCAAAGAGGCCCTGAACAATTTTGGTGAACTTTCTGGCTTCTTACCTATCCTCCAAAAGAGTGAAATTTTTGTTTCAGGGGTATCCCACTCTTTAAAGCAAACAATTTATGAGATCCTAGGTATGTTTGTTGGCTTACTACTAATCAAATACCTAGGTGTTCTCTTTAGGAGAGGCAAACTCTCCTACCAAGATTATAACCTTCTTCTTGATAGGATCACCAGTAGGATTAGTTCTTGGTCTTCTATACTCTCATATGGGAAAATCTTCAGCTTATCAAGTCAGTATTAATTGTCATCTTAAGATATTGGGCTGCTGTATACTTCATTTCTAGAAGAGTGATCAGGGACAGAAACTGCTTTGGGTTTTTCCTTGGGGAGGATCGCATAAAGCCATATTGAACGACGCTCTGTTTGTCTTCTTAAGGAAACTTGTGGTATGGGTTTGCCTAACTTAGTGTAAGTTAACAATGGTTATCTTACAAAGATGTTATGGAGCATTTGTGAATGAAAAGAAAGCCTATGGATCAAATGGGTACATTCAGTTATTCTAAAATCATTTCGGAAAGTTAGGCCAAAACAATTAGACTCTTGGATGTGGAAGCGACGCCTTTGGAATAGGGACCAATAGTACAAGCACATCATTTTTTTTGTAAATAAAATTTCATATATAAATCAAATGGCGAATTTGCAAAAGTTGTTGCTTAACCAGCAACATGAGGCTTGACCATAGCTAGACTATTCAACTAGTGCACACCTTTATACAAAATAGCTTTAAAATGGCAACATTGACATTTGCCAATCATTTACAGATATAACAATACCGATAGCTACATAAACAAAAGATGTAAGGCCGAAAGCTTTGCAAATTCCATAAGCCCTGTTTGTGGTAGTGATGATAATAGATGGTCCTGGGGTCGCTCAATATTCTCAATTCCTCTAACCAAGAGTATGCCATCCAAAGGGCATTCCCAATGCCAAAATCAGAGAGTAATTTCCCAGAATGAAGGGGTGAGCTGTTGAGACGCATACTTGCAAACCCCAATGCAGCTTCCATATTCCAGCTTTCGTATCATTAGCATGCCACAGTGAATCTCCCCATGAAGCTTGTTGCGTTAGTTCCTCCTGAAGAAGCTAACGTAGTCCAGATATGTCCCATGAGAACCACCTATATGTCCTGTGAAGAAGAGATTTAACTGGTAAGTAAGAGTTATAGGGCTAGTCCTTTCGGGATGGAAGGTGTGGTGAGGATTCTTTCAGGGACATTCCCAAATTCAAGGACAATCCCCAATTGAATTTGGAGAGTTTGTAATCGCTCCAAGAATCCACCAGTTGGCAGATACATAGCAGTATGTCCTTGATAACCAGATTATGATTTTTGGCTTTTTTGTTGTATATTCTACCGTTCCTCTCCTTCCATACGTGGTAGACTACCACAGAAAACCCAAGAAGTGCTACATCCTTGTGAAACTTAGATTTCCAAGGATGGTTTGTGCTTGGTCATTGCAGGGTATGTACCCATTCGTAGCTCCAACCAGTACATTGTAATTGTTTCATCACTTTCCCACAGATGGAACTTGAATAAGGGCATCTGAAGAAAATGTGTTCATGGTCTTCCTTAAACATGTTGCATAGAGAGCCGACATTAGTTTGGATCAGGCTCCAGTCTAAGAATTCTAGTCTATTCATTCTCTTCCAACATGCAAGCCATATGATGATTGCGTAGCATGGAAGAAAGTGTTTACACCATATTATTTTGCTCCATGCCACATATGGGAGTAACACTATGAGGGCAGATGTGACGTTTTTAACCGAAAAGGATGGGTTGGGTTTCCATATCCATTGATTCGCTCTGTGCTTAAGTTGAATTGTATGGCAGGCATGTTTGAAAAGGGCTACCTGGTTGTCCCAACCTCTGGTGAATGGAAGTCTCCATACACCATTGGTCAAAACCGTGGAGACCTTAGCATCCCTGCTAATGAGCAAGCTCTTCATTAGGTCTGGATAGGTGGAGCTCAGAATACCCCAAGGCAAGCCAAAAGGAAGTCGTCTGGCCATTACCTATTGCCTTGCCTATACAATGTGAGAATTTGACCCCCTCCGATAAGAAGTCGTCTGGCCATTACCTATTGCCTTGCCTATACAATGTGAGAATTTGACCCCCACCGATAAGAATTTTTCTAGCGCCAGGAGTCTGAAGACCTTAGTTTGACTTCCCATAGTGACTTTCCCTTTAATATCATACTGTGCACCCATTTGACCCAAAGCTCTTATTTGTGCTTACATGTGTTCCAGAGGCTTTTCATTAAATAAGCATTATTAACTAGTTGAAGGTCAAATACTCCAAGACCTCCTCTTTGGGTTCGCAAATTGTAGACCATTATTGGCTTTCCTTGTATTACCCCACATAAAGGATTTAAGACTTTTTTTTTACTTCTCTTATTAGTTTCCTGGGTAGATAATAGGAAGATGTCCAATATCCGCCGATGACAATTATAACTGAATTGATCAGCTGAAATTTACCTCCATAAGACAGATTTTTAGTAGTCCGATTGACTTTTAGTCTTTTCCATCAGGGGCGTGCATTCATGGAAGGAGAGTTTTCCTGACATGAGATAGATTCCTAGGTAGTGGATGGGTAAGGATCCTAGTGGCATATCTAGAATCTGTTTAAGTGCTGCTTGTTGTTGAATGTTTAGTCCTGATGTGAATATTTCGCATTTGAACTTGTTTAAGGTTAGGCCAGAGAGCTGTTTGAAATTCCTCCTGGGACTTTTTTTTATCACTTGAACAGAATGAGGGTCAGTCTTTGATAGGATAAATAGGTCATCAACAAAGACTAATGAGGATAGGCATAGGTTTTGGCATCTAGGGTTAAAGTGGAAATCCTGGTTGGAGGTTTTTTTTGCTTCAGGAGCTGGGTAAAACCTTCCATTGCGAGGATAAAGAATCCTCTAAGCACATCATTAGAATCATTGATCATGAAAACTCCACTTCATTCTGGTCAGATCCATGGCATCTTTGGGATATCTTAGAAAACATCGCTCTGAGCTTAACAGGAAGTTAAACCTCAGTTCTTTTGTCAAAGTGGGTGATGTTCTCCAGGGGGCTTTTTGAATTTACCCTTTGGCATAGGCTGAGACTCTCAGGTTGTCAGCTTCTACAACGCCTGTAGGGGTGGCGATGACTAATGGAAATGGGTCCCTGACCCTACTCTCTCCGTCAAAAGTCACTTATTCTCTTCCTCTTAATTCAGTGTATTGTGCTAATATTGTTTAGAGTAAGTATCATTTTCCTGGTATACTTTTATCTTATTGTGGGGGATAATTGAGACTAATGTATGTCTATTTTGCAACAGCGCACCAGAGGACCATGACTATCTCTTCTTTCAATGCACATTCTCACAATCTGTTTGGCAGGTTGCTTTGCATCAACTGAAATGCAGAAATTTTATTTTTTCTTAGGATAGCTTGATGGATTGGTTTCAGAATAACCAATGGATTTTAGGATTTCAGAAAGATCTTCTTTGCTTTGCTTTCTCTGCCACATTGTATGCTATTTGGAGGGAAAGAAGCCAGAGACTTCACCACTCGATCAATAGAGATATGCAAAGTATTCACAGGGAGATATACCAGGATATCAGATACTCTGTTACTTCCTGAATGATATCAAAATGAAAAAAAGAAGCTGTAACTTAGCAATCAACTTCGGTCTACCTATGAGGGTTTTTAAGACTTCTACTCTGAATGATGCCTACACCAACATTGTTTGAAGTCTCTACTCACCTTTATGATCTTCACTGCGATTCCCCTCTAGATAGGGCTCTTTAGGATCTTGATTCTCTGTCACATGGCTTTTGGTGGAATTTCTTGGTGGTTGCTTACTATGCTGTCTACTACAGTCTCACCTACGTCTCTCTTCTACTCTTTTTAATCACTCTCCTCTGGATGCTCATTGTATGTTTCAGAAGTGTTTGCTGGTTGTTTTCCTGATCTCTCCCTATAAAGACTAGGATCATGGCCAAACAAACTCTCATCATTTCTCTTATTTAGTTCATCTTGAACCTTTTGATGATCACTTGGTTTGGTTTTATGGATCACTTGGAAAATGGCTTTTTGGATGGAGATTGGGGACTTTTCGCCCCAAGTATGGAGAGTCTTGTGGGGTTTGTATTGTTGTTGTTAAAGTTCTCAATCTCCTACATCTTCTCTTCTTCTACTCACTTCTTCCCCTAACTTTTGAATTCCACTATGGTAGAAACCATTTGGTTTTCACCTTAATGGTTTGGTTTCTTCTTGTCAATTGGGGGAATGCATTGCACATAATAAGCCTTAAATGCTGCTGGGGCTGCGTTTGTTGTTTGCTGGTCTGCTGTCTTTATTGCAACTGGGAAATATTTGGTCTTCGGCCTCATTCCCTAGACCACCTGATCTTTTGTACTTTCTAGTTTAGATTCATGAGTTCTTTTTTTGTTACTTGTCCTTCTACAGTTATCTCTACCATTTTGAAGCCACATTAAAAGCTTCTATTGACTACCTTGCAAATGGGATACTATTTCTTTTGGTTTTGGGTACTGAATGTTGTAATGTTTTTGGGCAAAGGACAAGTGTTATCCAGGGGCACTAGATTAGGATAGAAAAGGATTATAAACTTAGGTGTCTATTTAATTAAATTACCAAAAAAAAAAAAAAAAAACCTAGGTGTCTGTTTTATTTTGAGCAAGCTATGTTTGCTGTTGTATTTTGAGCAAGTCTGGCTTGCTGTTGGCTACCTTCCACAACAACTTTTTGTAATGATGTCTGATTTTACTTATGAAGTTTAACTTTAAAAAGAAAGGGTACACTTGTTTCCTCATACTTGGCTGTTATATTTTTCTTCTTGATTACATTTTTTTGTACCTCTAGGTGAAGAAATTATCTCAGGAGCTCAGCGTATCCATATACCCGAGCTGTTGGAACAGCGTGCCAAAAACTGTGGCATTGATGTCAGTACAATATCAACATATATTGACTCATTCAGGTAATGTGTTTCAAACTTTCATCTATTCGTCCTTAACGTGGTTCATTTTCCCTTCTGATGCTGATGTTTCTACTGCTAATGGTTTGCCCAACAAGTATAGGAGAAAGAAAGTTGATTTTTTTGTGCTATTGCAGTAGTGTCTGCCTTCTTTTTGTCTTTCTCTCTTCCATCTCTGTTCTTTAAGGACATTTGGTTGAGCAGTCGAACTTCATTATGCTCCGAAGTTGTTTCTAGCTAGGGTATTTATTTAAAGTTATGAAGTGTAGTGAAGTACTCCTGCAGGGTCTTGTCACTCCCAGCTTCCTGCTTCCTTGCTTTCTAAGCCTTTTCAAGGACGCACATGCTGTCTTTTCCGAGTCTTGCTGTCTTTTCTGTGTCTTGCTAAATGAGTAGTCAATATCTTAGCTCGTACATCGATTATCCAGCTGGGTTTAATTCTGCATATGGCTAATGAACTTTGGTGGCGTATCTCTAGACCAGTATACCATGCGTGTGTGTGTGTGTATTTTTCGGAAGTAGTTTATTTGATATTTTGCGTTTGATATACGCGTGTTTTAAGCTTATTACAAAATCAATACTGTTGCGACAAATTGGATAAGATTTTGACCCTTCAAAATGTTGACTGGCCTTATAGATATGGGGCACCTCTTCATGGTGGCTTTGGAGTTGGACTGGAGCGGGTGGTGATGCTTTTCTGTGCACTGAACAACATCCGCAAAACATCACTTTTCCCACGCGATCCTCAAAGACTCGCGCCTTGATCAACGATTCCTCGCGTGTGGTCACACATTTATGCTTATTCATATATTTCTTAACTGCATTTGGCAGGTGCAAATGCCACTGCAATAGTACGTGACGTAGTCTATGAATGTCAATCATTTAGAGTCAAGGAGGCTCTCTTTCAGTGAACTATATATATTTTTAATGCTTGAATTGCATTTCTTATTTATCATGAGGGGGTAAGTTGATATGGCGAGTGACAAGGTGAAGCTGTCATAAGTTTTGGCTATGTATAATTCATTATGCTTTAACTGAATAATGATGGCTGACTATAATATCCGCGTACCGACGGTGTTCTATTTTTGTCCTGTGATCATTATTCAGGAGGTAGTTTGGTTGTTTGACTGTTTATTTTATGAAATTTGCTGAACGTTATTTTTTTAGGCATGACACTGAAGTGGAGAATAATATCAACTTCTCTTTTCTCGTGAACAATGTTTTAAAACCCAGCCCGTAGAGTGAACAGTAAAAGTTGCTAGGTCACAGGTTACTGAGTTGATCGCTGTTGGACTGTTTTAGAGCGTTATTGAACCATGACATTATATATATATATATATATATATATATATATATATATATATATATATATATAGCGGTAATTAGATTAATCCTCTAATTTATATGTAAATTTGAATACTAAACTGAATGGGTCTGTCAAGTCGCATTGGGTTTTAGGGAGTGGATGGACCGGTTAGGTTTGTTGGGTTTCACTAAAAATGCAATTGTCTTTTGTATATACTGAGTTTTAGCTTTGATCCAAACCTCTAAAAAGTAGAGGGTTACTGGATTAGTAGGTAGATCGTACTCGATGGGTTGAGTTGGAAAACACTGCTAGTTAAGCAAACGTTTCAATTTCTTGATTCTCTCCTTGCCCGGGTGCTCAAAGTAAATATTTTTGTATGGCTCGTTTACTGCTTCTACTTCACCACTATATAGGCATATACTTCCTGATGGATTAGTCAATGGCTTAATTGGTGACGCAACCATGACATGGAATGATGGGCTAGTTTTGGATTTACTTTTACCGCATGATGCTGGACAAATTCTGAAAATCCCGTTGAGCATGACAAAGCCAAATGACTGTTTGATATGTCATTATATGAAGAACGGGGGCATACACAGTAAAATCGGGATACCATGTGTGTATGGAGGAATTAAACTGTGAGCAAGGAACTGTTGTTTCATCCTCAGGTGGAAAGATGATATTTTGGCAGCACTTCTGGAAACTGCCACTGCTGCCGTTGGGCTAACCATTTCATTTGGGGGGGGGGGGGGGGGTGGTGCCCAAATTCTTTGCCTTTTGCAAGCAATTTGGCTAGAAGAGGAGTGATCGATTCTACATGCCAGAGTTGTCATGAGGCGATCGAGACGGATAACCACTGATTATTTAGTGTGTCTGAACAAAACGTTTGTGGGATTCAGTTGATCACTGATCTCAGTGGCATAGTAGCATATTTCAAAAGCCAAACCATGAAAACTACTAGCCTCACCAATACCAATTGTTTTATGTATAGGTGGATCTAAGATAGACTTTCCTTTTTATTGATCCATTTTAATTCTACGTTCATTCACAACATAACCTAAGAAGGCAATTTGGTTAACCGAAAAAAAAAAGAAGGAAAAACTTCTTAAGCTTAGCATAAAAAACTTCTTTTAACAAAGTTTCTACAACATCATGTAAGTGAACTTGATGCTCATCAACTCTTGCTATAGGCAAGAATATCATCAAAATATACTGCCACAAATTCTAAATAAGGCTTTGCTCTTATTTCCAATTCTTTTGCTTTCTATGCTTTGCAGAATCCACGATTTTATACACATCACTTGATAAGGGTTTTTTGCTCTCCTCTTCTAACGCATGACTAAATTGATTTACTGATTGTTAAAATTTGATATGTAGGATGGAAGATGGATCCCTCATTTGAACTATTTTGGAGTTGGAAAGGACTACCAATATCCTAAGGTTCTTCAGAAGGTTTTGAGATGGTAGTACCAGTACATCTATTTGTCACGTGCCAAATTACCCCATCAAAAAAAGAGCCCTAGAAAATTGCTGGCAAAAAAAAATGATGCAGTTCCATTGATCATTGGAAGATGGATAAAGATCTCCCAACTTATTGGTGGTGTTTCATCTTGTAATGGACTTTGAGATGAAATTACATATATTAACTTAGGATGAATTGACTTACCCCAATGGTTAAGGTTGAGGCTCCAAAACGAAAGGTCCTGGATTCAATTCTTATTTGGGGCAAATCTCCATGTATATGACATTGATTAAAACAAAAAACTTGGGAATGAATCGAATACATATGACTAACATTTGCGTGTGTTGGGTTAGTAAATCCCATGTCTTAACAAGTATTTATTTAGTAGTTGTATATCTAGAATTTGTTCCTTGCAAAAGGCAACGTAGCGTTATAACTTCAAGTGCTTCACACCAGTCGTGATCATTTTCGTCTAGGAAACCGTTGAAACAAAAGGCTTTCTTCTCTGCATGGCTTTTCCAAGTCCATGACGGCGATATTGGCAGCTTCTATGTGATGCTACTGACCTTTAGGACTTAATAATGTATTATAGAGAGTATTTGCTATTAACATACTCAGATCACCCATCAGACAAAATTGGAACATGTGGGGAAGGTGTATATTCGAAGCATAGACAAAAACGGTTTTGGATCCTCCAACTCCTTCCATATTTCATCTCTTAGCCCTTTTAATAAGAGAATGCTTGTGTATTCATTCTTTCGTGACGTCGTGTATGTGGCATGATCTTATAAAAAAGGTTAGAAACAACAATGATAAACCAAAAACAAAATGTCTGTTAGTCAACAAACAGTCAACAACAAATCTTTGTTTAAGAGATTAACTCCTGCAATTTGGCAAAAATGCACCTCTGCTCGGCCATACCACGCTTTAGCTCAGCAAGGTATTGTTTTGCCAAGAGCACCCACTTCTTATTGGAAATACTAAGCAAATATTGCTAAGGGTTTCACTTCGGCCCCAAACTCCAGCCTCTGCTTAGTGTACTCCACATCACCTCAGCCAAATCAGTGCAGGACACTGTCATACTTCTACATTTCGGCAAGCTTCTGCCAGGTGTCAAGCAGCGGTTGACTAAGTACAGAATCATCATTGCTGGCCGGTCTACACATTGTAGATTCAGCTACTAACACAACCACTCTCACAGGCACTTGTCCTATCAGACTGCGCCTCTGCAGCAGACAAGACTGCCATCTCAGATACATCACAATCTCATCATTGGGCAGAGGGACAGACCTCATCAAACGCCTATAAAATGCCTCTTTCCAAACGAAAGGGGGAGAGGTCAACTTCAGTCAACTTAACTATATTTTCCTAACTCTAAAAGAGAGAATTCCCACTACACATCTCGGCTGACCTCAAACAGCCTTATTCTCAAAGACATCTTGAACCAGGTTTATTCTAAACTTTTATTCCAGCATAAAATGCTTACAAATACTCCCGTAACTGACTTGAGCGTCGGAGGGTTTCTCCAGGGCAGCACCCTGGTCTTCTAACGTTTCTTTTCCATCTCAGGTTCTTTTAACGGATATAGACGAAAAGCTAACGGCATACCACAAGAATCATCTCTGATCCACCTGGTGAAGGTTTCGGCTTCATCATTTGGCGCTAGAAGGAGGACCGAACCTCCGTATTCCTTAAAAATAGTCTTCTAAGGACTTTCTAGGCAACTAGCCTATAAATACATCAATAAGAGAATGAATAAAAAAGAAGGAAAAGGGTCCAAGCGACCTATGACCCCCAGGAGATACCGGAGATCTCCCCAGCAACAAACGGGATCAGTAGAATCTTCTGTTTATGTGGCTTAGAATCCTAGTGTATTCCAGGCTATGGTAAAAGAAATGAAGGAAAAAGCCCCAGTTGCGGAACCCAGTGGGTTACATCCCGGTAATCTTCCTCCGCGAAAAGAACTTCTGGAATACTCTCCAACTCGGCCGGAGTATCATACTGGGCCTCAGAGTGGATTCATGGCTGAGGCTAGATGCTCGAGAAAAAGGTCTGGTCGTCAGCAGAAAGGCAGAGCTGTACCCCAAGAAAGATGCTCTATCGAAATTCGGTTGGGGGCCGAGAAAAGGAAAGAAATTCTCTACTCGCCTCAAAGGCTCATATCCTCTCCCACATGAGGAAGAAGAGCCTGGCGAAAGATCCTCAGCCCCTAACGGGACCCATTCACAAAAGGAATCATCAACTGTATTGTCTTTATCATCATGATATTGGGCATGATATGCAGGCAGCTTACTCAAGAGATTGGACGCTTGATCGAGCTTAGCCACCTACAACGATTCTATAATCCGAGGTCGAGGTTGCATAATAGGCTGAATTTTGCTCGGCCTCCGCTTGATGAGAGTTGTCAACCTGGACCTCAGCATAGGTTGTCAAGCGATGAAGATCCTGATATGGCTAAACAAAGTCTGCGAGTTCCTGAGCACATAAGGCTGACTTAAAGGCGAAAATCCGTGTCTCAGGCGAACCAGAGTCATGTTCTTCTCGCGTGTATCCAACCGTTTCATGCACAGATTTGTATACTATTTATCGCTTTGTTTTCTAATGTGCGTTATGATTTTGCTATTGCAAATAAATTGTCCATATTTAAAGCATGACTTCTCTCGAACAATTGGGATTTGAGTTCCCTATAATATATTACTCGCACAGCTCAGCCCGGCACATCCTTCTATCCGGCAACAAAAATTACCCATAAGATTTATCTTCTTATGAAACACAAATCTTTATCTCAGCTGATGGGGCAGGAATATTCTACACAAATTTTTGTCCCGATCTTATGTTATTGAAGAATAAATCTTGTTCAAATGATGGCCCGGCTCAGCTAGTATGACAAAACCCTTGGCAGTGCTGAGGTCAAGTATTTGACAGGGCTAAAACTTGCTCTATTCAAAACCCTTGGCAGTGCTAAGGTCAAGTATTTGGCAGTGCTAAAACTTGCTTTATTCAAAACCCTCGGCAGCGCCGAGGTCAAGTATTTGCCAGTGCTAAAACTTGCTCTATTCAAAACCCTTGGCAGTGCTGAGGTCAAGGACTTGACAGCACCAAACTTGTTATATTAAACTCTTGGCAGCGCTGAGATCAAGTATTTGGCAGTGCTAAAACTTGCTTTATTCAAAACCCTTGGCAGCGCTAAGGTCAAGTATTTGACAGTGCTAAAACTTGCTCTATTCCAAACCCATTGGGAGTGCTGAGGTCAAGTATTTAACAGTGCTAAAACTTGCTTTATTCAAAACCCTCGGCAGCGCAGAGGTCAAGTATTTGGCAGTGATAAAACTCGCTCTATTCAAAACCCTTGGCAGTGCTGAGGTCAAGGACTTGGCAGCGCCAAGCTTGTTATATAAAACCTTTGGCAGTGCTTAGGTCAAGAACTTGGCAGCGCAAACTTGTTATATTAAACCCTTGGCAGCGCTGAGGTCAAGTATTTGGCAGTGCTAAAACTTGCTTTGTTCAAAACCCTTGGCAGCACTAAGGTCAAGTATTTGGCAGTTCTAAAACTTACTTGGCAGCGCTGAGGTCAAGTATTTGGCAGTGCTAAAACTTGCTTGGCAGCGCTGAGGTCAAGGATTTGGCATCGCCAAACTTGTTATATCAAACCCTTGGCAGCGCTGAGGTCAAGTATTTGACAGTGCTAAAACTTGTTTGGCAGCGTGAGGACAAGGATTTGGCATCACCAAACTTGTTAAATTAAACTCTTGGCATCGCCGAGGTCAAGGGTTTGGCAGCCCCAAACCTGGTATATTAAACCTTCGGCAGATTCGAGGTCGAGAATTCACATTTCAAAGCTAAAAGTATAATATTTAGAAAAGACGAAGTCAAATACTTAACAAGATTGAGACCAAAGGGCGCTACAAAAACCCTAGGCAGAGCCGAGGCCCAATACTTGCATCATAAAAAATAATAATATTTGAAACAGCCAAGGGTCGAAGCTCGAGCCAGATACTAAAAAGTAAAAAAGTGAGCTGAAAAGCACAAGAAGGAAGAGTTAATTTTTTCAATCAGAAAGTATGACTATTACAACTACTGAAAATATACAGGGCGAAAAATCCTATTCTAGTCTTCATCCGTTGGCAAATCTCTGAGATCAGCTCCATTCTTAAACATTTCTAAGTGGGTCTCAAAAATTTGTTCAGCTTCAGGATTGTGTAACTCAGCAATTTCAGGATGTTCCTTATATAAGGCTGGGCAGACCTTTGAGCAACTGTCGATGGCATAAGTCTGCCCAATTACCATCACTGAACTCTGAAGCTTGATAAGATTATCAGTAAAGTAGTCTGATTTCCTAAACTCAGCAACAGCTTCTGCCTTTATACTTTCAGCCTGAAGTTCAAATTACTGAGCCAGTTCAGCTCTACTCTCCTGCTCATCTTCAAGTTGTTTCTTGTAATTGGACAGCTCTGTAGCGCCCCGGCCCGATACTGTCATCGGAACCAGTGCACCCGCCGTAGTCTACTATGAGAACTACGAAACGTCAAAGCGGATAAAGCATACATCATCTATGACGTAAGATAAATCAGCGGAAACGTTGATAAATTTAAAACTTCATCGTCATTAATACAACCAAAAAATGCAGCGGAATTAAAAGGTGTTTGTTCATCTAGCTAACATAAGTGTCAGAACAACAAAATAACATTGAGTTTCCAATCTCAAAGAAAATAATCCAGCATCTATCTATTCCCATGTCCATCATCCCATTGAGCCCACTCGCCATCGTCCTCGATAAATATCAACTCATATTCAGGCTCACCTGAAAAGGAATAGAGTAACTGTTCTTAGCGAAATTATCACCAGCAAGTAACCCGTCTATACACCTTACGGAATCACACACGACGAGTCACCAGTGTATAAATCATTGCCCAAAAATAAGGTGCTCGGGTTAACAAATAGCATCTTCATAAGAATTCCTCAAAATAGATAAAGCACATATGTGGTACACGGGTACGAGTACAAGCACGTATTAAAACAACGTATCACATAAGCAAGTCATAAACTAACCACGTTTCTTGCATATCAAGTCTTATGCTTCGTGTATCATGATGCATGTACTTCTTTAAAATCACACACAACACCCATGCATATGTCTTCTTTCATAAACATGTCATGCATGTCATTTCACAAAACATTTCGTCACTTTACATATCATATTCTTCGCATAGCAGAACTTTATGCCCTGTGGGTGATCAGTCCACAGCAAACAGAACTTTATATCCCGTGCTGAAAGGTCCACGGCCCCATAACATATAACTTTATACCCCGTGCTGAAAGGTCCACGGCCCCATTACATACATCATATATCCGTGCTGATAGGTCCACGACCCCATAAAATACTTTATTTTCCGTGCTGATAGGTCCACGGCCCCATAAAATACTTTATACCCTACTGTTGATTCACAAGTCACGCTTTTATACCCTGCTTTCGCAGGCGTGACTTTTATACCCTGCGATCAACCAGCAGCCATTTTGTCTTTCGAAAACTTTAAACCGTTCTTGTAATCACATGTTCTTTCGCAAGCAAATCTCAAATCAAATGCACGTGCCCATGTCATGATGCAGAATGCACATGTAACTTCGTATCAACATGTAACACACACACACACATACATCTTACATATCAAGTATACGGTCTTGCACCTTAAACACTCCATGTACGTAACTTTCCAAGTCCCTTCGTCTTACTAATTCACTTAGGATTCAATCTTATTCTTGCTTGATCAAACTTACCATCTACACCTCAATTACACCTCAAATACCTTTGCATTTTATGTTCGAAAGAAGAGTATAAAATTACTACACATACATAGGGCGCCTAAAGGGTCAAAAAGACTTCCAGTATACTTAGAACGCCACATGAGGCGCCTAAAGTGACATAGAGCGCCTATACTAGGCGTTCGAAGTGTTCGGGGATGTTCCGTAGACATTGAACGCCTACATGAAGCGCCTAATGTGACATGGAGCGCCTAATGTGGGTGTTCGAAGTGTTCGGAGATGATTCAGGACACATTGAATGCTACATTAGGCGCCTAATGTGACATAGAGCGCCTAATGTAGGTGTTCGAAGTGTTCTGACGGTTCTAAACTGCAGTTTTCCTGTACGGGAAAGCTTCAGGACACATTGAATGCTACATTAGGCGCCTAATGTGACTTGAAGCGCCTAATGTAGGCGTTCGAAGTGTTCTGACGATGCTAAACTGCAGTTTTTCTGCAGTAACTTCCCCCCATCATCTTCCTCCTTCAACCCTTTCATGTTAAACCTCTCAAGATCCATCTTACCATCTAGATTCATCATACTTAACACACATCTAATCATGAATTGATGCTTAGTTATGTCTTACAATATCCACTCTTAACCTTCAATCATTCACAACCTTAAAAAGATATCATCAACATTCCCGACGCAACCAGTCTACAACCATGCCATCACTCATCCTTCAATTCCTTGAACTTACTCTCAAACGTCTAAGTGTAGACAATCAACACAAGAATATAACAAGACAAGAAACATATCAAGAATACACTTTCATGGGCATGCTTGACAAACAACAAAGCACCACGCAACTATTTTCAGAAATATGGCCCAAAGAACAAGACTTTATGCAACTAGCAACAAAACTTACATATAATAAAGTATTTAAGATAGACAAGACAAGATTACTAATGTGTGATTCAAGTTTTCTCTTTGTAAGAACATAGGGCCTAAAGTATCAAAATTTGCGTAAAGCGTATAGAAAGATTACTTGCCTTGGTTTCTAGTTAATCTTACGGATTTACTGCAGAATTCCAGTAAAGATTGCACCTAGGTTGGCCTTCTTCCTTCCTTTTCCTTCTCCTCTTCTTCTTCTTCCTCTCCTTTCTCCTTCTCTTTTCTCCTGCAGTTTTTCTCCCCTTTTTCTCTGTTTTTAACCGTCCCCCTATAGGCTGATGGGGAGTTATACTAAATGTTGTGTAACTCCCCTATCTCCTAGTAGGGACCTTTTAGGTAATTTCCATCAATTACCTTTAATTCTACTTTTAACCCTTCTTCTTATTTTTCCTACATTTTAAGTAACTAAGTCGCACATCCTACATCATTCATTAAATTGTGTTTAAGGTTGATCTAACATATTGAAAGTCGTGCTTAAAATTTACGGCGTATGACATTCCACCCCCCCTTACAAAAAGTTTCGTCCTCGAAACTTACGTACCTTAGCGGAAGAGTTGAGGATACTTCTCCCGCATTTGTTCTTCGAGCTCCCAAGTGGCTTCACGTTCTGTGTGGTTGCTCCACTGGACCTTTACATAAGGGATCACTCACTTCCTCAACACTTGATCCTTTCGGTCCACAATTTTCACGGGTATCTCTTCGTACGTGACATCGTCCTTAAGTTCCAAAGGTTGAGCTTCAAGTACATGACTTGGATCCGTCACGTACTTCCTTAGTTGTGACACGTGAAAGACATTGTGAACTTGTGCCAACACTGGAGGTAACGCTAACCGACAAGCCAAGGCTCCTACTTTCTCCAGTATTTCATAGGGACCAATAAAACGAGGACTGAGCTTGCCTTTGACTCCAAACCGCATGACACCCTTTGTAGGCGATACTCTCAAGTAGACCTTTTCACCTACATCAAATTCCAATGGTCGTCGTTTGGAATCTGCCCAACTCTTGTTGCGATCCTAAGCCGCCTTGAGTCTTTCCCGGATGACTTTCACCTTCTCTAATGTTTTCTCCAATAGTTCAGGTCCCGTGATGGTCCTCACGCCCACTTCATCCCAATAAACCGGGGACCTACATTTCCTTCCGTACAACGCCTCAAAAGGAGCCATGGCAATTGCGCTGTGGTAACTATTGTTATAAGAAAACTCCATCAGCTTTACCATTCCATCCCAACTCCCTTTAAAGTCGAACACGCAAGCCCTTAGCATATCTTCCAAGGTTTGAATAGTCCGCTCGGACTGTCCATCAGTTTGGGGATGATACGCCATACTCAACCTTAATTCCGTACCCATGGCTTCCTGAAATGCTGTCCAAAACTTAGATGTGAACCGTGAATCTCGGTCGGACACTATACTTACCGGGACACCATGCAAGCTAACAATATTCTCCATGTATACATTCACTAGCTTGTCAAGAGGTGCTTCACTTGAAACGGGTATGAAATGTGCAGACTTTCTTAGACGATCCACGATTACCCAAATCATGTCACATCCACTTTCTGTCTTTGGTAATCCAGCTACGAAATCCATCGTGACATGTTCCCATTTCCATTCTGGAATTTCCAACGGCATCAACAATCCACCAGGCCTTTGGTGTTCCGCCTTGACCTGTTGACAAACCAAACACCTCTCAATAAATTCAGCGACATGTCGTTTCATTCCGGACCACCAATAATATTGCTTGAGATCTCTATACATCTTGGTGCTACCAGGTTGTATGGATAGCCTTGAGTTGTGAGCTTCTTGCAACACTTCCCTCCTAAGTTCATCGACATCAGGTACGCATAATCTTTCTCTAAACCACAAGCTCCCATCCTCTTTGGTCCGAAATCCTTCAACTCGGCTATGTTTCACTCTTTCCTTTATTTCTGTGAGGGTCTTATCGTTCTTCTGAGCCTCCTTTATCCGATCAACCAAGCTTGGTGTGATAGTCAGTGTTGTCAAAACGTTCACCGTGGAGTCAATCAAATCTAAACCAAACTCCTCCATCTCTCTTTCCAATGGTGATTGTCGCGCATGGCTGGACTTCCTACTCAACGCATCTGCCACCTTATTAGCCTTTCCTGGGTGGTAATGGATTGTCAAATCATAGTCTTTTAGAAACTCCAACCACCTCCGCTGCCTCATATTCAATTCCTTCTGTGAGAACAAATACTTTAAGTTCTTATGATCCGTGAATACCGCGCACTTCTCTCCATACAAATAATGCCGCCAGATCTTTAAGGCGAACACAACCGCGGCAAGTTCAAGATCATGTGTGGGATAGTTTTGTTCATAAGGCTTTAGCTGTCTTGAGGCATATGCGATGACTCGTTCGTTTTGCATTAAAACGCAACCTACAAACAAGATATTAGTCTAAACTTAATGGGCATACAAGATCGTAACCTTATACTATAGTTTACGTATCTAAACCGTTCTTTGACGCATCACTATAAATCACAAACCCATCAGTTCCGGAGGGTTGAGCCAATACTGGAGCTGTCGTTAATCTCTTCTTAAGCTCCGCGAAGCTTTGCTCGCATTCCGCCGTCCACTCGAACTTGGACTTCTTTTGAGTAAGGCGACTGAGAGGTACGACAATCCTCGAGAATCCCTCAACAAACTTTCTGTAATAACCCGCAAGACCCAAGAAACTTCGCACTTCGGTGACGTTGGTAGGTCTAGGCCATTCAGTTATAGCTTCCACCTTCTTCGAGTCCACAGCAATCCCCTCTTCTGATATCACGTGACCTAGGAAAGCCACACTTCTTAACCAAAACTCACACTTGCTAAACTTAGCATATAGTTGTTTCTGCCTCAAAATACCTAGAACGGTTCTCAAATGCTCAGCGTGAGTTTGTTTGTCAGGGGAATACACCAGAATATCATCTATGAACACCACAACAAACTTGTCCAACTGTTCTCGAAATACGGTATTCATAAGATCCATAAAGGCTGCAGGGGCATTTGTCAATCCAAATGGCATCACCAAAAATTCATAGTGGCCATACCTTGTGCGGAAAGCTGTCTTTGCGATGTCCTCGGCCTTCACTCGCAACTGATGATATCCTGATCGGAGATCGATTTTCGAGAAGATCCTGGCACCTTTGAGCTGGTCAAATAAATCCTCGATTCGCGGAAGGGGATACTTATTCTTGATGGTAACTTTATTCAACTCCCTATAATCGATACAAAGCCTCATGCTACCATCCTTCTTCTTTACAAACAAAACAGGTGCTCCCCAGGGCGATACACTAGGGCGGATAAACTTCTTGTCCAATAACTCCTGCAGTTGTTCCTTCAACTCTCTCAGTTCTGCCGGAGCCATTCTATAAGGAGCTTTAGAAATAGGTTCTGTTCCTGGAATCAAGTTGATCTCGAACTCGACTTCTCTCGGGGGTGGTACTCCTGGTAAATCTTTTGGAAACACATCAGGAAATTCATTGACCACTGGAATTTGCTCAATAGACGGTACCTCCTGAGTAACATCCATGGCATACACTAGGAATCCCTCAGCACCCTTCCTCAATGCTTTGCGTGCTTGTGCAACAGATACATATACCTTCTTGGGAACTTTCTTTCGTTCCGCATCTCCTTGAAACATTACCTCTTCCATCTTAGCACTCTTAACTGTCACTTGCTTCAATCGACAGTCGATGTTGGCGTGATACTTGGCCAACCAGTCCATTCTCAATATCACATCAAAGTCATACATCTGAATAGGGATCAGTGTGGCGGAGAATGTTTGTCCTTCAAACTCTAATTCACAATCCCGGTACTGATGGTACGAAACCATAATTTGATCTCCGGCTGCTTGCACACGGTACGGAGTTTCTAACCACTCAGGCAAACTACCAAGGTGTTTAGTGAATTTCTTTGCTACGAAGGAGTGGCTTGCGCCGCTATCAAAGAGCACGTTGGCTGGTACCTTATTTACTAAAATCGCACCTAAAGCCATATCAAGTTATACATGAAAGATTAAGCACGTACATACTTAATTCAATAAGGATTTAAACTTAGTTTTAATGGTACCTGCTACTACGTCGGTAGCCTCCTGCACATCCGTGTCCGTCATGAGATGTACACGGGCATTTGCCCGAGGCTTCGCTCTCGGCTGCTGAACCGCCTCTTCAGGATTATTCTTCTTCATCTCCGGACAGTCTCTAATCATATGGCCCACTTGACCGCATCTGAAGCATGCTCCAGCCACTAACCTACACTCTCCCACGTGGTTCCTGTTGCAGTGTGGACAAACTCCTATAGCCTGCTGAACCACCGGATTCTGGGGTGGGGGTCTCTGAAAATTTCCAACCGGACCTCTTTTCGGAATCTTGACCCAACGTCCGGGTCTTCCACCAACTCTCACATCCTCTCTTGGCCTCTTGCCTCTATCAGGCCCTCCAGCACTAGCTGCTCTTGCCGCGACTCTGCGGAAATCACTCTCAACACGAAAACACGCATCTAGAATATCCTCATAAGTTTTCATCCCCGCATTCACTATCGCCGATTGTATCTTCGAGTCCAAACCCCTCTCAAACTTCGTCATCTTAAGACGATTATCAGACATGATCGCAGGGGCAAACTTACCCAAAGCATGAAAACGATCTGCATACTCCGACACCGTCATCCTTCCTTGCTCCAATCTGTCAAACGCTCTTATCTTGTCCAATATCGCAGTCTCCGGTACATAGTACTTCAGGAAAACATCACAAAACTGAGTCCAAGAGATTGGTGGGGTCATTCTCAACACCATTCCGTCCCACCATTCACCAGCCTTGCCACTTAGAAGGGGTGTGACCACCTCAACTTTTATCTCATTCGATACTTGCACTAGCCTAAAACATTTCTCCACCTCAGCCAACCAATGCTGAGCCTCCTCAGGATCAGTACATCCACCGAACTCCGGCACCCTCATCTTTCTCATCTCTCCATAAAAGAACCGAATGTTATGCTGTGGCGGTGGAGGAGGCGGAGGCTGATGCTGTTGCGCATACCCTTGTGCGATCACCGTCAGTGCATCAGTGAGCACCTGGGTAAAACAACTTGTGGTGGCTGGTTCTCCTGTTCATTGTTAGTGTTCCCTGCGTTCTCTCTTCTTGGAGGCATATTTCAGTGAAAGGTTAATATTGCATTAGCATTCAGTAAAAACAAGAAATTACTGAAAGCTTGAACGCGTACGAATGGGTGAGGTATGTAGTACAACTACTAATACGAAATTTGATGATAAACGCGCTCGCACACACCCAACCCAGATCATACTTAAACACTAACGAAATCAGTACTTATAACTAAGGATCAACCTTAAGGGAGAATCATAACTTAGGTGTCTAAAAGATCATGAACCTAAGTTTCTGAGATAGATCTGAAGCCTGGGCTCTGATACCACCTGTAGCGCCCCGGCCCGATACTGTCATCGGAACCAGTGCACCCGCCGTAGTCTACTATGAGAACTACAAAACGTCAAAGCGGATAAAGCATACATCATCTATGACGTAAGATAAATCAGCAGAAACGTTGATAAATTTAAAACTTCATCGTCATTAATACAACCAAAAAATGCAGCGGAATTAAAAGGTGTTTGTTCATCTAGCTAACATAAGTGTCAGAACAACATAATAACATTGAGTTTCCAATCTCAAAGAAAATAATCCAGCATCTATCTATTCCTATGTCCGTCATCCCATTGAGCCCACTCGCCATCGTCCTGGATAAATATCAACTCATATTCAGGCTCACCTGAAAAGGAATAGAGTAACTGTTCTTAGCGAAATTATCGCCAGCAAGTAACCCGTCTATACACCTTACGGAATCACACACGACGAGTCACCAGTGTATAAATCATTGCCCAAAACTAAGGTGCTCGGGTTAACAAATAGCATCTTCATAAGAATTCCTCAAAATAGATAAAGCACATATGTGGTACACGGGTACGAGTACAAGCACGTATTAAAACAACGTATCACATAAGCAAGTCATAAACTAACCACGTTTCTTGCATATCAAGTCTTATGCTTCGTGTATCATGATGCATGTACTTCTTTAAAATCACACACAACACCCATGCATAAGTCTTCTTTCATAAACATGTCATGCATGTCATTTCACAAAACATTTCGTCACTGCGTAGCAGAACTTTATACCCTGTGGGTGATCAGTCCACAGCAAACAGAACTTTATACCCCGTGCTGAAAGGTCCACGGCCCCATAACATATAACTTTATACCCCGTGCTGAAAGGTCCACGGCCCCATTACATACATCATATATCCGTGCTGATAGGTCCACGGCCCCATAATACTTTATTTTCCGTGCTGATAGGTCCACGGCCCCATAAAATACTTTATACCCTACTGTTGATTCACAGGTCACGCTTTTATACCCTGCTTTCGCAGGCGTGACTTTTATACCCTGCGATCAACCAGCAGCCATTTTGTCTTTCGAAAACTTTAAACCGTTCTTGTAATCACATGTTCTTTCGCAAGCAAATCTCAAATCAAATGCACGTGCCCATGTCATGATGCAGAATGCACATGTAACTTCGTATCAACATGTAACACACACACACATACATCTTACATATCAAGTATACGGTCTTTCACCTCAAACACTCCATGTACGTAACTTTCCAAGTCCCTTCGTCTTACTAATTCACTTAGGATTCAATCTTATTCTTGCTTGATCAAACTTGCCATCTACACCTCAATTACACCTCAAATACCTTTGCATTTTATGTTCAAAAGAAGTGTATAAAATTACTACACATACATAGGGCGCCTAAAGGGTCAAAAAGACTTCCAGTATACTTGGAACGCCACATGAGGCGCCTAAAGTGACATAGAGCGCCTATACTAGGCGTTCGAAGTGTTCGGGGATGTTCTGTAGACATTGAACGCCTACATGAAGCGCCTAATGTGACATGGAGCGCCGAATGTGGGTGTTCGAAGTGTTCGGGGATGATTCCGGACACATTGAATGCTACATTAGGCGCCTAATGTGACATAGAGCCCCTAATGTAGGTGTTCGAAGTGTTCTGACGGTTCTAAACTGTAGTTTTCCTGTACGAGAAAGCTTCAGGACACATTGAACGCTACATTAGGCGCCTAATGTGACTTAAAGCGCCTAATGTAGGCGTTCGAAGTGTTCTGACGATGCTAAACTGCAGTTTTTCTGCAGTAACTTCCCCCCATCATCTTCCTCCTTCAACCCTTTCATGTTAAACCTCTCAAGATCCATCTTACCATCTAGATTCATCATACTTAACACACATATAATCATGAATTGATGCTTAGTTATGTCTAACAATATCCACTCTTAACCTTCAATCATTCACAACCTTCAAAAGATATCATCAACATTCCCGACGCAACCAGTCTACAACCATGCCATCACTCATCCTTCAATTCCCTGCACTTACTCTCAAACGTCTAAGTGTAGACAATCAACACAAGAATAGAACAAGACAAGAAACATATCAAGAATACACTTTCATGGGCATGCTTGACAAACAACAAAGCACCACGCAACTATTTTTAGAAATATGGCCCAAAGAACAAGACTTTACGCAACTAGCAACAAAACTTACATATAATAAAGCATTTAAGATAGACAAGACAAGATTACTAATGTGTGATTCAAGTTTTCTCTTTGTAAGAACATAGGGCCTAAAGTATCAAAATTTGCGTAAAGCGTATAGAAAGATTACTTGCCTTGGTTTCTAGTTAATCTTACGGATTTACTGCAGAATTCCAGTAAAGATTGCACCTAGGTTGGCCTTCTTCCTTCCTTTTCCTTCTTCTCTTCTTCTTCTTCCTCTCCTTTCTCCTTCTCTTTTCTCCTGCAGTTTTTCTCCCCTTTTTCTCTGTTTTTAACCGTCCCCCTATAGGCTGATGGGGAGTTATACTAAATGTTGTGTAACTCCCCTATCTCCTAGTAGGGACCTTTTAGGTAATTTCTATCAATTACCTTTAATTCTACTTTTAACCCTTCTTCTTATTTTTCCTACATTTTAAGTAACTAAGTCGCACATCCTACATCATTCATTAAATTGCGTTTAAGGTTGACCTAACATATTGAAAGTCGTGCTTAAAATTTACGGGGTATGACAAGCTCCTGCTCACAAGTGCCAAGCTCTTTTTAGTAGAAGTCCAATTCAGCCTGAGTCTTGGTAGACACCAGCTCAGTGTTGGCTACCACCTCTTTTAGCTCATCCACTTGCGAGTAGGCAGTGGCCAGCTTAAGGTCAGACTCTTTCTTTTCTTCACGAATCTTAGAATTCTCTTCAGAAAGGGAAGATACTTCTGACCTAAGACCATCCATCACTGCTTCAAGTTCTGCCAGCCTGGACTTCGACGATTTGGCCTCCTCAGTCCACTTTTCATTTGCTCGCTGAAGAACTGCGTTCTTTTCAGTCAGTTGCACTACCATCCGCCGTAGCTCTTCAGACTTCCTGAACATGTTGTACTCCTAGGCTTGGTACTGTAGCATTCATAGACAAGCAATCAAGCAAAGGAACAAAAAAATTTAGGCTTACCATAGCCATGTTGGTCATATATGATTTGCAGGACACATCCCAGTCCATGTCATTGTAATGGTTGAAATCTCGGGGCAAAATGGAGATTTCAATTAATTGCCTTGCCACTTTTGGATCCAGGACCGTTTCGTCAGAATAATATTCCAGTGTTTTCTTCAAACGCCAATGCCCGTAAGAGGATCCCCCTTCAGTTTGTGGACTCTTTCCGAGATCTTTTTGCTGAGCAGGTTCTTCAGTATTCGGACCAGATGATTTGGATTGTAGTGCTTGAAGAGCTTCAGATGGAATTGGGTTTAGATTTGCTTCTGGCATAGGCAGGGGCAGAGGCACTTCAGAAGAGGCCCTCGTCTGAATTTGATCAGAGGAAGAATGCTTTGCCTCATTCCTTTTCCTCTTCTTAGGAACCATCTTCTTCAGTTTTGGCACTGCATCAAACACAATGGTTCCTGAAAATTCAACAACTGATCAGAATACATGGAAAATATCAAGAGGAATCATATATATTCAAAAAATTTGCAACATACCCAAAACTATTTTCAAAGCTGCTGAGCTGAGGGTATGGAAATTGTGTGTTGGCCAAAGGTGGTCCAAATCGTCTGTTATTATAACCGACCTGTCTACCTTTTTCCAGTCTACGGCCATCAATTTGGAGGCTTCATCGCTTGGCCTCGTATTATCTGCGTTGCCGGACTTCCAATAATTTCTTTCGGGTAACCCTACACTTTTTATGAAAAAGAAACGTTCCTTCCAATTCTTAGTGGAGGTGGGGTGTTAACAGCATGGTTAATTTCTTTATTAGGATACCTCCTACTAAAGTAAAACCAGATATCTTTGTGCTTGCACACGAACATCCCTCTAAAAACAGAGAGGATAAACTCTTTCCCAGCAGATCTCAGGTAGAGCAAGTAGCTGAGGACTACTTTTAGGCCATTGGGCATTATCGGGGGCAACCTAAGGTTGTAGAAATCTAAGATGTGAAATAAAGGTGCTGAAACAGGAAGGCTAAAACCAGATTTGAAGTACTCCTCATAGACCGCTTCATATCCTACGGGCGGATCATAAGCAGTATGATGAGGAAGAGGAAGAATGGGAAAGAAAATACTCCTATCAATGTTGAAAATTTTACATAAATGGGGGAGATCAACAGCCTTTAAAGTGCATACTGAGCTTCTACCGCCGGAGATGGTGAACCTCTGTCAATAGACGTTGGAGGCACCATGGATTCCGGGGTAACCTTGAAGGGTTCACCAGCATGGCGTAACCTCCTCAAGGGTCGGTTGTCCTCACTGGAATCTGACTTCTCTGGGAAATGAGATTGAACCTCATCGTTACCCTCAAGATTAGTAGGGTAAGAATGGGCGGACCTATTCTGGGAATCTAAAGAAGAAGAGATAACAAAAGCCATGGAAGTGAGAAGAAGAGCAGAGCTTACAGAGTTTCTGAGGCTGAGGAAGAAGACACCGGAGTTGGGTTGGAGAAGGCTTGAATGTAAAAGAAGATCAGAAAGGAAGATAAGAGCAGCGCATGCAAGGAAGATGGAAAGAAAGAAGAAATAATGAAGGTGAGATATACCTTTATAAATGGGAAATTGAAAAGTTGCAACTTTTTAGTAGAAATTCAAAAAGGGGCGATGATTCAATGTTTTCCCTCCTCTTTGATTATCGTAATCGCCAGAAAATCAATTAGGAGGTGCTTTGGAACTGGCGCTGACATTAAAAGGAGATAACGACGTAATTATGAGGATAACTGCCCAATTAATGATGGACACGTCACCAATTCACCAGAACAGATTTGTCCGCCCTCTCTGGTCAGCTCGGCCATGCAAAATCTGAGGGCAAAATGATAAACCAAAAACAAAACGTCTCTTAGTCAACAAAAAATCAACGACAAATCTTTGTTTAAGAGATTAACTCCTACAGTTCGGCAGAAATGCACCTCTGCTCGACCATATCACGCTTCAGCTCAGCAAGGTATTGTTTTGCCAAGAGCACCTACTTCTTATTGGAAATACTAAGCAAATATTGCTAAGGGTTTCACTTCGGCCCCAAGCTCCAGCCTCGGCTTTTATCTAAAAAGGAGTGTACTCCACATCACCTCAGCCAAATTAGTGCAGGACACTGTCCTACTCCTACATTTCGGCAAACTTCTACCAGGTGTCAAGTAGCTATGAGAAAGAAAATACTCTTATAAATGTTGAAAATTTTACATAAACGGGGGAGATCAGCAGCCTTTAAAGTGCATATTGAGCTTCGTACCGCCGGAGATGGTGAACCCCTATCAATAGACCTTGGAGGCACCATGGATTTTGGGGTAACCTTGGAGGGTTCACCAGCATGGCGTAACCTCCTCAATGGTCGGTTGTCCTCACTGGAATCTGACTTCTCAGGGAAGTGAGATTGAACCTCATCGTTACCCTCAAGATCAGTAGGGAAGAATGGGCGGACCTATTCTGGGAATCTGAAGAAGAAGAGATAACAAAAGCCATGGAAGTGAGAAGAAGATCAGAGCTTACAGAGTTTCTGATGCTGAGGAAGAAGACGCTGGAGTTGGGTTGGAGAAGGCTTGAATGTAAAAGAAGATCAGAAAGGAAGATACGAGTAGCGCAGGCGAGGAAGATTGAAAGAAAGAAGAAATAATGAAGGTGAGATATACCTTTTATAAATGGGAAATTGAAAAGTTGCAACTTTTCAGTAGAAATTCAAAAAGGGGCAACAGTTCAATGTTTTCCCTCCTACTTTGATTATCGCAATCTCTAGAAAAGCAATTAGGAGGTGCTTTGGAAATGGCGCTGACATTAAAAGTAGATAACGACGCAATTATGAGGATAACTGCCCAATTAATGATGGACACATCACTGATTCACCAGAACAGATTTGTCCGCCCTCTCTGGTCAGCTCGACCACACAATATCTGGGGGCAAAATAATAAACCAAAAAACAAAATTTCTGTTAGTCAACAAACAGTCAACGACAAATCTTTGTTTAAGAGATTAACTCCTGCAGTTCGGCAGAAATGCACCTCTGCTCGGCCATACCACGCTTCAGCTCAGCAAGGTATTGTTTTGCCAAGAGCACCCACTTCTTATTGGAAATACTAAGCAAATATTGCTAAGGGTTTCACTTCGGTCCCAAGCTCCAGCCTCGGCTTTTACCTAAAAAGGAGTGTACTCCACATCACCTCAACCAAATCAGTGCAGGACACTTTCCTACTTCTATATTTCGGCAAGCTTCTGCCAGGTGTGTCAAGCAGCGCTTGACTAAGTACAGAATCATCATTGTTGGCCGGTCTACACATTGTAGATTCAGCTACTGACACAGCCACTCTCACAGGCACTTGTCCCATCGGACTGCGCCTCTGCAGCAGACAAGACCGCCATCTCAGACACATCACAATCCCATCATTGGGCAGAGGGACAGACCTCATCAAACGCCTATAAAATGTCTCTTTCCAGACGAAAGGGGGAGAGGTCAACTTCAGTCAACTTAACTACATTTTTCTAACTCTAAAAGAGAGAATTCCCACTACACATCTCGGCTGACCTCAAACAACCTTATTCTCAAAGAGATCTTGAACCAGGTTTATTCTAAACCTTGATTCCAGCATAAAATGCTTACAAATACTCCCATAAATGACTTGAGCGTCGGAGGGTTTCCCCGGGACAGCGTCCTGGGCCTCTAACGTTTCTTTTCCATCTCAGGTCCTTTTAACGGATATAGACGAAAAGCTAATGGCATACCACAAGGATCATCTCTGATCTACCTGGTGAAGGTTTCGGCTTCATCAAACAACAACAACAACATTACCCCATTGACTTAGAGGCTTCCGTCTATGGCGGGGTATGGAGGTCGGATGGACGCAACCATATCTATGTATTAGATGCAGGATCTACAAGGCACCACTAGAGGGGGGGGGGGTTGAATAGTGGGTGCGGAAAAGTTGGGTTTTAAAATTGTTTTAAACCAAAAACCCAACTTCTGAAAACAGTTTCTGTTTTCAGGACTAGTTTTAAAACGTTTTGAAAACTAGGTTGCAGGTCTTCAAAAATTCTGAAAATTGGAGAGAACTTTAGATGCTCTGAGTATCTCCTAAAAATTTCAGATCAAAATTCAACCTCTAACCCCTTGAAAAATCATTGGTGGTCAGATTGCACAAATATTCCAGAAACGGTAGTCTGATTTGAAAAATTAATTCCTATTTGTCCGTAACTCCAAAAGCTCTGAAAATTTAAAGACTAACCCTTTATTAGTTTTATTTAATTGGGTTGAAACAGTTTTGAAAAATTCTTTTGGAAAGTTAGTCAAATACGATCAAAATCTCAACCTTTGCAAGCCTTAAAATCAGACTGTACTAGTCTCAGAACTTTGGACGTTTGAATGACTTCTACTTGTCCAAAAGGGTTGAAACTTGTGCCAAAGGAACCTTAAGATGTGAGGTTATGACTCTGGAAAGTTTCGTGATTTTTGAAATTCGTTTACTATTTTTACCAACGTGATAAAAAATGATAAACAGTGCTGAAACTGAAAGTAAGTGCTGAAAGTAAATAACACCAGGAATTTTATACTGGTTCGGTTATAAACAACCTACTCCAGTCTTCGAGGACACCTTCCTCGGTTAGCACTAATCACACAACACTAAATAACACCTTACCACAGGGTTGATGGAGTTACACACCAACTCCAACCCTTTACAGACCTTGTATATGAATACAATGATCATGAACACCACCACTTTGTGAGTGCAAGATTGATCACACCTTGATCAATCTTTTACAACGATGAAAAGAATATGTGGCGGTCTATATGAAGCCTATTCAAGTATATGAATATGAGTACAATAGGCTTTTTGAGAGAAGAAAGAAAGAAAGGTAGAAGGAAGAAGGTATGAAACGTTTTTGATCTTCAATTTGCAACTCTTGTTCTTGTCTTTTGTTTTCTCTCTTCTTTCCTTTTTATCCAAGATTGGCCGCCCACTATGATGCCTTTTTCCTCTTGAAAATTATCTTCTAGGTCCTTGGAAGAGTGTATTGCATCATTGTGACATTGTCTTGCTTATTTGGCACCTCCTCATTGGATGATCATTAAGCTCTTGCTTACTTGACACTCATTGATTGGATAGATGTTGTCATCACTTGATGACTAGATAAATCTGAAATTAAACCTCAAAAAGCGTGTGCCAATTATCCATAAACTTATTACCATAAGTCACATAATCATCCCACATAATTAGTAAGACAAATAACTCCAATATACTATGCAAAAATCGGCCATTACTCCTCTTGCACATGCTGAAATTTGAGCATGTGTAACATTTGCATTTCATTCAAAATATTGCCAAGTTTACTTTGATTTAATCCAAGAAATCAATCACCATTTAGTACAAGACATTCTTATCAATTTTGGAATAAAATTTGATCACCAATAGTGACTGGATTTCGGCCAACATACATTACACACATGTTGAAATTTTCAACATGTGTGATATTCAAAGATATCACCAAATTAATTCCATAATATGTTAAAAATATTGCCATAACATCTTTCAATTAATCAATCCAGTTGATTCAAGATAGTAAAATATGGCTCATTTACTTGAGAAATTCGGCCAGCTATATGCACACATGCTGAAATTTTCAGCATGTGTTACAAATGTGACATAAGTTTGAAATGTTACCTTGTGTAGCTCCTTTCTTTATGCCACCAATATTGCATGCTTCATTCTTGGCCAATCAAGATGCCAACAAAGCTCCACATATGCTCCATTATGGCTGTAGTATGCGTGTGACATGCTTGTGCATGTGCTGAATTTTATTTTTGCAAACTTTGTAAAATAATGCACATTTAATTATACACACATGGTATATTCCAATTAGCCCTTAATTGATTTTTCTAGAACACTTTAGAATGTGTGAAGTATGTAAAAAGTGTCTAGATACATGCTATATTCCATGCCAAAAATGTTCCATGTCTCGTGTACGTAGAAAACCGA
The DNA here is from genome assembly GCA_036186865.1 of Eustoma russellianum. Taxonomy (NCBI): domain Eukaryota; kingdom Viridiplantae; phylum Streptophyta; class Magnoliopsida; order Gentianales; family Gentianaceae; genus Eustoma; species Eustoma russellianum. The sequence continues at coordinate 8,680,608 of AP025073.1, read as the reverse complement.
ATTTTCGACGTTTATCGATTACCCGATTTTTCTTTAATTAAATTCCAACTTTTTGCACATGTTATATATATTATGTTACACATAATATACATAAATTAAACTTTAATATTCAGCTCACAAGGCTGATTAAAGTGGCGCCTAAGCATGTGACAAAATTGAAATTGGAATCTCCACAATTTGGCCTTAATTGAGGGTGATTTGTGTGTGCCAAAATGGAATGATTTTATGGCTGCACGTACCATATAAGCCACGAAATTTGTGGCCATTTTTGAAGTGTAGGGGCTGGCCATCTATTTATGGCAAGTACGTGACACGTTGGCGAAGTTTTGGTATTCTCCCGATACGACAATTTTCGGTTTAAAACCTTTTAACGTGTTGTGATAAATTTGTCATCATCATGACTTATATCATATGATATAAGACCTGATATACTCATAAATATGAGTTAAGTATAGTGGTGTGACGTTAACGTACGTATGTAAAATATATAACGTGTCGGTAGTACGTTGGAATATATGTGTACGTGCCTTTTAAAAAAATCTGAATATATATATATATATATATATATATATATATATTGAAAAACGTGTGATATAAGGGGGGTGAAGAACTTTCCTTTCTTCAACTTGTTGCCTTTGTGCCTTTTCCAAATATGGCTTCCTTTAATGAACTACTTAGTTTAATTAACTAAGTACTTTACTTAATGAACTAGTTTAGTTCATTAATGATGACACATGAAAATAGTTCAAACACAACAAATGTTCGCCATTTGATGTAAGCTTTAAAACTTCATGGCTCGTTAGTACGACAACATTATATATGAACTATATAAGGCAAGTTTTATGCAACAACGTGTCATGTCATAAAATATGTCATGTTTTTCTTTGTAACACGTTATTTAAATCATGCATTTTGAAATCACTCAAACCTCTTTTTCTCTACATTAGAAACACACAGAGGCGGTTTCCAATGACTAAAAGATCTTTACCAGCAAAAAGCAATGCTCTCCCCGGGAAACCTGCTATTGAGAAGCTACTATAGACCTATAATCAAAGCTTCCATCCAAATTTGTTTCCACACCTCTTTTGCTAGTAACTTTTCATGCAAGTTGGAGCATCTGAAATGTCTATGCAAATCTAATTTACCAGCCCCCGACACGACATATGCCCATTTGTTATAATAGTTTGTAAAGGCAATGGAAAAAAGAATAAAGGCTGATTGGAGCTTAAGTAAAAGCAAGAATTGCTTGGCACATGACTTCGATCGATCGATTATCGATCGAAGTGACTTGGATTGATCCAAGTGGCTAAAAAATGAAGCTGAGTATTCTGATGGACGCGGGGGTGGTCGGAGCGTTATGAGTGATTAAGAAAAAATTTTTAAAAAAATTTTTGGCCTAGGGTGGGGGGTGCGGGGGGATGGGGGGAGTAGGTGGGTGGATTGCTGGGGCGTTGTGGGTAATGTTTTATTATTTTTATCTTTTTTTCCTAATTTTTTGATTTTTAAAATATTTTTTAATTAATTTTTACAATTTTTTAGAATTTTTAAATTCCTTTTAAATCACTTTATTCAAAAATACAATTTTATTTTTTTAATTAAAAAGGGTCGCCACGTGTCAACTTCTGGTTGGTCTGAGAAAGTCAACGGCTGGTCAACAGTTGGTCAATGGTCACCTGGCTACAAGTGAGACATTTTGGACAAAGAGTTGTTGTTAAGTGAGTTTCATCAACGTTAGGCTGCTAACTGAGTAATGGGCCAAACCTTAGGCTAATAAGTGAGATTTTCTCCTTCAATTTGCAACTCTTGTTCTTGTCTTTTGTTTTCTCTCTTCTTTCCTTTTTATCCACGATTGGCCGCCCACTATGATGCCTTTTTTTCTCTTGAAAATTATCTTCTAGGTCCTTGGAAGAGTGTATTGCATCATTGTGACATTGTCTTTCTTACTTGGCACCTCCTCATTGGATGATCATTAAGCTCTTGCTTACTTGGCACTCATTGATTGGATAGATGTTGTCATCACTTGATGACTAGATAAATCTGAAATTAAACCTCAAAAAGCATGTGCCAATTAGACATAAACTTATTACCATAAGTCAGATAATCATCCCACATAATTAGCAAGACAAATAACTCCAATATACCATGCAAAAATCGGCCATTACTCCTCCTGCACATGCTGAAATTTCAGCATGTGTAACATTTGCATTTCATTCAAAATATTGCCAAGTTTACTTTGATTTAATCTAAGAAATCAATCACCATTTAGTACAAGACATTCTTATCAATTTTGGAATAAAATTTGATCACCAATAGTGACATGATTTCGCCAACATACATTACACACATGCTGAAATTTTCAACATGTGTGATATTCAAAGATATCACCAAATTAATTCCATAATATGTTAAAAATATTGCCATAACAACTTTCAATTAATCCACATGATTCAAGATAGTAAAATATGGCTCATTTACTTGAGAAATTCGACCAGCTATATGCACACATGCTGAAATTTTCAGCATGTGTTACAAATGTGACATAAGTTTGAAATGTTACCTTGTGTAGCTCCTTTTTTTATGCCACCAATATTGCATGCTTCATTCTTGGCCAATCAAGATGTCAACAAAGCTCCACATATGCTCCACCATGGCTGTAGTATGCGTGTGACATGCTTGTGCATGTGCTGAATTTTATTTTTGCAAACTTTGTAAAATAGTGCACATTTAATTATACACACATGGTATATTTCAATCAGACCTTAATTGATTTTTCTAGAACACTTTAGAATATATGAAGTATGTAAAAGTGTCTAGATACATGCTATATGCCATGCCAAAAATGTTCCATGTCTCGTGTACATAGAAAACCGATTTTCGACGTTTATCGATTACCCGATTTTTCTTTAATTAAATTCTAACTTTTTGCACATGTTATATATATTATGTTACACATAATATACATAAATTAAAATTTATTATTCAGCTCACAAGTCTGATTAAAGTGGTGCCTAAGCATGTGACAAAATTGAAATTGGAATCTCCACAATTTGACCTTAATTGAGGGTGATTTGTGTGTGCCAACATGAAATGATTTTATGGATACACATACCATGTAAGCCACGAAATTTGTGGCCATTTTTGAAGTGTAGGGGATGGCCATCTATTTATGGCAAGTATGTGACACGTTGGCGAAGTTTCGGTATTCACCCGATATGACAATTTTCGGTTTAAAACCTTTTAACGTGTTGTAATAAATTTGTCATCACCATGACTTATATCATATTATATAAGACCTGAATATACTCATAAATATGAGTTAAGTATAGTGGTGTGAAGTTAATGTACGTATGTAAAATATATAACGCGTCGGTAGTACGTTGGAATATATGTGTATGTGCCTTTTAAAAAAATCTGAATAAATATATATATATATATATATATATATATATATATATATATATATATATATATATAGAAAAACGTGTGATATAAAGGGGGGTGAAGAACTTTCCTTTCTTCAACTTATTGCCTTTGTGCCTTTTCCAAATATGGCTTCCTTTAATGAACTACTTAGTTTAATTAACTAAGTACTTCACTTAATGAACTAGTTTAGCTCATTAATGATGACACCTGAAAATAGTTCAAACACAACAAATGTTCGCCATTTGATGTAAGATTTAAAGCTTCATGGCTCGTTAGTACGACAACATTATATATGAACTATATAAGGCAAGTTTTATGCAACAACGTGTCATGTCATAAAATATGTCATGCATTTCTTTGTAACACGTTATTTAAATCATGCATTTTGAAATCACTCAAACCCCTTTTTCTCTACAATCTCCCCCTTTTGATGATTTACAAAATAACCTACATTCATGATTTAAATCTTATCGCTCCCCCTTCAATCGTGCATAAATTCAAATTTTGAATTTCAAATTTCAAATCCGCTCCCCTTGATTTATGAAATCAGTTTCTCTCTCCCCCTTAAATCATGCATTCTCTCCCCCTTTATTTTGGAAAGAAAATCAAAAGCGCATGTAAAGATGAAGATAGCAAAAAAAATCATGCATTTCAAATAATATTTAAAGTGCATTCTTAAGGGTTATTTATTCAACCCTTTGAGAATGTCCCTTTTGGTACCCAAATTTGGGTGACCTTTCTAGGTCTTCCAAAAGGTTAGAAAGGTGATGAAGACGCAACATAATATACGTTAGGGGCAAATGCATTTGGCCTTTGGCCGAGAATCCCATCATGCATATAGTATGGTTTTCATTTTTGATATGCATTTCGTTTTGTATGCACGGGGAGTGATTTAGATGCATTTTTATGATATGAATGTCGCATACGCATCAGTGGCTTTCTTTCATATATATGTGGCACATGATTGCACTTTGTATAATATGAAGAATAAGAAGCACGACGAGATGAGATGAGTGGTGTACTAGCCTTCTTCTTAGGTTGTATAGTTTCATGCGGTTTCATAGATGTAGATAAAATCAATTTTGTAGCCTTATTTTGAACTTTATTTTCTTTAGCGTATCCTACTCCGGTTTTATCATTGTCATGTTTTTGTGATAAAATAATGCGATCTAGCATGTTTGTTCCCGTGTCAAATTGTTTCACCATTTTCTCTACATTCGTATTCCTTGATTTCAAGTTTAAAATCTCGGATTTCAGTTCAGTGTTCTCGGATGTCAATGATGAAATTTCACACTTTAATGAATTTATAATGCAGGACGACTCTTCTTTTGAATCGTTTAATTGAGACACAAGATCTTTGTTAGAAGATTCCAACAATTTCTTGTCTTCAATTAATCGCTTCTTTTCTTTTGCAAGTGTCTTTGAGAACTTATGCAACTCTAAGTATTGACTAAATAAATCATCATAAGAACATTCAGAATCGGAATCAGAGTCGGAAGATACCTCATTTGATGCCTTAGATGTAAAGCATACTTGTGCCTTTTGTTTTTCCGTATCATCAGTCTCAGAGTCGGATGTGTCACTCCAAGTGGAGGCTTTGAAGACTCTTCTCCTTTGTTTAGGTTCTGAGACGAGTCTAGTTTTTGTCCGATCCTTGTCAAGGTATTTGTTTGTTTGTTTGTTCTTGTTTGGACAATCATATGACAAGTGTCCAGGTTGTCCACATTCATAGCACTTTATTTCTTTATTTTTATTTTTATGATCCTTAGATGAAGTAGACTTATGTTTAATCGATTTTCTCAAGATTTTTCTTAATCTTTTAGCCATCGTGATTAAATCCTCATCATCGGAATCTATTTCACTATCATCTACGGCGTATTCATTTGATTTAAATGCTATAGCCTTATCATTTTTGGAAATAGACTCAGAATGTCTTAAAATGAGTTTGTTTTCATATACCTTAAGTGATCCAATTAATTCTTCCATCTTAATTGACGTAGTTTCTTTGCTCTCTTCTATTGCCGTTACTTTAGGGTCCCACTCGGATGGAAGGCTTCGCAAGACCTTTTATACCTTTTCCTGCATATAAAGGCTTTGTCAAGTGACTCCAGAGAATTGTAAATGTTAGTCAAGCGAAGATCTATATCAACGATAGATTCATTTGGCAATAATTTAAATGACTCGAGTGTGGACATAAGCATGTTGATCTTGGACTCTTTTACTTGATTAGTGCCTTCGTGTTTCATTTCAAGAATTCTCCATATTTCTTGAGCACTAGAACAATTTGAAACATAACTAGACTCACTTTTACTTAGACCGTTTAAGAGTAGTTGCATTGCTTTAGCATTCATACTCAACTTCTTTTTGTCATCACTAGTGTATTCTTGTTTCATTTTTATAACTTCTAGTGTGACACCATCAACAATTGACAACTTAGAAGGAACAAATGGACCGTCTTCTATGATGGACCATAAATCAATAACAATAGCCATAAGAAAAAGTTTCATTCTTAATTTCCATTGAATAAAGGACTCACCATCGAAAAGAGGAGGCCTTATGGTTGACATTCCTTCTTGCACGGTGTTATAGCTAGTGGATGCCATCTCACTTAGATCATTGGATCCTTTTGTTGTGAGTGTTCCTGATCTCTGATACCACTTGTAGGATCTGCAAGGAACCACTAGAAGGGGGGTTGAATAGTGGGTGCGGAAAAGTTGGTTTTTAAAATTATTTTAAACCAAAAACCCAACTTCTGAAAACAGTTTCTGTTTTCAGGACTAGTTTTAAAACGTTTTGAAAACTAGGTTGCAGGTCTTCAAAAATTCTGAAATTTGGAGAGAACTTATCCTTAGATGTTCTGAGTATCTCCTAAAAATTTCAGATCAAAATTCAACCTCTAACCCCTTGCAAAATTGTTGGTGGTCAGATTGCACAAATCTTCCAGAAACGGTAGTCTGATTTGAAAAATTAATTCCTATTTGTCCATAACTCCAAATGCTCTGAAAATTTAAAGACTAACCTTTTATTAGTTTTAATTAATTGGGTTGAAACAATTTTGAAAAATTCTTTTGGGAAGTTAGTCAAATACGATCAAAATCTCAACCTTTCCAAGCCTTAAAATCAGACTGCACTAGTCTCAGAACTTTGGACGTTTGAATGACTTCTACTTGTCCAAAAGGGTTGAAACTTAAACCAAAAGAACCTTAAGACGTGAGGTTATGACTCTGGAAAGTTTTGTGATTTTTGAAATTCGTTTAGTATTTTTACCAACGTGATTAAAAACGATAAACAGTGCTGAAACTGAAAGTAAGTGCTGAAAGTAAATAACACCAGGAATTTTATACTGGTTCGATTATAAACAACCTACTCCAGTCTTCGAGGACACCTTCCTCGGTTAGCACTAATCACACAACACTAAATAACACCTTACCACAGGGTTGATGTAGTTACACACCAACTCCAACCCTTTACAGACCTTGTATATGAATACAATGATCACGAACACCACCACCTTGTGAGTGCAAGATTGATCACACCTTGATCAATCTTTTACAACGATGAAAAGAATATGTGGTGGTCTATATGAAGCCTATTCAAGTATATGAATATGAGTACAATAGGCTTTTTGAGAGAAGAAAGAAAGAAAGGTAGAAGGAAGAAGGTATGAAACGTTTTTGATCTTCAAATTGCAACTCTTGTTCTTGTCTTTTGTTTTCTCTCTTCTTTCCTTTTTATCCAAGATTGGCCGCCCACTATGATGCCTTTTTCCTCTTGAAAATTATCTTCTAGGTCCTTGGAAGAGTGTATTGCATCATTGTGACATTGTCTTGCTTACTTGGCACCTCCTCATTGGATGATCATTAAGCTCTTGCTTACTTGGCACTCATTGATTGGATAGATGTTGTCATCACTTGATGACTAGATAAATCTGAAATTAAACCTCAAAAAGCATGTGCCAATTAGACATAAACTTATTACCATAAGTCACCTAATCATCCCACATAATTAGCAAGACAAATAACTCCAATATACCATGCAAAAATCGGCCATTACTCCTCTTGCACATGCTGAAATTTCAGCATGTGTAACATTTGCATTTCATTCAAAATATTGCCAAGTTTACTTTGATTTAATCCAAGAAATCAATCAGCATTTAGTACAAGACATTCTTATCAATTTTGGAATAAAATTTGATCACCAATAGTGACTGGATTTCGGCCAACATACATTACACACATGCTGAAATTTTCAACATGTGTGATATTCAAAGATATCACCAAATTAATTCCATAATATGTTAAAAATATCTCCATAACATCTTTCAATTAATCAATCCAGTTGATTCAAGATAGTAAAATATGGCTCATTTACTTGAGAAATTCAGCCAGCTATATGCACACATGCTGAAATTTTCAGCATGTGTTACAAATGTGACATAAGTTTGAAATGTTACCTTGTGTAGCTCCTTTCTTTATGCCACCAATATTGCATGCTTCATTCTTGACCAATAAAGATGTCAACAAAGCTCCACATATGCTCCACCATGGCTGTAGTATGCGTGTGACATGCTTGTGCATGTGCTGAATTTTATTTTTGTAAACTTTGTAAAATAATGCACATTTAATTATACACACATGGTATATTCCAATTAGCCCTTAATTGATTTTTCTAGAACACTTTAGAATGTGTGAAGTATGTAAAAAGTGTCTAGATACATGCTATATTCCATGCCAAAAATGTTCCATGTCTCGTGTACGTAGAAAACCGAATTTTCGACGTTTATCGATTACCAGATTTTTCTTTAATTAAATTCCAACTTTTTGCACATGTTATATATATATTATGTTACACATAATATACATAAATTAAACTTTAATATTCAGCTCACAAGGCTGATTAAAGTAGCGCCTAAGCATGTGACAAAATTGAAATTGGAATCTCCACAATTTGGCCTTAATTGAGGGTGATTTGTGTGTGCCAAAATGGAATGATTTTATGGCTGCACATACCATATAAGCCACGAAATTTGTGGCCATTTTTGAAGTGTAGGGGCTGGCCATCTATTTATGGCAAGTACGTGACACGTTGGCGAAGTTTCGGTATTCTCCCGATACGACAATTTTTGGTTTAAAACCTTTTAACGTGTTGTAATAAATTTGTCATCATCATGACTTATATCATATGATATAAGACCTGATATACTCATAAATATGAGTTAAGTATAGTGGTGTGACGTTAACGTACGTATGTAAAATATATAACGTGTCGGTAGTACGTTGGAATATATGTGTACGTGCCTTTTAAAAAAATCTGAATATATATATATATATATATATATATATAACACGTGTGATATAAGGGGGGTGAAGAACTTTCCTTTCTTCAACTTGTTGCCTTTGTGCCTTTTCCAAATATGGCTTCCTTTAATGAACTACTTAGTTTAATTAACTAAGTACTTCACTTAATGAACTAGTTTAGTTCATTAATGATGACACATGAAAATAGTTCAAACACAATAAATGTTCGCCATTTGATGTAAGCTTTAAAGCTTCATGGCTCGTTAGTACGACAACATTATATATGAACTATATAAGGCAAGTTTTATGCAATAACGTGTCATGTCATAAAATATGTCATGCATTTCTTTGTAACACGTTATTTAAATCATGCATTTTGAAATCACTCAACCCTTTTTTCTCTACATTAGAAACACACAGAGGTAGTTTTCCAATGACTAAAAGATCTTTACCAGCAAAAAGCAATGCTCTCCGCAGGAAACCTGCTATTGAGAAGCTACTATAGACCTATAATCAAAGTTTCCATCCAAATTTGTTTCCACACCTCTTTTTCTAGTAACTTTTCATGCAAGTTGGAGCATCTGAAATGTCTATGCAAATCTGATTTACCAGCCCCCGACACGACATATGCCCATTTGTTATAATAGTTTGTAAAAGCAATGGAAAAAAGAATAAAGGCTGATTGGAGCTTAAGTAAAAGCAAGAATTTCTTGGCGCATGACTTCGATCGATCGATGTATCGATCAAAGTGACTTGGATTGATCCAAGTGGCTAAAAAATGAAGCTGAGTATTCTGATGGACATCGATTGATCACATCGATCGATGACATCTATCGATCGAAGTGGTCTGGGTGCAAAGTTGAAGTACACAGTCCAACATAGATCAATCACATGAATCGATCGATGTCACATCGATCGATACTTCCATCGATCAATGTGGCTTGGATGAAAAGTTGTAGCACACTATGAGACGTCTCGATGACATCGATCGATCGATGTGGCTAACATGTGTGACTTTTCATCTAAAGTTGCAACTTATACATAAAGGAACATATCCAATCACTTTTCAACGGCTAAGAACGTCTGATATGATGTTCAAGAGCCTATAAAAATGCTAGTGTAACACATTTCAAGATACCCTAATATCAAGTTCAATCTTGCAATTGAAATTCTTCTTCCTTCACTATACATTCTCATTTGAAAGTTAATTTGTTTTCTTTCCTAATTGATGAAGTTAGAAATCGGTTGGTTGTTGTACCCTAGGAGGAAATTTGTTTATGACCCTGCAGCAACTAGTGGGGGCAAATATTCCTTACAGAAAATGTGACTACAAGCCTCAAGCCATCAAACTTCTACTCCTATCTTGTTTCCAATTTTCTTAACAATCGTAAGGAATATTTGAAGATGGATTCAAAGACATTTCTAAGTCAGGAGAGCATGAAGCTAGATCGATTTGATGGCTCGAATTTCCTGCGGTGGAAGGACAATATGATGTTTTTGCTGACCGCTTTACAGGTTGGGTATTGCTTAGACCCAAATCTGAAGGAGATGTCAACCCCACGTGAAGGAGACTCCGAGGAGGTGAAGGCCGCCTAGAGGAAGAGACAGGAGGATGAGGTGATGTGTCATGGACACATCCTCAACAACCTATTGGATCGTATCTACGATCTGTTCACATCTACATCATAACCGAAGGAGATAGGGAATGCCTTGGAGTTCAAGTACAACGACAGAAACAAGGCGTGGACAAATTTCATGTGATGAAGTATTTTAATTTTAAAATGATTGAAACTTTTTCAATTATGGACCAAGTGTACGAGTTGCAGGTAATTGTTTCCAAACTCAAAGAATTAGATGTGGAAGTTTTTGAGTCATTATAAGTAGGAGGGATAATTGCAAAGCTTCCCCCTAGTTGGACTGACTATAGAAAAAAGTTATTGCACTCAACTGAATCCTTTTCCCCTAAGAGACTAGAAGTGCCGTAAAAAGGCATGTTTCTGAAGATGCACCAAGGATGCATTATATCAAAGGAAAATCAGAGAGTTGGAGTGGAAATAAAAGAAAGAACTCCGAAATGACTGAACCCACAGACAAGACAGAAAATTCTAAGAAACGCAAAAGATGTTACAATTATGGCAAGAAATGACATCTGAAGAATGAATGTTGGTTTCGAAATAAACAAAAACAGGGTGGTAGTTCCCAACATGCCAACAATGCTAATATGGTTGATATTGGAACTGATGAACTGGTTGTAATGGTCTCCGATTTTCATGTCCGCATGGTAATTAAGCTGCATATGGCTACGAATGAAATCACAAATGATTGGTGGTTTGATTTATGTGCAATAGTACATGTTTGCAACAACAAGGATTTGTTCAAGATCTATCAGGTTGTGGATAATAGCCAGTAAGTTCTCATGGGAAACTGCAAAATTAGAATTGGGTAAAGGTAGTGTAGGGTTAGACTTTACTTCTAGAAAGAAGTTGTTGTTAGTCAACATTCTACATGTACCCTAGATTTCAAAGAAACTCATTTCTGCAAACTTAGTTTGTAAAAACGGGTTCAAGATTATTATAGATGGGGACAAAATTATAATGTCCAAAAATAGAATCTTTGTAGGCAAGGGTTACTCTTGCGACGGGATGTTTAAGTTGAGCATAAATAAAAATTCTACAGCTTGTACTTACTCTGTTGATCCTTTTTTCATTGTGGCATTGTAGACATGCGCATGTAAGCAGTTCAACTATTAAATTTATGTGTAAGCATGCCTTAGTTTCTTGTAAAGAGGAAAATGACAGAACATATGATATTTGCATACAAGCGAAAATGACAAAGAAACCATTTCCAAAGGTTGAAAGAAAAACAGAATTCTTAGAACTTGTTCATTCGGATATTTGCGAATTGAATGGTGTTTCCAAGAAGGAAACATATATTTCATCACTTTCATTGGTGATGCCTCCATATATACATATGTATATTTGCTAATGTGTAAAGATGAAGCTTTCAACATGTTCAAAGTTTACAAAATGGAAGTCGAAAATCAGTCGGGATCATGGTGGTGAATACTTCCTTCTTGGATTTAATCAGTTCTGTGAGGAGAATGATATCATACACCAAAAAAGTGCACCCTATACACCCCAACAAAATGGTTTGGCTAAAAGAAAGAATAGAAGTTTAGTTGACATGCTAAATGCAATGTTTGTTAAATCTGGTTTGCCAAAGAATTTGTGGGGACAAGCCTTATTGACGGCTTGTCATATTCATAATAGAATTCTTTCTAAAAAGTTTAACGTTTCTCCATATGAAATATGGAAGAAACAAAGACCAAATCTAAGTTATCTTAAAGTTTGGGACTATCTAGCCTATTATAGAGTTCCAGATCCAAAAAGAACTAAGTTGCGGAAAAGAGCTCTCAAAGGTGTTTTTATTGGATATGCTGAAAACTCTAAAGTATATAGGATCTAGACATAGAATTCAATGTGGTTGTTGAATCTAGGGATGTTGAATTTCTTGAGAATAAATTCTTAAGAACAGATTCAAATCAAGATTCAACAAGTAGAAATTTCAATAAACCTAAAGTTGGAGATTTCTCTAATAGTGTTGAACAATATCAAAGTTCTCCAACTGATGTTAGGAGAAGTCAATGAGCTAGAAAGGAAAAGTATTTACATCCTGATTTCATTTCTTCACAATCCATTACTTTCTTAGTTGAAGGTAATAGGACAATGATATTTAATCAAATACCAATTATACTAAGTGTTGAAGATGATCTCAAATCCTTTAAGGAGGCGATGCAATCAAGAGATGTATCATTTTGGAAGGAAGCAGTTGATAATGAGATGAATTCGTTTATTGTCAAACAATATGTGGATTCTCACTGATTTGCCTCCGAGTTCCAAAGCAATTGGATATAAATGGGTATTTAGAAAAAAATTGTAATACGGATGGTTCAATTCAAACTTCTAATGCTAGATAAGAAGGGATAGACTATTTTGATACATATGCTCCGGTTGCGAGAATAACGTCCATTTGAGTATTCATAGCTTTAGCATCCATTAATAATATATTTATTCATCAAATGGATGTTAAGACTGCATATCTCAATGGTGATTTAGACAAAGAAGACTACATGGAAAAACTGGAAGGTTTTGTTCTACCGGGTAATGACCACAAAGTATGTAAATTGGTAAGGTCATTGCATGGATTGAAACAAGCACATACACAATGGCATGAAAAGTTTGACACTACCATTTTGAAGAATGGTTTCAAGCATAATAGTGATGATAAGTGTGTCTATTCCAAGTTTACAAACAAATATGATGTCATTATTAGTTTGTACGTGGATGACATGCTGATTGTTAGTACTAATATGAAAGGAGTAAATGAAAATAAGAAGTATTTCACTTCACAATTCAAAATGAATGATTTGGGTAAGGTAGACATTATCTTAGGGATAAAAGTGTTCAAACATAGTGGGAGTTTAGCTCTTTGTCAATCTCATTATATAAGCAAAGTGTTGAATAAGTTCAAACACTTGGAGATCAAAGAAGTAAATACACCATATGATACCTCATACAAATTGATTGGACATGCCGGTAGAGCGGTAGCTCAACTTGAATATGCTAGTGCAATTGGTACTCTAATGTATGCTACATATTGCATTAGACCAATATTGCCTTTGTGATGTGTAAATTATCAAGGTATACTACTAATCCTAGTATGGACCATTGGAAGGCAATCGGACGAGTACTTGAGTACTTGAAAAGGACTATGAGTTACGGATTGTATTATAATAATTTTTCCTCCGTGTTAGAAGGTTATACTGATGCTAGTTGGATAACTAGTGTTGGTGATAACAAATCTACAATGGGTTGTGTGTTTACATTAGGTGGTGGTGCGGTTCTTGGGCTTCAAATAACAGACATGTATAACACACTACACTATGGAATCCGAATTCATAGAGTTGGGATCTGCAGGTAAAGAAACGGAATGGCTAAAAAATTTACTATTGGATATAGAGTTGTGGCCACAACCGATGCCAGCCATTTCCTTACACTGTGATAGCCAAGCAACGATGTCTAGAGCTTATAGTTAAACATATAACAGGAAATCTAGACATGTCAACTTTAGACATGATTATGTAAGGCAATTGATAACGGATGGTGTAATAGCCATTGCATATATCAAATCATGCAAGAACCTAGTGGATCCGTTGACAAAGAGTTTTCCAAAAGACTTGGTACAAAGTACATCTTTAAGGATGAAATTAAGACATATGGTATAAGTTCACTTGTGATGGAAACCTAACTTTTCTTAGCATACCACTAATCAAAAGTTCAATAGGTAACAACAAGTCACAAAGTGAAGGATTAAAGCACAAAAATGATCTTTAAAGAATCAAACCGCGCTGTATTGATCTTTAAATAATTGGAATATTAGTGTTAAAGAAGGGTGAGTGTTAAAACACTCTTAATGAAGGATTAAGAGGAAATATCTTAACCTTCACCTGTATGAACATGGGAAGTGATGACGCTTCGACAAGAAATGATCTTGAAATGCTCATGAATACTAGGGGAAGCACAAAGTCATAAAGTGCAGTTTAAGATGAACTTCTAGTGAGAATGTGGTTTTATGTGTATAATATTTTCGGTTCTAGCACATAGGAATCTGATTCAAGGCATTCGTGCTATCAAGATGTCGTTAGAACTTTGAAATGTTATACTAATAAGAGGTTCAAATCGAAAGATACTTCTTAGATGCATGAAATTTCATAAATTGCTTAGTTTGTAAAGTCAATGGAAAGAAGAATAAAGGTTGATTGGAGCTTAAGTAAAAGTAAGAATAGCTTGGCACATGACTTCGATCGATCGATGTATCGATCGAAAGGACTTGGATGTATCCAAGTGGCTGAAAAATGAAACTGAGCATTTTGTTGGACATCGATCGATGTGACTTTAATCGATCACATCGATCGATCAAAGTGGCCTGGGTGCAAAGTTGGAGTACACAGTCCAACATAGATCGTCACATGGACCGATCGATCGATGCGGCTTGGAGGAAAAGTTAGAGCACACTGTGAGACATCGATCGATGTGACCAATGATTTTTCATCTAAAGTTGAACTTATGCACAAAGGGACATATCCAATCACTTTTCAACGGCTAAGAACGTCTGATATGATAATCAAGAGCCTATAAAAAGGCTATTGTAACACATTTCAAGATGCCCTAATCTCAAGTTCAATCTTGCAATTGAAATTCTTCTTCATTCACTATACATTCTCATTTGAAAGTTCATTTGGTGTCTTTCCTAATTGCTGAGGTTAAAAATCAGTTGGCTGTTGTATCATATGAGAAAATTTATCTACAATCCTACAGCAACTAGTGGGGGCAAATATTCATTATGAAAAGTGTGACTACATGACTCAAACCATCAAACTTCTACTACTACTCCTATCTTGTTACCATTTTTCTTAACACTATTTACATGCTGATAGGTCAGTGGCAAGAAGCAAATCTTTAGATTTGACAGCAACAATGCAATCACATTTTTGGGTGCGAAGACTCAACTAAACTTCACATCATTGAAAAAAATAACGAAAACTTCAAAATGATATAGCTAACGAATTATCTGGAGATGATTATTTAAGTGAAGCAAGAAAATTTTGCATCTTTCTTATCACAAGCCTCTTACCATAAGCATGTTGATGGACAAGTCTTTTGATATATAAATATTGTCGACGTAGCTAGGACGAAAATTATTAACTTAGAAGAGGGAGGACAATTTAGCGAACAAACCTGATACCTTGGACAAATATATGACAATTTTTCACGAAATGCAAAAAGACATAACAAAATCGTAACTACAGAACAGGAGCCTTTATCGAAATGCATATGTTGTGTACCAGAGGGATAGTAGTTAAATACATTAAGCACGGGGAGACGCAAAGAATTAATGATATAAGAGGCTTTGAAAATCAATAGAGCGGAAGAGAAGGCGACTGGAGAAATTTTAAAATACTTAAAAAACAAATTATTCCTAGCCGTTGCGCATCCAATCAAATACACCAACATTATCTTATTGCCTTAAAAACTCTCGTCTATAATTGGACAAAAGAGGTCTGGTGTACGTAATGTTATCCATATATTAGAAAAACACAGAGGTTGTTTCTGAATGACCTATAATAAAAATCGCGTCAAGTTGTGTCGATCAATTGCTACTTCACAATATAAAAAGCGCATACAACTTAATACGTCATTTTGACTTATCTTATCGTATTTCAAAGTCAAAAAAAAGAAAGTGTCATTGACTTTATTGGAAATGAAACAAAGATCAACCGCATCAAATGTCTAGATATATATACATAAGACTAATCACTATTTTTTTTGTTCGTACTTACATGCTCCCCAAGCTGATAAACCAGAAATAATCATCCGTTAGTCAACAACAGTCAACGGCAGATCTTATGCAAGTGTTCAACTCCCGTAGTTCGGTACCCATACACTGCTGCTCGGCCAAATTGTACTTCGACTCTACTCCCCCATCCTTATCAAAGAATATGCCAAGGTTTGCACCTCGGCATCCAGCTTTAACCTCAGCTTCAGCCTAAGTGATATGCTTCAGACCACTTCGGCAACATCTGACATTGCACTTCGGCAAAGGAGTAATGCTACTATCAATTGTGGGACCGTCAGGCAGAGGTGTAATTCAAGGAAGAGGTACACATTACTGTTCAGCCTGTATACGCCAAGGTCACATCAGCCGACCTAATGATCATATTTGCAGACCTACCAGTCTAATCAGCAGACCTACAGTGCCATACGTCTACTGCCCCAAGCAAACGTCTCATCCGATGTCAGAAGCAGATGACAAGGGGAGACTAACAAAAGCAAGCTGACGGAGACCAAAGAAAGGATCGAAACATTTTCATCCCTCCCAAAGCATACACACCAAAATTTCTCATCAGTCAAGAACTGTGAGATCTTCTTAACTCTTCAAACAAAATCATAACTCAGTGAGAATGGCTCAAACTGACTTGAGCGTCGGAGGGTTTTACCCGGGGTTAAACCCCTGGGACCTTTGATTTCTGCTTCCTTGTGCAGGACTTCCAAGAAGCTATTCTAGCTATTTCATATCACTCAAATGACGATGTTTATTTTGGATCATCCTTGATCCTTGGTGAAGATCCGGCTTCATCATTTGGCGCTAGAGGAAGGGCCGTGTCCCTTAATCCAGTGAAAAAGTTCAAACTCAAAACAACCAACATTATTCTATGGCAAAAGGTCACCGTGAAGGTTTGGGTGAGCCATCCAACCAGCCACGACGAATGACTACACGTTCGGGCATCCGAGAACAGGATTCTCGGGTACCTGAACCACCTAATCCTACTCCAGAAATTTCAAGGGAGGAGAGAGATAAAGCGATAAGATATGTCGTTGAGAACATGGATGTGTTTGAGGCTGTGGTACAATAGCTCAAAGGCAAACAATCGGAGGTGGAAGATATGGAGGAAGATCCTCCTCTTCCTCCTAAAGAGGTGTCTCAAAACCAGTCATCTAGACCCCTAAGAGGCTTCATGGCGGATGCCAGGAGACGCAGCTTTAAGGCTCCAACTGTGGAGTCAGAACCTATAACCAGACGGCATTTGAGCGTGAGGTCAAAGTCTTTAAAGAGTATCCCCATAGAAGAAGAAGTTCATCGCAGGCCAAAAACTTACTACGAAGAGCATAGGCAAGAGTTTGTGCAAGCAGTCCAGGAAAGTCCTTTTTCCTGAGATATTGCAGAGTATTTGGCACCAGACAGTTTTAAGGTGCCAAAGATGGACACCTATGATGGGACAACAGACCCAACAGATCATCTCTTCCAGTTCAAAATTGAGATGAGTTTGAAGAATGTTCCAGACCCTCTGCGCTGCAAAACTTTCCCGATGTATTTGCGGGGAAAGGCCAGGAGGTGGTTCCAAGAGCTCCCATCAAAGTCGGTGGGGTCCTTCAAGCAACTGGCACAAAAGTTCAAATTGCAGTTTGTGTCCAGTACTCCCTTCGTGAAAAACTCATCACATATGATGACCTTGAGGCAAGGTCCAGATGAATCTGTGCTGAAGTATATGCAACGCTTCTCAGATGAGTCACTGTAGGTCAGTGACAGAAACGAAGGTGTGAAAGCAGCTGCCTTCATTAATGGGCTCCGAGCAGGTCGCCTCTTCTCACAACTGGCCGAAGAGGGGCCTACGACCTTGAGAGAATGCTTGGAGAAAGCTCACCGGTTTGCTCGGGATGAAGAGGCAAATAGGTTGAAGAAAGAAGCTGAGCAAGGAGCTCGGCAAGAAAGCCGTTCCAGTTTCAAAAAGGAGGATCAGCGTAATGAAGGAAAGGACCGTGATTGGCGCTGTGCATTCGATCGCATGGGTGGAAAAGGCATAGGTGGTAAAGAGGGCTTACCCCTGTTGGCCTCGAAAGATCATATTTTGGTCATCATGGAGAAAGACGGTCTGATGATTGATCCAGAGCCTCTGAATGGGGCTAGAGGAAAAAGAAATCCAAAACTCTATTGCCAATATCACAGAGATATCGGGCATGATACAGAGGATTGCAGGCAACTAGCTCAAGCTATCAAACAACTGATAAACAAGGGTCACTTAAAACAATTTTATGACCCACGTTCACGCCTGCATAATCGGTTGGATTTTCACAAGAACCCTCAGAAGGACAAATGCCGACCAGAGTCCCCACCTCGGCATCGCAGGACGGACGATGATGAGGAGCAGGGAAGGCATGGGGCTGCAGGTCGGCCCCAAGTTAATACCATTATTTATACTATCTCTGGAGGTCTACCCTACGCAGGCTGAGGTGAATCTAGCTCTGCGGGGACCTCATCTGGACCGCCAAAAAAGAGAGCTAAGATGGCAAAGGAGTTAACTTACGGGCCAGAAGATCCCATTCCATTGGACTCCAACAATACAGGTCTAGTAATAGACATGTGTATACACTTAGCTCCTGATAAAATTGTGGAGGTCCGACAGGTTTATATGGATACCGGTAGTGCCATAAATGTGATGTATCATCAGGTATATCAGCAGCTAGGCTTACCAGATTCTTTGATGAGGCCCGTCACTTCTTCGCTGTATGGATTTACTGGAGCTGCAGTTCGGCCAGCAGGTCTGGTAACACTCAGTTGCAGTTTTGGCAAACCCCCTGCTTACCGTTGTCTATGGATAGACTTTGTGGTCATCAAGGATATGTCCGCGTACAACATCATTTTGGGACGGCCAACTTTGGTGGCATTGGAGGCCATTGTATCGCCTCTGCACGTCAGCACGAAGTTTCCCACTCCAGGTAGAGTGGTAACAATACAAGGTGATACACAAGTGGCATAAAGTTGTTATGCTATTGCCACCCAAGGTAATGAAGCAGTTCAGCAAGTCAGCCTTGATGAACTTATACCTTCAGATGAAGAACACTTGCAATCAGATGATGCAGTGCAAGACTTCATCCTTGATCCATGCTGACCTGAAAATGTCATAAAGATTAGGACATGGATGCCGTCCGAAATGCTAGTTCAGCTGCAGGATTTACTGAGAGAATTTGCAATTATTTTTGCATGGACTGCCCAAGATATGCCTAGGATTCCTTCACATTTGGCTGAGCACAAGCTGAACGTTGATCCTTTGGCAAAGCCAATAAAACAAAAGAAGCGGAATTTCGCTCCACAAAGGATTAAAGTCATTGAAGAGGAAGTCAAAAAGCTCTTGGCTGTAAAATTTATTATCGAAGTACTTTATCCAATTTGGTTGGCCAACCCAGTGGTGGCCCCCAAGCAGGATGAGTCTTGGAGAATATGTATAGACTACACCGATCTCAAGAAAGCATGTCCAAAAGATTGTTACCCACTACCGAAGATTGATAGGTTAGTGGATTCAACACTTGGACATGAAATCTTTGATTTTTTGGATGCCTTCAAAGGATATCATCAGATCATCATGGCAATAGAAGATCAGGAGAAAACCGCCTTCATAACAGAGTCAAGTACTTATTGTTATGTAACTATGCCATTTGGGTTGAAGAATGCTGGGGCCACTTATCAACGTCTGGTCAACTCTTTGTTCAGTGAGCAAATTGGCCGGATAATGGAAGTCTACATTGATGATATGCTTATCAAGAGCAGGTCTGTTGATCAGTACATTCAAAACTTAAGGGAAGTCTTCACTATGCTGAGAGACTCACACATGAGATTAAATCAGAAGAAGTGCACTTTTGGGGTACGCACTGGAAAGTTCTTGGGATATATGGTTTCCAAGGAAGGGGTGCAGGCAAACTTTGCTAAAATTGAGGCTCTACAAAATATGCATCCCCCTAGGAATGTAAAGGAAGTGCAGAGGTTAACAGGCCAAATTGCTGCGCTGAGCAGGTTTCTATCCAAGTCAGCCGAAAGATCTCTTCTTTTCTTCCAGATCTTAAAGAATAAAACAGCTTTCCAGTGGGACGATCAATGTCAAAAAGCCTTCGATGAGCTGAAGTCCCATTTGGCTGAGGTGCTAATATTGACTTCACCCCTGCCCGGAGAAGAGCTCTATGTGTACCTCTCAAAGTGCAAAGAAGCTGTAAGTGCAGTTCTGCTCAGGGAGCAGGATAATGTGCAGAGGCCCATCTATTTCGCAAGTAAAATCTTACATGGCCTGAAGTGAGGTATTCTAATGCTGAGAAAGTAGTCTTAGCACTCATAATGGCTGCAAGAAAGTTCAAGCCTTACCTGCAAGCTCATCCAATCATAGTGGTCACTGATCAGCCTTTGAAACAAATCTTGTCAAGGCCAGACACTTCTGGCCAGGCTGCCAAATGGCTGTAGAGCTTGCAAAGTATGATATCCAATACAAATCAAGAACTTCTATCAAAGCACAAGCATTAGCGGACTTTTTGGCTGAAGGGATATCCGTGGAGGAAGATGTTAAGCCAGCGGCGGATTGGACTTTATATGTGTATGGGTCTTCCTCCAAGGGTGGTTGCGGAGCAGGACTCCTAATCATCAACCCTAACAAGGAAGAATTTGAATATGCCTTGCGTTTAGACTTCGAATCAACTAACAACGAGGCAGAACACGAGGCCCTCATAGCAGGACTTGGCCTCGCAAGAAAGTTGGGGGCAGAACGAATCATTTCCCGAAGTGATTCACAGTTAATCGTTTCTCAGATCAACGGGGATTATGAAGCCAAAGAGAAAAACGTGAAAAAATATTTGGCTAAAGTGTTGCAGCTCGGCCAAACGTTTGAGCACTTCAGCATTGAGCATATCCCCAGTTCGGCAAACAAGAGAGCTAACGCGTTATCTCGGCTAGCTTTATCCACTTCAACAACTTTGGGGAAAAGATAGTTGTGAAGCTAGTAAAGCACCGTGCTTATGATGCCAACGAAGTGCTGCAAGTTGATTATCATAATACCTGGATGGATGAGATTGTTAACTTCTTGCAGCATGGAATTCAGCCCAAAGATAAACGAGCAGCTCGGCGTCTTTGATTGAAGGCAGCAAGGTATGCTCTCTTTAACGACCACCTTTATAGAAAGTCATTTTCACAGCCTTGGTTGAAGTGTGTAAATGAAGACGAAGGAGACTACATTCTTCGGGAGATGCACCAAGGGATCTGTGGAAATCATTCTGGTGCGCGGTCGTTAGCAAGAAAATGCTACCTTGCTGGATATTATTGGCCCAATCTGTGCCATGATGTAGAGGAGTTGGTTAAGAAATGGCAAGCATGTCAAGTTAATGCTCCAATGACACATTTGTCAAGTCAAGAACTCACTTCTATCGCAAGTCCCTGGCCATTTGTACAATGGGGAATAGATCTTGTTGGAGCTCTGCCCCAAGCTCCAGGTTCAGTTAGATTCTTGGTTGTTGCCATCGATTACTTCACCAAATGGGTGGAAGCAGAGCCCTTAGCCACTATAACGGGAAATCAGATTAAGAAGTTCTTGTGGAAAAACATCATATGTCACTTTGACCTTCCACAAGTTCTCATCTCAGACAACGGAAAACAATTTGCTGATGACCCCGTAAAGAGTTGGTGTGCCGAACTCAAAATCGAACAAAGATTCACTTCAGTGGCACACCCTCAAGCTAATGGGCAAGTTGAATTGGCAAACAGAACAATCAAGGATGGATTGAGAAAACGTTTATACAAAACTGGGGCAAGTTGGGTGGATGAACTCCCAAGCATCTTGTGGGCATATCGGACAACTCCTTCTACTTCCACTAAGAAAACACCTTTTTCCTCAGTATATGGTACTGAGGCAGTCATCCCAACTGAAATTGGATCCAGCTCTGCTCGGGTAAATCATTATTCTGATCGAACTAATGACCAAGGGCTGCGATTGAATTTGGACGAATTGGAAGAGAGAAGGGAACAAGCCCA
Source organism: Eustoma russellianum (assembly GCA_036186865.1). Lineage (NCBI taxonomy): Eukaryota > Viridiplantae > Streptophyta > Magnoliopsida > Gentianales > Gentianaceae > Eustoma > Eustoma russellianum. Next base: position 8,658,487 of record AP025073.1, on the reverse strand, counting down.
CGTTCGCATGGCTCAATATAAAAATTTAATCGCCCAGTATTATAATTCTCGAGTACGATCAAGATCTTATCAAATAGGAGATTTAGTACTACACAATAACGAAGCAAGTCATGCAGCACCAACCGGAAATTTTAATCCTAAGTGGGAAGGTCCTTATCGGATAATGGAAGTGCGTTCAAATGAAGCTTACAAGATACAAACCTTGGAAGGCAAAACTTTACCAAGGACTTGGCATTCTACTCACTTGAGACTTCTACATCAGTGATGTATTTCACCTCAGCAGGCCTGAGCTAGTTGAGCAGAACTCAACACACGGTGGAACAGGTTTCCCAATAAATACCTCAGCAGGACTGAGATAGCCGAGCAGGACTCAACTTAATAAGACCTCAGCAGGCCTGAGGCAGATGCCCGTTGAGGGACAAATTCTTGTGAACAGGATTCTCAGTTTTCATCTACTAGCAGTGCTAGGAAAATTGTAAATCATTTGTGTAATTATCAGCAGTGCTGAAGTTGAATAAAACAGTGTTTTATGGCAATGCCAACATGTAATTTCTTCATTTTGCCTAAATAGACCAAGTAAAGTAACAGGTTTACTTTGTTTGAAATTTATCTCAATTGCGAAGTTAAAGCTCGGTAGAGCTGCAGTTCAGTTTAGCGGCGCAACATTTTTGGCAGAGCCAAAAGTCAAAGTTGAAGTCCAACACTTATGGAAAAATTCAGCAAGAATGAGACTAAAAAGGCAATAACATAATCTTTGGCAGAGCCGAGGTCAAACACCTACTACGAAGGATAACTTAAAGAACTTTGGCAGAGCTGAAGTCAAAATAATAGCAAGTAAAGCCGAAGAGCACAAGTTGAGAAAAAACGGAATTGTCATTCAGAAGTTGATCTATTACAACTACAGGAAAAATGAAGAAAAATCCTATTCTATGCTTCTTCGTCTTCAGCCTCCCTGAGATCAGCCCCTTCTTTGAATTGCTCTAGCTGTTTGTCAAATATGGCTTCAACTTCGAGGTTGTAGAGATCGGCAAGTTGAGGATGGTTCTTGTCCAAGGCTGGATAGACTTCGTTGCAGGCATCAATTGCACAAGTTTGTCCCATCGCCAGAACAGAGCCTTGCATCTTCAGCAGATTATCTGAAAAGTATTCAGATCTCCTGAACTCAGCAAAAGCGGATTTCTTTATTTCTTCGGCTTGAAGCTCAAATCGTAAGATGAGCTCAGTCTTGCTCTTCTTTTCTGCCTCCAGTTGCTGAGCCAGATCATTTTTGCTCTTCTGCTCTTCTTCAACTTGGCTCTTCAGATGGGACAACTCCTGCTCACAAGTGCTGAGTTCCTTCTGGAAGAAGTCCAACTCAGCTTGAGTCTTGGTGGACACCAGCTCAATGTTGGCAACAACTTCCTTCAGTTGATCCACTTGCGAGTTTGCAATTGCCAGTTGAGTGTTAGACTCCTCCTTGCCTTCCTTTAGCTTGGAATTTTCAGATGACAAGGAGTCCATTTCTGACTTCATTGAGTCCATTTCTGACTTCAATGCATTCAGCTCTGCATCCATCTCCTCCAGCCTTGAATTGTTGGGCTTTGCAATCTCTGCCAACTCGTCATTAGCCTTTCGCAAGTTGGCATTGCTCTCATAAAGTTTGACTACCATGTGACGCATCTTTTCTGCTCTTCTGAGCATGTCACATTCTTGGACTCGGTACTGCAGTAACCAATATGAGTTAGATAAGGATTTCAACAACTTAAATAAAAAAGTTGGAAATTTTAAAGGAAACTTACCATGGACATGTTTCTCATGTATGTGTTTAAAGCATAATCCCAGTCCTTGTAAGCCAAACGGTCTCAATCCATGGGCAGCACTGGCAGATCTGCTAACTTTCTGGCCACTTCTGGATGAACAGCGGTATCAGAGAAGGAGAAGACCAGGTTCTTCCAGCCACGGCGATGCTGATGCGAAGGCTCCACTTCATAGGGAGCTTTTCCACGTGGATGCTGAGGAGCATCTTCTCCTGCAGTTAAGATAACTCCTCCAGTGGGGGCAGTTTTGGGATCATTAATGACTAATCCCACGGGAGGAGCATAATTTTTTGGCGCAGTAGGAGCCGGAGTAGAACTTTGTGACGCAGATGAGGACAGAGTGGCAGGCCTGGTTTGTGGCGCAGTAGGGGGAGCAGGTTTGGATTGTGGAGCTTTTGAGGCAACTTTGATAGGAGGAGTGGTTTGGGGTGGGGTTCCTACCCCAGCCTTTGCAGCAGGTTTGGGGGGCAAGGCTGGGGTCTCGGGAGTCTTCCTTTTTAGTGGATGAGCTGCAGCCTGAGCAGGTTTCTTGGCTGCAGCAGAAGTGGTGCTAACCGAAGTTTTAGTTCCGACAAAAACAAAGTTTAAAATGCTGAAGTGAAGCAAATAAGGTATCAACATCAAAATTAAAAACCGTTACCTTGGGTTGGTGGAGCAGCAGGAATAGCAGACAGAGCCTGCACCTCAGATGAGGTCTTGGAAGATGTCTGATCAGAAGAGGAGGGTTTTCCATCCTCTCTCTTCCTCTTTTTGGGAACCAATTTCTTCAACTTGCTGAGTGTTTCGGACACCATGGTTCCTGCAAGATTCAACAAGCAAATTGATCAAAACACATGAGGGATGTCAAGAAAAATCAGAGATATTTAAAGCATTAACACATACCCAGAACTAATGCTAAGGCTGAAGAGCCAAGAGGTTGAAATCGGTGTGCTGGCCACAAGTGGTCCAGGTCGGCAACCTTCACAACCGACCTATCCACCCTTTTCCAATCAACGGCCTGGGGAATATTCAGTAACCTTGAGGCTTCATCGCAGAATTTTTCGCTTGGCCTCTTGTTATCTACAGGTCCGGACTTCCATTGATTCTTCTCGGGTAATCCTATGGCTTTTATAAACAAGAAACGACCCTTTCAATTTTTGGTAAAAGAGGGGATGTTGATAGCTGTAGCGCCCCGGCCTGAAACTGTCATCGGAACCAGTGCACCCGCCGTAGTCTACTATGAGAACTACGAAGCGTCAAAGCAGATCAAGCGTACATCATCCATGACGTAAGATAAATCAGCAGAAACGTTGTTAAATTTAAAACTTCACCATCAATAATGTAACTAGAAAGTACAGCGGAATTAAATGGTGTTTGTTCATCTAGCTAACATAAGTTCCAGAACAACATAATAACGTTGAGTTTCCACTTAAAGAGAGTAGTCAAACATCTATCTATTTCCATGCCCGTCATCCCATTGAGCCCACTCGCCGATATCTTCTACGAAAATCATCTTGTACTTTGGCTAACCTGAAAAGCAGATAGAGTAATTGTTCTTAGCGAAAACATCGCCAACAAGTAACCTGTCTATACACCTTACGGGATCACACACGACGAGTCACCAGTGTATAAGACATTGCCCAAAATAAGGTGCTCGGTTTAGCAAATAACATCTTTATAAGAATTCCTCAAAACGGATAAAACACATAAATGATACACGGATACGAGAACAAACATGTACTAAATCAACATATCACATAAGCAAGTCATAAGCTAGTCACATTTCTTGCATGTCAAATCTTATGCTTCGTGTATCATGATGCATGTACTTCTTTAAAACCACACACAACACCCATGCATATGCCTTCTTTCATAAACATGTCATGCGTGTCATTTCACAAAACATTTCATAACTCTTCTTATCATATTCTTCGCGTAGCAGAACTTTATACCCTGTGGGTGATCAGTCCACAGCAAACAGAACTTTATACCCTGTGCTGAAAGGTCCACGGCCCCATAACATATAACTTTATACCCCGTGCTGAAAGGTCCACGGCCCCATTACATATATCATATATCCGTACTGATAGGTCCACGGCCCCATTACATATATCATATATCCGTGCTGATAGGTCCACGGCCCCACAAAATAACTTTATTTTCCGTGCTGATAGGTCCACGGCCCCATAAAATAACTTTATTTTCCGTGCTGATAGGTCCACGGCCCCATAAAATACTTTATACCCTGCTGTTGATTCACAGATCACGCTTTTATACCCTGCTTTCGCAGGCGTGACTTTTATACCCTGCGATCAACCAGCAGCCATCGTTTCTTTTCGAAAACTTTAATCTTCTTTTCAAATTCGTATTCTTTTCGCAAACCGAAATTCATGTCGAAATGCAAAGTATTCATGTCATGATGCAGAATGCTCATGTAACATCATATCAAACGTGTAAATATGCACACACACTTTACATATCAAGTACAAAGTCCTGAACCTCTATCACATCCTGCTCGTATCATTTCATATCCTTTCGTATTACGAAATTATCTCGAGTTCACACTTATTCTTGCTCGCTCATACTTCCTCAAACACACCCTTTTCGTACCATTTTGTGCTCTTTCATATTGCTAACTCACTTTGGAATCATACCTAACTTTACTCATTCACACTTAATGTTTACAACTCAAATACACCTCATTCATACCACTTTATGCCCTTTCGTATCACGAATCCACTTCGAATTCACACTTAATGTTTACAACTCTAGCACACTTTCAAAACACTTTGTAATTTATAGGCAATGGAAGAGAATAAAGGTATCTCACACACATCTTACATATCAAGTATACGGTCTTGCACCTCAAACACTCCTTGTTTGTACTTTTCCAAGTCCGTTCGTCTCACTAGTTCACTTGGAATTCAATCTTATTCTTACTTAGTCAAACTTACCATCTATTCCTCAATTACACCTCCAATACCCTTGCATTTTATGTTCAAAGGAAGTGTATAATGTTACTACACTTACATAGGGCGCTTAAAGGGTCAAAAAGACTTCCAGTATACTTGGAACGCCACATGAGGCGCCTAAAGTGACTTGGAGCGCCTATACTAGGCGTTCGAAGTGTTCGGGGATGTGCCGTATACATCGAACGCCTACATGAAGCGCCTAATGTGACATGAAACGCCTAATGTATGTGTTCGAAGTGTACGGGGATGCTCTGAGACACATTGAACGCCTACATTAGGCGCCTAATGTGACTTGAAGCGCCTAATGTAGGTGTTCGAAGTGTTCTGACGGTTCTAAACTGCAGTTTTTCTGCAGTAACTTCCTCCCATCTCCTTCCTCCTTCAACCCTTTCATGGTAACCTCTCAAGATCATCTTACCATCTAGATTCATCATACTTAACACCCATCTAACATGAATTGATGCTTAGTTATGTCTAATAATATCTACTCTTAACCTTCTATCATTCACAACCTTCAAAAGATACCATCAACATTCCCAACACAACAAGTCTAAAACAATGTCATCATTCATCCTTCAATTCCCTGCACTTACTCTCAAACATCTAGGTGTAGACAACCAACACGAGAATAGAACAAGACAGTAAACACATCAAGAATACACTTTTATGGGCATGCTTGACAAACAACAAAGCACCACATAACCATTTTCAGAAATATAGCCCAAAGAACAAGACTTTACGCAACTAGCAACAACAATTACATATAGTAAAGCATTTAACATAGACAAGTCAAGATTACTAATGTGTGATCCAAGTTTTCTCTTTGTAAGAACATAGGGCCTAAAGTATCAAAATTTGCGTAAAGCGTATAGAAAGATTACTTGCCTTGGAATCTAGATGCGCTTACGAGTGTACTGCGGAATTCCGGTAAGGATTGAACCTAGATTGGCCGTTCTCCCTTCCTTTTCTTCTTCTCTTCTTCTTCTTTCTCCTTTCTCCTTCTCTTTCCTCTCTAGGCATTTCCCCCTCTCTTTTGGCCTTGTAACTGTTGGCACCATAGTGTAAGGGGAGTTATACTAGATTTTGTAACTCCCCCATCATTTAAGTGGGAAGGGCGTTTTGGGTATTTTAGCCTAATTTTCCTTAATTCAGCTTTTTGATTATTTTCCACCTATATTTTATTCAATTATGCCTCATAAATCTATACAATTAATCAATTATACTTTAAGTTGCTTCCTAATTATTTAATGTCGGACCCAAAAGTTGCAGGGTATGACAATAGTGTGGTTGATTTCCTTATTAGGATGTCTCATACTAAAGTAATACCAACTCTCTTTGTGTTTACATACAAACATCCTCCTAAAAACAGGAAGATTAAACTCCTCCCCAGCAGCTCTCAGGTAGAGCAGATAACTGCCAATTACCTTTAAGCCGTGGGGCATGATTTGGGGTAATCTAAGGTTATAAAAGTTAAGGATATGTAAAGGGCCGGAAACGAGAAGGTCAAACCCAGACATAAAATATTCCTCATAAATTGCCTCATACCCAGCGGATGGATCATAGGTCGTTTGATGAGGAAGAGGCAGAATTGGGGAAAAGGTACTTCTATCTATGCTAAATTCTTTACATAGGAGGGGAAGATCAGCAGCTTTTAAAGTGCAAACTGAACTTTGCATTGCTGGAGAAGGTGAACCTCTGTCAATAGACGGCAGGGGTATTATGGAAGTGGGAGTAACCTTAGGGGTTCACCAGTAAGGCGTAACCTCCTCAAAGGGCGGTTGTCCTCACTGGAATCCGACCTCTCATGGAGGGATTGAATCTCCTGGTCACCCTCCAGATCAGCAGGAAAAGAATAGGCTGATTTGTTCTGGGAATCAGAAGAGGAAGAAGATGGTGTAACGAAAGCCATAGATAAGGAAAAGTAAGAAGAGAAGCTTACAGAAAAATTGAAGGGCTGAGCTGGAGAAATCGCCGGAGTTTGGTTGGAGGAAGTTTGTGAAGACGCAGAGGAAGTGCTGGGAATATGAAGTGCATAGTAAAGGAAGAAGAAAGAAAGGTTATGGCAGATGACCCTATTCATAAGAATGGTGACGAAAAATTATAATTTTTCATTTGAAATTCGAAAAGAGGTGACGATTTGGCTATTTCCCCCCTTTTCGGTTACTGAAACCGCCGAAACAGTAATTATGGGGCGTTGGAACTGACGCTGATATTAAAAAGGGAGATAACAACTCAGTTATGGAGATTAAATGTGCAGTTAGTGGGAAATACGACGCAATTAAGAGGATAACTGCCTAATTAATGATGGACACGTCGTTAATTTCCTCAGAATAGATTTGTCTGCCCGCATAGGTCAGCTCGGCCACACAAAATCTGGGGGCAAATGATAAACCAGAAATAATTATCCGTTAGTCAACAACAGTCAACGGCAGATCTTATGCAAGTGTTCAACTCCTGCAGTTCGGTACCCATGCACTGCTGCTCGGCCAAACTGTACTTCGGCTCTACTCCCCCATCCTTATCAAAGAATATGCCAAGGTTTGCACCTCGGCATCCAGCTTTAACCTCAGCTTCAGCCTAAGTGAAATGCTTCAGACCACTTCGGTAACATCTGACATTGCACTTCGGCAAAGGAGTAATGCTACTATCAATTGTGGGACCGTTAGGCAGAGGTGTAATTCAAGGAAGAGGTACACATCACTGTTCAGCCTGTATACGCCAAGGTCACATCAGCCGACCTACTGGTCACATCTGCAGACCTACTGGTCACATCTGCAGACCTACCAGTCTTATCAGCAGACCTACAGTGCTATAGGTCTACTGCCCCAAGCAAACGTCTTATCCGATGTCAGAAGCAGAGGACAAGGGGAGAATAACAAAAGCAAGCTAACGGAGACCAAAGAAAGGATCGATACATTTTCATCCCTCCCAGAGCATACACACCAAAATTTCTCCTCAGTCAAGAACTGTGAGATCTTATTATATCTTCATACAAAATCATAACTCAGTGAGAATGGCCCAAACTGACTTGAGCGTTGGAGGGTTTTATCCGGGGTTAAACCCCTGATACCTCTGATTTCTGCTTCCTTGTGCAGAACTTACAAGAAGCTATTCCAGCTATTTCATATCACTCAACTGACGATGTTTATTTTGGATCATCCTTGATCCTTGGTGAAGATCCGGCTTCATCACAAGCAAAATACGATATCTCGCGTTATTACTAATTTAATTATCCAGCTGCCTAATACTTGTACATATGTGTTTTGTTCTTGAAACTTTCTAAGTAAAGACGAATTTCCACCAAAATGCAAGTTGTTTCTCTAACTCTAGCAGCCCAAGATTTCAATGTTCACAAGCAAATGGAACTTTCTCCATTAACATGCCCCAGACATATAAGCCAATGCAGTTTACATATATTTTACATAATAAACAAGAATGAGCACTAAAAACACTAGACAATGGATTCTTTCTAAGGCATAAAGTTGTCCACTTGAAAAACAGATAACAATCTTTTTCATCTGAATCATTGAAGAAAATATCCAGATAAGAAGAACAAAAAGCCTAAACCTAAACCACCCCATATGAGCAAGCCCTTTTGGCCAGAGGTAAGTGTATTACCACCAAACCCAAACTGCTGATTCTGAGCAAATCCAGCAATTTCCACACTCTTATTCTCAAAAAACGCCTTTGATGCACCACAAGTTGCACACCTCCAATCATCAGGAAGCCTATCAAAGGGCAGCCCAGGTGGTATAGGGTATGAAGGATCCCCTGCAGCCTGATCATATCTGTACCCACATGACCTGCAATCATATATCCCTGTGTTCAACACTGCAAACTTCTCCTCAAGTCTCCTCTTATCAAATGTTGGGTCTCCGACTCCATCCTCCTCTAAAAGCTCATTACTTTCAGGTGGAGGATTCTCGATTGCTTCTTCTGGGCTAATGGGCTTGTCTTCTTTGGGGATATTAGTGGATTTTGCAGGGCTGATGAGGGATCTGGGGTAACTTTGGGTAGCTGAAACGTGGTGGAATTTAGGGAATTGGAAAGAGAATTTGAGGGGAGGGTTGAGTTTGGAAAGGGGTTTTTGGGATAAGGAGGTTGCTGAAAATTTGAAGGAAAATGAAGGTCTTGTTGTTGCAGAAGCCATTTGAGTTTTGAACAGAACAAAATTGGACTTTTCTTGATTTTCAAATTCGTGTATTGTTCTCTTGGTTGATGTAATCACCAGATGATTTTGTTTGTTTTTGTTTTGGTGAACGTAAATTTGGGTGTGAGTGGAGGAGGAAGAATCAACAAGGATCCATGTGTAATGGTTATGATGTATGTCATGATGCATAAGAGGGGTATTGGGATAAGGTACTAGCTCACTTCCTATATTAATTTTCCTGAGGTCCCTAATATTGCATATACAATTTTCTAAGGTCCCCAAACTCTGACTGCTTCTTCCACAATTTCAAATGATCCACTCCAAGACTTTTCCTATGTTTATATCTTAGCACGTCGAATATAAGGCCATCTCTAACCTAAAACATCAAATTTTGCATCAAATCACCTATTTGGTGCAAAAAACAGTAAAATGTACTTCAACCACAAACACCAAATTCAACACCAAATAAGAATATTCCTTAAAGATTCTTCTATCATTCTTTTTTTAATTCATTATTATTAATAATTTAACACAAATTTGACATTCATATAAATTTACTAACGTAACTTAGTTCTAAATTATTAGTTATGAATCTTATTTATTTTTAATTTTTTGTTATATAATTTTTTTTATAACGAAATTAATGAAATTTTTTTCTTTATAACGAAATTAACAAAATTAAAATTCTTATAACGAAAGTAGCAAAATCAAAATTTTATTATGGTAATTAAAATGATGATGTGGCAAATGAATAGTGTTTTGGTGCAATGAATAGTGTTGCACCAATTTGGTGCAACACTATTCATTTTCATCTATTTGGTGTTCACTTTGGTGCTTGGTTGGAGAGGTTTATTGCACCAAATAGGTGTTTTGGTGCACCCATTGGAGATGGTCTAAAGTAGCGTTTTACTGGGTTAGGATCTCCTCACCGTTTTTCCCTCACTCCACTGCCCACCGTACGACACGTGGCAACATGAGGTAGTGAGGCTAAATGAAGGTCACATACATCTAGCCTTGTAGGCAGTAAGGTGAAGAAAAAATGGGACAGGAGATCTCATCCCCGTTTTACTACGTCCCAAAAAAAAAGTTCCGGATCATTTTTTCTGTTACTGGAATGCTAAATCACACAATCCTTTAAAGCCATTTTCATTCTTACTCTTTTACTTGGATATTTAACTTGATGTATTCATCTGCAAAACTTAACAAATTCTGTTAAAAGTTTTCTGCTTTCACATCTGTCCTTAATCCCGAGTCTCAATTTTTCTTTTAAGAAAAATATACAATTAGTAAAGTGAAGATCTTTTATAATAAATAACACCTTTAATAACAAGGAATTGGACCCAATACCAGAAGCCTTGGATAAATTTTAAAATCATAATGTAGTTTTATAAGAAAAACCATAAACAAGGTATGAATTGAAAATTTTTTAAAAAAATAGGTAAGACGTCATTCTGGATGGCATCTTAGACAAAACTGTCTTTGAAGATAGAAAACTGTCCACCTGAGACGCTATTCAGAATGACGCCTTAGGCACCTAAGACGCCTCTATAAGAAGCCGAGACCTGAAATTGGTTATTTGTTGAATCTCTTGAGAGAGAAAGCATATGACACTCTTCCTTAGGAGTAGTGCGGCCTATAAGACATTAGATTGTTTACGTATAGTGAACATGTATAGGGAGGCTTTGCACATCTTCCTTAGGTGTATACCGCATTTTCAGACGGCACGACTATTAAAGTGACGGATTGTAATTTGATTTATTGACTCTCCAGAGAGAGTATATGACACTTTTCTTTAGGATAATGCAGGCTATAAGACATTGAATCGTTTATGTAGAGTGAATGTGCTTTGGAAATCCTCTTCAGGTGCATACCGCATTTTCATAAGTATGATCATAGAGAGTGACAAGTTGTATTATGATCATGGTTGGTCATAGATTGATCACATCGTTTTTTGAGAGGTGAAGATTGGAGACCCACGCATTTTATCTGCATAGAGGTGAAGTGACTGTGATGCTACATAACGTAGCGATTCTATTTGGCTTATGCATTGTTTAGTATTTATGTGTATTATTTATGGCATTTGTACTCTTTTCTACAAGACAGTCTAAAAGTTGCATTTTTTACAACAACGGTCAAACTTTACATCGTTTAATGAACAACTCCGTAATACAAAGAAAATTGGTAGAACGAAATTCAAGATAATTTTTTCAGGGCAGAACATGATTAATGAATTATATAGCGCATGGTTATTGCAAAATCATCTTTGGGCCTAAGGCGCGAAGCACATTCTGAATGGCGTCTTAGACCTACATGTGATTTTGACTAAGATGCAATTTAGAATAGCTCTTCATCTATTTTTTAAATTTTTTCAATTTGTATCGTATTTGTGACTTTTTTTTATATTAACACTATGTTAGTTTTTTGAAATTTCCCAGACGCCATGATTTAACCCAATACAAGAACCCTTGAATCTTTTTATACTTAATTCTGCTGAAGTGATTGTGTGTAACTTAATGAATCACGCAATGCCAGTACCCTTTAGTTCATTCTCCCCCCTGTTCTCTTTATATAATTTCATACGTATACGGATACATATACAGCAATGCCAGTACCTTTTAATTCGTTCTCTCCCGTCTTTATATCTTTTCATACGTATACAGACGCACATACAGACATACGCATATATGGATTACATATACGCGTAATCTATATACATTAGACTATGCTTTGGCATAGTACTGTTAGCTAGGAAATATTCTGGTCTTCTTCTCAAGGATGATTATAGCCAGTGATTGAAAATGTCATATATACTAGTTTGGCTGACTTTATTTTTTGTTTGAACAATGCCTCTAAATCATTGTTCGACTTCAAGTGACACCTTTGTTTGAGCTCATCCTCTTTAAAGAAAGTATGAAGTGTCGATTTTAAATATTTTACTCGAGTGATTCAAGTTAAACCGACAAAAATATGATCATAATATTCTAATAAACGCACAACTACATATGTTTTAATAAGAACACTGAAAACGAAATACAAATTGAATTTTTTTTTTTAATAATCAAGACGTAACTAACAGTTGTGTTTCAAAAGATGTTAGACGACGCTGCCAATAGCTAGCATCCAGGAGCGCACTCCTGGCAGTGCCATCTATTTTTTTTTAAAAAAAAAAAAAAAATTTCTTCCTCAGCCGCCCCTTCCCCACGGCCTCCGTCACCTCCTCCCTTCACCACTCAACCATTAATTCGCGCAATTCACCAACACATCAAAATATATTATAATTCAACATAATGGGACTGCCCTGAGAAGTGAAAGAAGTGAGAAACTTTGTTGACGCCAGAAGTCCATCGGAAACCACCGCTGGAGTATGGCGCCGCCACTAAGTTGGTTGTCCGATCAAATAATTGATTGCATTAGTGTGTAGAGAAGACTTGGGGCTTCATCTTGTTCAAAGATAAATGAAGTCCAGCAGTCGGATCGCCAAAAAAGTAGTTGAAGATTTGATAGATCTCTACCGGACAACTTTGTCGGAACAACAAAATGCTTGTCTGTACTTGGAAAGGGTGATGAGATGAGTTCAAAACTGGCGTCGTTGTGATATTTGGAGTAAAAATGAGAAGATTATAAATCAGAAAAGATGGTTAAATTAAGGTGATGATGGCAGCGGAGAAAAAGTGGTGATAGGAAGATACGTTAGAGGAAGAAAAAAGTAAAAAATATATAAAAAAAAAAAATTAGATGACACTGACAGTGTCGTCTGAGAATGCGCTGCAAAACACAAGACTGTTGTCAATTACGTTCTGATTGTTTAAAAAAAATTCAGTTTATATCATATTTTGCTGGTCCTACAGAAAAGGCAAGAGGATGAAGTTTTGTGCTGGAGGCCATCCTCAACAACCTGTCTGATCGTATCTACGATCTGTTCACCGCAACGTCATCACCAAAGGAGATATGGAATGCCTTGGAGTTTAATTACAACAACAAGAAATAAGGCGCGGACAAATTCCAGGTGATGAAATATTTTAATTTTAAGATGATTGAGAATTTGTCAATCATGGACCAGGTGCATGAGTCGTAGGTCATTGTTTCCAAACTCAAGGAGTTGGGTGTGGAAGTTTATGAGGTATTACAAGTAGGAGGGATAATTTCTAAGCTTCCTCCTAGTTGGAATGACTACAGGAAAGTGCACTCAACAGAATCCTTTTCCCTTGAGCAACTTCAAAAGCATTTGCGAATTGAAGAAAAGACTAAAAGTCTTGTCAAGAGACATATCTCTGACGATACACCAAAAGTGCATTATATCAAAGGGAAAACATGAAGTTGGAGTGGAAACAAAAGGAAGAACTCTGAATCGTCTGAATCCATAGATAAAGCAGAAAATTCCAAGAAAGGTAAGAGGTGCTATAAATGTGGCAAGAAGGGACACCTCAAGAAGGACTGTTGGTTTCGAAAGAAACAAAAACGGGGTGGTGGTTCCCAAAATGTCAACAATGCAAATATGGTAGACATTGAAACCGATTGATTGGTAGCAAGGGTTTCTAGTTTGCATGTTGGCATGGTAACGGAGCTGCATATGGCTACTAACGAAATCATAAATGACTGGTGGTTCGATTCGGGTGCGGCTGTATACGTATGCAACAACAGAGCTCTCTTCAAGACCTATCAAGTTGTGGATGATATCTAGCAAGTTCTAATGGAAAACCGCATCGCCACTAAAATCCTGGGAAAAGATAGTGTAGAAATAGACTTTACTTCTGGCAAGAAGTTGTTATTAGTCAATGTTCTACATGTACCCGAGATTTCAAAGAATCTCGTTTCTGATAGCATAGTCTGTAAAAGTGGATTCAAGATTGTGATGGAGGGGACAAAATTTTAATGTCCAAAAATGGGATCTTTGTCGGCAAGGGTTACTCTTGAAATGGGATGTTCAAATTGAGTATCAATAAAAATCCTGATGCTTATGTTTACTCTGTTAATTCTTCTTTTTCATTGTGGTATGATAGACTTGCACATGTTGGTAGTGCAACAATTAAGTTTATGTCTAAGCATGCCTTAATTTCTTGTAAAGATGAAAGCAAAAGAACATGTGAGATATGCATACAAGCTAAAATGACGAAGAAACCATTTCAAAAAGTGGAAAGGAAAACAGAACTCTTAGAACTTGTTCATTCGGATATTTGCAAATTGGATGGTGTTTTGACCCGAGGTGGAAATCGATATTTCATTACTTTCATTGATGATGCCTCCAAATATACATATGTATATTTGCTAAGGCATAAAGATGAAGCTTTTGACATGTTCAAAGTTTATAAAATGGAAGTTGAAAATCAATCGGTATTGCAAATCAAAGTTCTTAGAAGTGACAGTGGTGGTGAATACTTTCTTCTTGAATTTAATCAATTCTATGAGGAGAATGGTGTCATACACCAGAAAAGTGCACCTTATACACCCCAACAAAATGGTTTGGCTGAAAGAAAGAATAGAAGTTTTGTTGACATGCTAAATGCAATGTTACTAAACTCTGGTTTGCCAAAGAATTTATAGAGAGAAGCCTTATTAACAGCCTGTTACTTTCATAATAGAATTTCCTCTAAGAAGTCTAAGGTTTCTCCATATAAAATATGGAACAAACGAAGACCAAATCTAAGTTATCTTAGAGTTTGAGACTGTCTAGCTTCTTATAGAGTTCCGAATCCAGAAAGGACTAAGTTGGGGCCAAGAGCTCTTAAAGGTGTCTTTATTGGATATGCTGAAAACTCTAAAGCATATAGGATTCTAGACATAGAATCTAATGTGGTTGTTGAACATAGGGATGTTGAATTTCTTGAGAATAAATTCTCAAGAACGTATTCAAATCAAGATTCAACAAGTGAAATTTTGAATGAACCGATGTTGGAGATTTTTTCATCGACCCTTCTGGTGTTGATTAAAATCAAAGTTCTCCAACTGAGGTTAGGAGAAGTTAACGGTCTGGAAAGAAAAAGCATTTACATCCGGATTTATTTCTTCTCAATCTATTACTTTCTTAGATGAAGGTAATATGACAAAGGTATTTAATCAAATACATATTGTACTAAGTGTAGAAGATGATCCTAAATCTTATAAGGAGGCAATGCAATCGAGAGATGCATCATTTTGGAAAGAAGCAATTGATGATGAGATGAATTCGTTATTGTCTAACAATACGTGGGTTCTCACTGATTTGCCTCCGAGTTCTAAAGCAATTGGATGTAAATGGGTATATAGAAGAAAATACAATACGGATGGTTCAATTCCAACTTTCAAGGCTAGATTAGTAGCCAAAGGCTTTAGACAATGAGAAGGAATAGACTATTTTGATACTTATTCTCCGGTTGCAAGAATAACATCCATTAGAGTATTGATAGCTTTGGAACCCATAAATAACCTGTTTATTCATCAAATGGATGTTAAGACTGTATTTCTCAATGGTGATTTAGACGAGGAAGTCTATATGGAACAACCGGAAGGTTTTGTTCTTCCGGGAAATGAGCACAAAGTGTGCAAATCGGTAAGGTCATTATACGGATTGAAACAAGCACTGAAACAGAGGCATGAAAAGTTTGATACTACCATTTTGAAGAATAGTTTCCGGCATAATAGTGCTGATAAATGTGTATATTCCAAGTTTATAGACAAATATGGTGTCATTATTTGTTTGTATGTCGATGACATGGTAATTATTGGCACTAATATGGAAGGAGTAAATGAAACTAAGAAGTATTTAACTTCACAGTTCCAAATGAAAGATTTGGGTGAGGTAGATACTATCTTAGGGATAAAGATATCCAAATATAATGGGGGTTTTGCTCTTCGTCAATCTCATTACATAAACAAAGTGTTGAATAAATTCAATCACTTGGAGATCAAAGAAGCAAACACACCATTTGATGCCTCATACAAATTGACTGGATATACCGGTAGAGCGGTTGCTCAACTAGAATATGCTAGTGCAATTGATAGTTTAATGTATGCTACATATTGCATTAGACCAGATATTGTCTTTGCGGTGTGCAAATTATCAAAGTATACTAGTAATCCTAGTATAGACCATTGGAAGGCAATAGGGCGAGTACTTGGGGTACTTGTAAAGGACTATGAATTACGGATTGTACTACAATAGTTTTCCAGCCGTGTTGGAAGGTTATACTGAATGCTAGTTGGATAACTAGTGTTGGTGATAAAAAGTCTACTACGAGTTGGGTGTTTACATTGGGTGGTGGTATAGTTTCTTGGGCTTCAAAGAAACAGACATGCATAACTCATTCTACAATGGAATCTGAATTCATAGCATTAGGATCTGCAGGTAAGGAAGTGGAATGGCCGAGAAATTTACTACTGGATATAGAGTTGTGGCCACAACCGACACCAACCATTTCCTTACACTGTGATAGCCAAGCAATGATGTCTATAGCTTATAGTAAAATCTATAGCGGGAAATCTAGACATGTCAGTCTTAGGCATGATTATGTAAGCAATTAATCATGGATGGTGTAATAGCCATTCATACGTCAGATCCTGCAATACGTAGTGGATCTGTTAACAAAAAGTCTTTCAAAAGACTTGGTACAAAGTACGTCTTTAGGGGTAGGATTTAGACGTATGGGATAAGGTCACTTGTGGTGGAAACCCATCTTTTCCTAGCATACCGCTAGTAAAAGGTTCAATGGGTAACAACAAGTCACAAAGTAAGGAATTAAACCGCAAAGCCAAAATGCATTTTCTGGCCAACGATTTTTCCAGAACTTCTTTCAAGACTCTTTAAAAATCCATAGCTTCAACAAGTTTTAAATCTCTTCAATCGGCTATAAAAAGCCTTGGCCGTAGAGCCTAAATCTCTTTGATTAGGCCTAAATCTCTTTGATTAGGCCACAGAGCCATGAATCTTCTTCAATAAAGCCGAAAAGCCTTCAAGGGCATAGAGCCATAAATTTCAAGACCACTGAGTCATTTCATGAACATAGACTTTTCTGTGCCATTTCATGAGAAAAAACCAGCTATAAGCTGTAAAAAATGGAAAAGATCCCTCTGAATTATGAATAAGGATTTCTCTGAGCCATTGTGTGGACAAGTATCCCGCTGAGTCATAAACATGGACTCCTCTGAGCCATTTTATAATCAAAAACACAACAAGAAATCCCAAGAATTATTCCGCTGAGTCCAAGAATAATCATGAATTATTCCTCTGAGTCCAAGAATAATCAAGAAACAAAAACCAAGCTCCTTGTTTACAAAACTGCAGAGCCGAAAAATTCAAAGAGGTCACAGAACTTTGGCCAAAAAGACAAAAAATTTAAAGAGGTCACAGAACCTTCAAGGTTATAGAGCAGTATTCAAGGCCATTTGAGCCATCTTCAAAGGCCAGAGAGTCACAAAGTGTTTCATAATGACTGAGGTTTCTTTTATATACCAGTGTCATTGGTTCGTACCCATTTCAGGGCTGTTTGTAAATGAGCAGGAGGAAGGGCATTATTTTCCACTCCTGGCTATATTTGTGGCAGCTGTGAAGCCTTTAGTATCTTGTTCTTCATGAACGTACTTCCACCGGTGATTACACTTCAGTAGCAGGATACCACTCTCATTGATTAACAATTTTCAGGGGAAGTTCACCCATTTGGAGATATCATCCAAGAAAAGACTTCTATTGGACATGCAAATACGATTACTGAGGTAGCAAAATTGAGATTAAAAAGAAGAACAACCCGATGAAGGTATGTTCTTTACATTGTTTGAAGGTCAGTCACGTTTTTGATAGACAAAAGGGGGAAAGGAAACAAAATAGTTGGCATGTTGTCGAAAGAATCATAGCTAAGAAGGGTCTGGGTTCATACGGCTTATTCCTGTTTTTGAAATTAGAAGGAAAAATAAACTGAGGTTATTGATCATCAACGGATGTTTAGGAAAAGATTTTGTTGAGAAAAAAGGTTTGATTGATTTACAAATGCATGATTTAAATGCTACGAGTTTAAGAAAAGGCACAATACACATATTCTGACGTACCACCGACACGTCACATATATTATAAACGTATGTCGACGTCACACCACTATATACAACTCATATTTATGAGTATTATTAGGTGTTATATCATATGATATAAGTCATGGTGATCTCAAAATTATAACGACATGTTACAAGGACATAAACCGAAAATTGTCGTATCGGGTGACTACCGAAACTTCACCGACATGTCACGTACTTCCCATATAAAGATGGTCAGCCCATATACATCAAAAATAGCCAAAACTTTCTTGGCTCACATGTTAAAATCAGCCACTAAATTATTCCATGTTGGCACACACAAATCATCCACAATTTAGGCTAGATTTATGGAGAATTCAAACTCAACTTCATTGGTGCACACGGGGCGTTTTTAATTAAGCTATTGGAGCTAAATATACACTTCATTTTATGTATATTATATGTAAAATAATATATATTACATGTTCAAAAAGTTTGAAATTAATCGGAGAAAAATCACATAATCGACAAAAGTCGAAAATTTGGTTTCCTACGAACATACACACATGGAGAATTTTTGAGGCACAGACGTAACATGTATCTAGAAACTTTTTAAACATTCAAGACATGTTAAAGTGTTCTAGAAAATTCAAAATAGGGCTGATTATTATTTACCATATATGTGTAAATATTGTGTATTATTTGACAAAGCTTAGTAAAATGAAATTTCACCACATGTGCAGCTTATTCTACACGCCTATTACATCTTGTTGGAGTCTAGGTGGAGCTTATTTGATATTTCAATTGGTGGAGAATATGCCACCAAAAATTGGTGACATTGAAGAGGGCACCACACAAGGAAAGAGTTCAAATTAGACACATGTTGAAAATTTCAGCATGTGCTACTATAGTGGGGCGTTTTTTACCCCTTAATGCACCTCAATTTGTCTCCCAAATTCAAGGGATTGAAATGTGATAGTATGGTAATGTTTTGACTACATTTGAGCACATGTTTTGAGAGTTTTTTTTTTAGAATTTACAGCTCATTAAAGGATGCCAAGATGGACCAATCAACAAGTGACAAGTAAGCAAGGTCAAATCATCCTTCCAATCATGTTGCTTCAAGTAAGCAAATTGTGTCACCTTCTACACAAGGAAATCTTCCAAGAATATTAAAGACAATTGATTTGCTTGTTTGTTTCGATTGTAAAAGGGTGGAGTTAGCGTTTAACTCCAGCAAACATTGTGGTAAGGTGTTTTTGGTGTTTATTGATAATCGAGGAAGATGTCCTTGAAGACTGTAGTAGGTTGATTTAACTGAACTAATACAAAATCCTTGGTGTTTTTACTTTACTGCACTTTATTTTCAGTTTTCTGCATTGATTTTGTTAAAATGGTAAAAGTAGTAAAAAAAATTTAAAAAATTATAAAATTTTTCAGAAACATAGCTACATATCCTGGTTTTCATTTGGCGCAAGTTTCAACTCATTTGGATAAGTACAAATCAGTCAAACATGAATAGTTCTGAGATTAGTGCAATCTGATTTTCAGATTTGCAAAGGTTGAGAACATCAACGTGGTTGACATACTTCCCAAAAGAATTTTCAAAAACTGTTTACACCCACTAAAATAAATATCTTGAGGGTCTTGTCATAAAAGTTTTAGACCATTTGGAGTCACCAATTAATAGGAATAAATTTTGCAAGTTGGAGTACAGTTTCTAGCAGATTTTCGCAATCTGACCAAAAACGTATTTTCAAGGGGTCAGGAGTGGAGTTTTAATTTAAAATTTTTGTGAGACACTCAAAACATCTGAGAGTACGTTCTCACTGAATTTCATAATTTTTGGAGGTCTGAAACTAGGTCATTCAAATATTTCAAATCAGGATCTAAAAATAGAAACTGTTTTCAAAAGTGAGTTGTTTGGTCCAAAAGTTTTTTAAAAACCAAATTTTCCACACTCACTATTCAACCCCTCTTCTAGTAGTGCTATACAGGTTCTACGATTTTTGATAGTGTAAAGAGACGAGATTGAGAGAGTGAATAGAGGAGAGATTGAGAGTAGGAAGATGAAAGAGAAAGAAGGTGCAGAGTGATGATGATGACAGGGAAATCATTGATGGAGTTTTAGAATATGGAGGAAGATAACAAAACTAACATAATGACGTGTTGCATTTCTAACCTTGCTTGACATATGGTGGGTAGGTTCTTATCACACTTTGTTAAAATGGGATGATGACGCGTCCCGCTCACTTTCTGAGCAAGTTGGCAAGTTGACAACTTTTGTCATGCTTGACCTGTCCCATTTTTCCAACTTAATTTGAACATCTTGGCCTCTAAAGTAAGGTTTATGGTGTGATTTGTCAAACCCATCAAGGTGTTTCTAAATTTTTTAGCAGACTTCCCTCGGTAACACCAACCACAGTAGACAAACAAACATTTTTTCAACTTTCAGTCATATTTATCCCATATTTTTTCTTTTCTGAAGAAATGCTTATTGGTTTGAATCTAATACTACTGATGTAGCGCACAGTTCCCGAGCCCTAGCATCAGGAACAGTGCACCCACCGTATCTCGCTAAGGAGAATACAGTGCGTCGAATCAAGTTCCTACATGTCCGAAAAGATGTAGAAATTTTTTTTCTCGCGGAAACGAATTACCATAACATTAAATTACTTGAATAAAGAAATCCTCAATAACATAATAAATCAGTGATGTCAATAAATTTACTGTGCCAGCCTCTAAGTGCTATCAGTCTAAACAGTATAGTGTCTGATGAAATCCCAAGAAAATAATAACAAATGACTGCAAAGTCTCCCCGTGTCCTAGATGCAGCCATCAAGCTGCCCACTCCACTGTGTCAGCTCCGTCCTCCACAAAGACATAATCGTAGGCCTCTTCCTGCTCACCTGGAGGGGGGAGTAGGGGTGAGTGACGGGAAATCACCCAGTAGGCACCTGCCTCCTACTAGTACAAGACGAGCATATAAAAAAGATATAACACATAGCACATAAAACATGATATCACATAAGCATATGAAGAATGCAGAAAAGTAATTCACTCCAGATAAAGAATGTGCAACATCATGGTGCATGTCCAGCTATGCATGTCACACGCAACAAAGTCATGTCACACAGAATGCCGATAACTCCACCGTGCAATGCATGAACCCGGGTCCTACTGAGTGGCTATGGGTCGTACCCACTCACAGTCACTGTACCGAGTGTGCATGGCCTGCCACCGTACACCATAGTGAGCGTCCGTGAGTCGTACGTCATGACCCACCATAAATGCAATCCACGTGCCATGAATCCAAAAACACAATAGCCTGAGGCTTCTGACCCATCCTCACCATCCTCCGACAATCAAATCTAGGTTCAGTTATTGCTCGAATCCTAACTAGATATTGTACGACATCAAATCCTCTTTTCCATGGCTTGTATACATTTATCGTGCATTTTCTATATTTTTTCTCATTTTTCCCTATTTGTTTCTATTTATTACCTAATTATCCAAATTAAATAAATTATTACAATTACTGAAATTTAGTAGAAATAATTTAATTTCAGCATTTTATAATTTCTGGAATTTATTTAAAAGTTTTTGATATTTATTTATATTTTCCTATAATTATTACTATTTTTAATTAATTAATTAACAATTATGCAAATTGCAGAATTTCAGAAATTTTGAAAAAAAAAAACAAATCCTTTAGCAATTGGGCTGGACCCTTCCGTCAGCCCTGGTCCACGTCCACCCTCAGTCCGGCCCGCCAGGTCCGGTCTACTATCCCTTTATTCTATATTTTTTATTTCGGATGTTATTGGGCCGGCCAGCAGTTAGCCCGGTCCGTTGGTCATTCAGCCCGGTCCGCTAGCCTGAACCTTTTTTATATTAAAGGCTAAATGGACTAGTCCTGCAGCTCCAGCCAGCGGCCCATTAAGGGGCCGGCCTGGTCTGTGCTGGCAGGCCGGCCCTAAAGCCATTAGAATTCTTATATATATATATATATATATATATATATATATATATATATATATATATATATATATATATATACTGCCCTATATATTTCATATATACATAGATTAACGATGAGCACCGGCGAATCCGGTGATCACACGCTTAGGCGGCAGTAGCCGCCGCCGCCTCAGGCTTTGGTTTTACCGCTGGTTTAACGCGGTGACTGGTGATTCCGTCTTCCTACTCCTGTGCAACATCCAAGCTGTTCTCATTTTACCATCTCCCTCGACATGGCGGCTGCACCGACATTTGCTGCAGTCGTCGCCGGCCCTAATGCTACTGAGGCTATCTCAATTTCGCCAAAGACGGCCACGCATTACAAAGGTATCCCTATGGTCTCCTTCCTTGATTCGGAAATTGATGCGCTTGCTGTTCCATATCAATATTCACTAGTTGGCACTTTTTGGTATGACCGTCCACCGTTAAAAGTTATACGAGAAGTTTTTGAGAAAATAGGTTTTCATCATGATCTCCGGATTACATTGATTAATCAGGCACATATTTTGATGAATTTTAGCAATGAGGCCGACTATCTAAGATGTTTTTATCGGCGTTCTTGGCATATATACGGGTGCCACATGAGGGTTACGAAGTGGACTGTTGATTTTGATCCTACATCTGATGTCCCTATTGTCCCAGTTTGGATTGCCCTCCCAGCGTTACCAATACACCTTCATCACAGAGAGGCGCTTTTTGAAATCGTCCGCCCCATAGGCCTGCCAATCAAACTTGATATTGCAACCTCACAGGGCCTGCGACCATCGGTAGCTCACGTGTGTGTGGAGATTGATGTTTCTCAAGAATTGCCACAGAAGATATATCTACAAGCAAAAGGACGTTTAATACTGCAAACAATAGTTTATGAAGATTTGCCTTTATTCTGCACTGCCTGTCGAAGACTGGGACATGCAACTACTGCATGTTCCCCTGGAGAATCATCAGGTATACATCCACCGCTGCCTCCGCCTCCACCGACTCGTCAGCCCAAGACGCGATGGACTCCGGTTAAGCGCAAGCCATCTGGGCATTCCACGGCTCAGGAAAAACTACCGCTAGGGATGATAATGTTGGCCACAATGTGCAATCGTCACAGTTGGATGAGCCAACAAGGGCTTCAGACGGTCCCGGTACCACGGACCACGACACATCTGATCATGTCCCATTGCCTCAGGATAATGCTTCTGATGAACATACGCAGGAGGAGTTTTGTGATGCGACGGATCAACAAGTGGCAACTGATCTTACATAGCTTGATTTTGGACACTCATCAGACAATGATTTGCCGGTTGATGCTACTGTAGAGGAAATCCCTATCGTGTCTGATGACGTAGCCCGCCGCATGCAGCTCATGCAACCGTCGCCTGATGATGAGACCTTAATATCGCGACTGCAAGCCCAGGATGAAGAAGCTGCGTTCATCCCAGTTGTTCCATGTCGTAAACGTCGAACCCGCAAGGATCTACCCCCCTTACCGCCATCAACCATTTTGACGCGTAGTGCATCTCATGCTATTCAGGAAAGTTCCTCTAACCTTCCTCAATGAATATATTAATATAGAATATTCGAGGCATGCGTGCCTCCCTGCCACGTCTGCACTATTTGATTAGATAACATCAACTGAATTTACTTGCTTTAATTGAACCTAAACATACCCCGTCACAAATAACTGGGTTTGGTTTGCGTCTTGGCTTTTTGCAGTTTTATGCCTCGCAGTCAGAACATATTTGGGTTTTTTGGCATGATAATGAGTTCCGTTTGCTTGCCACGCAGGATCATAGTCAAGTGGTCCATTTCACTTTACAGTCACTTTCACTGCAATATACCTTTGTGCTCTCGTTGATCTATGCAAAACATACGCCCTCCCAGCGTCAAGTATTATGGCGATCTTTGTGTGACTTCGCTGCACCATTGTAGTTACCATAGATTGTGGGCGGTGATTTCAATACTTTTCGATCCTTGGATGATCATAGTGGCCGATCCACTCCTTCTTTAACAGCGTTACAAGATTTTAATGAGTGTATTGAAACATGCTCTCTTATGTCACTTCCATATCAAGGCACTAGATTTACATGGGCGGAAGGTAGAGGTCTTGGCCGTGTATGCCGTAGATTGGACTGGCTCTTTGTCAACTCTATGTTTCAAGAGGGGTTTGAGACTATGCAGTTAACTCATTTACCCCATGCGACATCTGACCAAACTCCGCTCCTATTGTCATGTAAAATGAGTTCCACTTCTTGTCGTCGATCATTTCGATTTTTAGATGCCTGGCTCCATCACTCAGATTTTTATACCTACGTGCAAAACGCATGGACATCATACTCAACAACGGGCGGAATGCATGGGTTTTATAAGAAGTTATTTTCCCTAAAGAAAGATATTCAAAAATGGAATAAAGAGGTCTTCGGGAACATTTTCAGCAATCTGAAGCATGCAGAGGACCTGCTGAGCAGTGCAGAAAATTGTTGGGATGCAAATCCCTCGGAGGATACCCGACAGGCCTATTATAAGGCAAAGGCTGACTACTTGCTTGCTTCGAATTATGAGATGCAATTCTGGAAGCAAAAAGCTAGAGTTAAATGGCTAAATGAAGGTGATGCTAATACAAGGTACTTCCACTCACTTGTCAAAGGCAAACGCGCACACCTTCGCATACAGAAGATTCGGAATTCAGTGGGCACACTGTTAACCAGTCTGGATGACATTATGACGTCTGCAGTTGAGTACTATACAGCATTATTTGCTAGGGAAACGACACAAAATCACTCGGAGATCCTGTCATACATCCCACGCATAATATCAGAGCAGGATAGCCTAATGTTAACACAGCTTCCGTCGGAGTCAGAGGTCAAGACAGCCGTGTGGAGTCTGGATCCTCAGAGTGCAGCTGGACCGGACGGTTTTCATGGTAATTTCTATCGTTCATGCTGGCCCATAATACACTCTGATGTACTTAAA
This sequence comes from Eustoma russellianum, assembly GCA_036186865.1. Classification (NCBI taxonomy): domain Eukaryota; kingdom Viridiplantae; phylum Streptophyta; class Magnoliopsida; order Gentianales; family Gentianaceae; genus Eustoma; species Eustoma russellianum. Next base: position 8,633,636 of record AP025073.1, on the reverse strand, counting down.
GCGGTGCAGTAATTCTTTCTTGGAGTTCCGCAGCCAGCAGTAATGGCTAGTGCGCTGATTACTTTGATTCTGAAAACACAAGCTCCACAAACTTTCAGTGACTTTCGTCCCATCCGTCTTACGAATTTTTTGAGTAAAGTCTGTACTCGTATTATCGCCACAAGTTTGGGAACACTATTGCCAAGGTTAATCTCGCCGGAGCAAACAGGATTCTTACCCAGACATGATCTTTCGTCACAAGTTTTATTGGCTCAAGAAATGATTCATATTCTGGATAAAGGGGGTTCTCAATTATGTTTGAAGTTGGATATGATGAAGACATTTGATCGGGTAAGTTGGGAGTACCTTGAGCTATTATTGCGCAATTTCGGGTTTTCAGAATTCTTTATTCGGATTGTTATTAATCATTTACACGCCACAAAGTTATCAGTTTTAATAAATGGGCAGCCATCATCATCATTTCGTCCTTTTAGGGGAGTAAAGCAGGGTGATCCGTTGTCCCCATTGCTGTTTATTTTATCTTCAGAGGGTTTCAGCAGAGGCCTAAAGTCGCTTGTCGCAGCAGACCATATCCAGTCCTTTCGGCTGGGCCGTATACCCTTGACCATCACTCACTTGGCCTATGCAGATGATTTACTTATTTTTCTGCGGGGGACACAGCGTAACCTCAGCCGTTTTCGTGCATTCTTAACAAAGTATGAAGCTGCATCGGGACAAAAGGTTAATTTTCACAAAAGTAGTTTTATCCCTTCGGCTAGCATCACACCACATCAAAGCAGGACACACAAAGACATTCTTGGTATGCGGCTTGCTTCTCTTCCTTTTCGGTATCTGGGTTCATATCTTCATAAGGGTATTAATAGATCAGTCTATTGCTCCGCCTTATTGCAACACATTGATGATCGCCTGCAAGGTTGGCATGCCCGTCTGCTCTCCCAAGCAGGACGCCTAGTTCTGCTACGTTCAGTGGTTGCTGCGCTTCCGCTCCATATTTTAGCAGCAGGTGGATTACCAAAGTCAGTCATTCGTATGATCAACAGAAAGATGGCGTCTTTCTTTTGGGGAAATCGACATCTTTGGATTTCATGGCCTAAAATTACCACTCCTATAGAAGAAGGAGGATTAGGCCTGCGCGATCTTAACATGTTACAGCAGGCATATCGTTGTCGCATATGGTGGACATACCAAAAGAATGACACTTTGTGGAGTCACTATGTGCATCTCAAATATGGCAGAAGGGGCGATTATAGGCCAAGGCTTACGGACTCCTCGATATGGAAGTTAATTTGTCGGATACATCACACGTGCATCTCCCAGACGACTGGATTGGGATCTTTCCTTTCGTGGACACCGACACCCACTGGGGAATTCACCCTCAAATCGGCCTATGCTATTTGTCAGACAGCAAACTCCACGCAACTTTCAGCAAAATTTATTTGGTTTAAACAGCATTCTCCATCTACGAAAATTTTGCTTTGGCGAATTTTCAATTCGGCTATGCCATTCGAGGGCTATATTGGCCGATACTCTGTGGCACGCCCTACGCAGTGTCCTTTCTGCAAGCAGCAACCAGCCTCGGTTGATCATGTTTTTCTACGCTGTGATCACATTTATCAAGTTTGGGCCTTTTTTGCGTCAGAACTTCAGGTGATCCTACCGACATCGGTAAGCCTGCGACAATATTTGCTATCTTGGTGGTATCGCTCTACATCTTCAACATTATCTGGGGTTTTAAAAATTGTTGTCCCGGCTATAATAGTTTCCAACATCTGGAGGCTCTATGCTCAACTCACGTATGGTGATCTTACATCCTTTTCAACCACAATGCTAAGGAATACCATACACTTTGACATTCATGTGTGGCTTCAAAAAATACAGGGATCCAAACTTGCATCCGGACCAAGTCTTTCCCTCTCATGGATTCTACGACTTCGTCCTCCGCGACTTCAGATTGTTAGATGGAAAACTCCACCTACAGGTAGACTCAAATTGAATGTTGATGCTGTGGTGGGCTGTCGCTATGCTGCGGGGGGAGTAATCTTGCGCAGTCATACGGGAGCTTGTGTGCGTGCCCTTTCGTTCCGTCTGCGCCATGCACGCCTTTGATGGCGGAAGTTCAGGCTACTCTTTTTGGACTGTTATACTTTCTTCCTTTCTTCAGATCAATTGTGATAGAGTTGGATTGTGCACATATGGTCTCGCGGCTTCATCAACCACAGCAGATTTATGGCAATTATCACCTGCAACTTTTACGTACTTTACTTCATTGTCATAGACTGGAAATAACTCATACGTATCGGGAGGCCAATATGTCAGCTCACTACTTAGCTCAGCATGCAATGCTTTGTCCTGAGACATGCTACTTCAATAGTCATAATCTCCCAGCCTTGGTCTGAGCCTCGCTTACTCTAGATCTCACTTCGGCTAACCTGCGCACAGGCTGATGTCCAAGTCTTCCTAATGGATTGGCGCACTTCGAATTATTCTGCCCGTACCCTTGTGGATACGGGCGGACGCGGTATGACTTGTCTCCTTTTGCTCAACTGCTGTCTCTCATATATCCCCTGTATAGATAATGCATTCTTTACTTTATCTGTATTTGGCTGGTGGCGCAACTATATTTCACAACTGGATCGATGTGTCCGCGGTTGCACAACACACGTCTTCCATCAGGATTGGCAGTTTTGCAACCACTCTGCCTGTACTCTATTGGGTGCAGGTAGACTCGGTATGTTTTATATTTCTTCAACCTGCTGGATTTTCATATGCTTTCATCGAGCCATTAACTGTTGTTTTGTTTTCTTGGTATATGAATTACATCGACACACTGATGGGTTTCGCTGGCTGCTGAGATTACATTCCATTATGCACAATTTTCCTGCAAAATTCTTCACGCCGCAAGTCATGGCTGTTGCAACAACGCATTTATCCCCTATTGCACGTCTCACATGGTTTGGCGATTCTTCCTATCTCTGCCCGCACATTGCTTTGTGCTGGCAGGCCTGGTATGATCTTCATCTGATTCACTTCCCGCTTATAATTCTGTCACATATTTCTGCTATACTCAACAAAGCGTTGTTTTCTGCATGGACGAGGACACGGTTTACACATACTTTCCTGCCCGTTGACATGAATTCTATTTGGACCGGAGCTCAGCATCATCCGAGGATGTTCGCCAGGATCTTACTTTTAGCACATTTGTCTTACGTTCGCCATTATTTTAATTCTCGCTTGCCCGATAGAGTATATCAACACTCCGTTTATATAAATATGTACGCTTTTTCCTTCGCCAGGGTTTTATCCACAAGGGTGGTTTTACTTGGCAAGGTTTTAATGAGGCATATCATATATAATATGGATGTTGATAATCGCATACTGCTACGCTTGGCTTCTTTTCTTTTATTATAATAAGGTTTTCCTCCGCCAAAAGTGAGGGTTTATGCCAATAAAATTTCCTTTTCAAAAAAAATATATACTGCCCGCCCTACCACCGCCACCAGAGCGTGTGTGTGCTCACGCATGCGCGGCTCTTCGGGCGGCACGTGAGGCTCACCCCGATCTATATTTTCGCCTATTTCCAGTCTATGGGAACCTATTCTAAGGCCAAAACCGCATCTAAAAACCTTAAACATGTTAAAACTGTGCTATTTTGATTATCAAAATTTTTTCTAACATCAAATCAAAATCACGCAATACAGTTCAGGCATTCCATAGATTCCAAAATTTAATGCTTTTCACAGATTAAACAACATGCTATGAAATTCAACAATTAAAACAACAAAAACACATAAAATACCACTAAAGCATGCTTGAATTTACCAATTTGGAGAGAGAAAAGGAAACCTACTTGATTGTAGACAAGTTATACGATTACACGAAAGAATGAATAAGTTGGGACGGTTTGCTTGCTTCCCCTTCCTTTTTTTCCCTCTCTTCTCTCCTCTCTCTCCTCTCTTCTCCTTTCCTCTTCCTTTATTGCTGCCGAACTCCCCTTACTTTTTTTCCTTTTGCTCTCTGTTCCCAGCAATTCCTTCTTTTATTGTAAAAAGAAATTATAAAGTTGCTTTATAAAGGGAAATGGTTGGAGAAAGTGGGGGGTTTGTTACCCCCACTATTCACGTCCACCGTTTTTTTAATTATTTTTTTCTTTTACTCCCTTATCCATCCGCCGGTTTAAAATTTATTTTATTTATTATACTTTTTTTGGCCCATCCTTTAGTTATTTTATATATATATATATATATATATATATATAATACCCATTTATAATTATGAAATCACTTGGACATAATTAATACGCTATAATTAGTTTAATTCGCAGGATTATTCCATCCAACGACTACTTCAGTTTTAAATTAATGCGTACGGCTAGTTCGAAAATTTCCGGATGCAACATCCTACCCACCTTACAAGAAGTTTTGTCCTCGAAACTTATCGTACCTTATTCGAAGAGATAGGGGTAGCGCTCCCGCATCTGATCCTCCAGCTCCCAAGTGGCTTCATTTTCCTTATGATTGCTCCACTGCACCTTGACATACCGAATGATTCTTCTTCTCAGCTCTTGATCTTTACGGTCTATGATCCGAATAGGAGTCTCCTCATATGACGTATCCAATCTGATTCTCAAAGACGGTGTGTCTAGTACATGGCTCGGATCCGGGACGTACCTCCTCAACTGAGAAATGAAACACATTGTGCACCTGTGCTAGCGTCGGAGGTAACGCCAAACATAATCTAATGAGCCGACCCTCTCGAGTATCTCATAAGGCCCAATATACCACGCTCTCAACTTACCTTTCAAACCAAAAAGTGTCACACCCTTCATCGGTGACACCTTTAATAAACCTTCTCCCCGACAGTAAACTCCAGAGGACGCCTCTTCGAATCTGCCCAGCTCTTACTTCTGTCTTGAGCAACCTTGAGCCTTTCCCAAATCAACTTAATCTTCTCCTTGGTTTGCTCAACCAGCTCTGGACCAGTGATAACACGCTCTCCAACTTTATCCCAATGGATAGGGGATCTGCACTTATGCCCATAGAGCTCCTCAAATGGTGCCATGCCGATGGCGCTATGATGACTGTTGTTGTAGGAGAACTCAATCAACTTGATCATACCGTCCCAGTTCCTCTTCAAGTCGATCGTGCAAGCTCTCAACATATCCTCCAACGTATGTATGGTCCTCTAAGACTCCCCATCCGTCTGCGGGTGAAACGCTATACTCAATCACAGCTCGGTCCCCATCCTTCTCTGGCATGCTGACCAAAACCTAGAAGTAAATCTCGGATCACGATCGGAGACCATACTGACTGGCACGCCATGTAAACCGATGATGTTGTCGAAATAGAGTGTAACCAATCTATCCAAAATCACATCATATGGCAGGTGGGAAATGAGCGGACTTCGTCAAGCGATCCATAATTACCCATATCATAACATTGCCATTTCTTATTCTCAGAAGGCCCACCACAAAATCCATGGTCACATGCTCCCACTTCCATTCAGGGATCTCTAACGGCATCAGCAAACCTCCTGGTCTCTGGTGCTCCGCCTTGACCTACTGACATACCAGACACCTCTCAACAAACTCAGCTATATGTCTCTTCATACCGCTCCACCGTAATGCTTCTTCAAGTCGCTATACATCTTGGTAGTACCCGGATGAATCGACAACTTCGAGTTATGTGCCTTCTTTAATACTATCCGTCTGAGATCTTCAACCTCAGGCACACAGAGTCTTCCCTGATACCATATGCTACCGTCATCATGAATCTGAAATCCATCAACCTGACTGGTCATCATCTTCTCTCGGATCTCGCTGAGCGTTACATCCCACTTCTGCGCCTCTTTGATTTGCTCAATCAAGGATGGAGTGATAACCAGTGCTGCCAAAACATTAGCTGTGGAGTCCATGATATCAAGATCTAACTCTGCCATATCCCTTTCCAATGGCGTCTGTCTGGCATGGCTGGACTTTCTACTCAAAGAATCTGCAACTCGGTTCGCTTTCCTCGGATGATAGCTGATAGTCAAGTCATAGTCTTTCAACAACTCAAGCCATCTCCTCTGGCGCATGTTTAATTCCTTTTGTGTGATTAAGTACTTCAAGCTCTTATGATCAGTAAAGACTTCACACTTCACACCATAGTGATAGTGACGCCAAATCTTTAACGCGAATACAACCGCTGCCAACTCCAGATCATGCGTCGGGTAATTCTGCTCATAAGGCTTCAGTTGGCATGAAACATAGGCAATAACTTTGCCGTTTTGCATCAAGACACATCCTGAAAAGAAAGAGGTTAGACCGCTTTGTAATGCATGTAGAATTTAATAGAAATCTTATGTATATACCTAGCCCACTCTTCGATGCGTCACTATAGATGATAAACCCTTCCGAGCCTGAGGGTTGAGTAAGTATAGGGACCGTCGTTAATCGTCTCTTAAGCTCTGTAAAGCTTTGCTCGCACTCAGCGGTCCATACAAATTTTGATCGTTTCTATGTCAATCTGCTCAGTGGTACCGCAATAGACGAAAATCCCTCTACAAACTTCTGGTAGTAGCCGACCAAGCCCAAGAAACTCCTCACTTCGGTCACGTTAGTCGGTCTTGGCCACTCAGTAATAGCCTCTATCTTCTTGAGATCCACAGAAATTCCTTCCTCTGAAACCACATGTCCCAAGAAAGCCACGCTTCTTAGCCAAAATTCACATTTGCTGAACTTATCATACAACTTATTTCGCCGGAGCGTCTCCAACACCTCCCTCAGATGTCCAGCATGCGACTGCTCGTCCAGAGAATACACCAGGATGTCATCAATGAATACTACCACGTATCTATCCAACTGCTCCTTGAACACGGTGTTCATCAAATCCATGAAGGCTGTCGGAGCGTTGGTCAGTCCAAACGGCATCACCAAGAACTCGTAATGCCCATATCTGGTACGGAAAGTAGCCTTCGCTACATCCTCGTCCTTAATCCTCAATTGGTGGGATCCGGACCGAAGACCGATTTTAGAGAATACCTTTGCACCCTAAAGAATGGCAAAGTTGCGGAATTTATTAGAGAATTACCTAATATGAATTCAAAGTTACATTGATTAAAGGGTACCTTTAACTGATCGAAGAGGTCCTCGATCTGGGGTAGAGGATACTTGTTCTTGATGGTGATCTTATTAATTTCCCGATAATCAATCCAGAGTCTCATACTACTGTCCTTCTTTTTCCCGAACAAGACCGGAGCTCCCCAGGGTGAGACGCTGGGTCGAATGAACTTCCGGTCCAGTAACTCCAGCAATTGTCCTTTTAACTCTTTTAGTTCAGCCGGAGCCATCCTGTATGGTGTCTTCAATATCGGCTCGGCATCGGGCAGTAAATTAATCTCAAACTCTACCTCCTGACTGGGTGTTAGTCCTGGCAGCTCGTCGAGAAATACATCCTTATACTCATTCACCACTGATATCGAATCTATCGAGGGTAACTCTTTTTATGCACCAATAGCATATACAAGAAAAACATGATTACCTTTCCTTAATGCTCTGTATGCCTGCGCTGCACTCACGTAAATCTTCTTGGGCATCTTTTGTAACTTGAAATCCCCCTGGAAGATGGTTTCCAGCTTACCCAGCATCTGCATGCGGACCTGTCTCTGATGACAGACGAACGTAGCCTGATGCTTAGCCAAAAAATGCATGCCCAGAATAACATCAAAATCTTGAATCTGGACCAGAATTAAAGTTGTAGCTAATTCCAGCTCATTAATCTCCAGTGAACAATCCTTGTACTAATAGTGCGATACAAACACCTGGTCACCGGCGGTTTGGACACGATAGGGGATTTCTAGTCATTCTGGTAAAATATTCAAACTCTTGACAAATCTCCTAGCGATAAATGAGTGGCTGGCACCACTATCGAATAGGACGTAAGCCGGGACCTTGTTAATTAGAATTTCACCTAACATAAGCAGGGTTATACATATAGCACTTAATCGTAAAAAAAATGTATTTAAAGCAAACTGGAATTTAAACACTTAATTAGGATGTACCTGCTACGACGTCGCTGGCCTTCTCGACCTCAGTGTGTGCCATGACATACACTCGGACATTAGTCTTCGGCCTCCCTTTTTGCTGGGTCTGGCCCTGCTATGGAAGGGGTGTCTGTCTATGTGTGGGGCAGTCTTTGGCGAAATGCCCTGGATGCCGCATCTGAAGCAAACGTCCTTGGTCCTCCAACACTGACACGGATGAAAGCGTCCTCAATGGACACATGGTGTGGTGGGTGCCACCTCCCTCACTGGCTGTGCATCAGTCACCGCTGGTCTCTCGATAGCAAGTGGCTGAGTAAATGGTCTCTATTGCTGCAGTGGTAGAAAAGAGCTTCCCGGCTGCTGGCGGTAGAGTACCTTCAGCCATCTCCCTGGTCTCCCAGAACGATACTCCTCCCGTGGCTACTTCGTCCGGTCATCTACTGCGCCCCTCTTGAGGTCACTCTCGACATCCCGGTATATCTCAAGTAGCTCCTCAAAGTCCTCGGTCTGGCACTAATAATCAAGGACTGAATGCGAGGGCTCAGTCTAGTCTTGAACTTGGACATCTTTGCCCCCTCGTTATCCATAACGGAAGGCATATATCTCCCTAGCGCATGAAATCTCTCCGAGTACTGGTCCACAGCCATGGACCCCTAAGTAAGTAGCTGGAACTCAGTCATCCTCCTCTGTATGGCACTCTCTGGAATGTAGTGCTTCTGGTACTCTTCTCAGATTTAGGTTCAAGTCAACTGTGGGGTCAACCGGTGCTGCACGCTAAGCCACCATTCCCTAGCATCATCCTCAAGGAATGAAATGAACACCTCCACTTTCAGATCATCGGGAACCTGCAATAACCTCAACTGCTCGGTCACATTCTAGAGCCAGATCTCGGCCTCCTGTGGCCGTGTAGTGTCCCTAAACATCGGTACCCGGGAGTGCTGCATCTCCCTATAAAAGAATCGAAGTCCTGAGGGTGGTGGTGGTGGTGGTGGTGGCTGCTGCTGTTGTTGCAGGTGAGCCATCTGTACCTGCTGCTGAGCCACTAAGGTAGTCAGGGTGGCTAGGGTATCCGCGAGGACTTGGGAGATAGCCCTCTGACCCTTATGGCCATTACTGTCGTGCCCTCCGTTACCTGCTAGCTCACGTCGTGGAGGCATTTTCCTAGAGTTCGAGTTTATGAAGAGAATGTGGATTAGTCAATATAAGTTAAATAGTTGATCGCGGGGTAAAATGATAATTAACAAGAAAGACTCACCATTGACACACACCTCCCTTAACCCGATCATAACTTAGGTCTACTTCATTTATTAGGGGTATACTCGTCGTTTCTAGGAAAAGATCATAGATTATGTCTTGGTGATCTAGTTAATCCTGCGTTTCCGATGTGGATCTGAAACCTCGCTCTGATACCACCTGTAGCGCCCAGCTCTCGAGCCCTAGCATCGTGAACAGTGCATCCGCCGTATCTCGCTAAGGAGAATACAAGGCGTCGAATCAAGTTCCTACATGTCCGAAAAGACGTAGAAATTTTTTTCTTGCGGAAACGAATTACCATAACATTAAATTACTTGAATAAAGAAATCCTCAATAACATAATAAATCAGTAATGGAAATAAATTCACTGTGCCAGCCTCTAAGTGCTATCAGTCTAAACAGTGTAGTGTCTGATGAAATCCCAAGAAAAAAGATAACAAATGACCGCAAAGTCTCCTCGTGTCCTAGATGCAGCCATCAGTCTGCCCACTCCACCGTGTCATCCCCGTCCTCAACAAAGACATAATCGTAGGCCTCTTCCTGCTCACCTGTAGGGGGAGAGAGTAGGAGTGAGTAACGGGAAATCACCCAGTAGGCACCTGCCTCCTACTAGTACAAAACGAGCATACAAAAATGATATAACACATAGCATATAAAACATGATATCACATAAGCATATGAAAGAATGCATGTCCAGCTATACATGTCACACGTAACAAAGTCATGTCACACAGAATGCCGATAGCTCCACCGTGCAATGCATGAACCTGGGTCCTGCTGAGTGGTTGTGGGTCGTACCCACCCACAGTCACCATACTGAGTGTGCATGGCCTTGCCACCGTACACCATAGTAAGTGTGCATGGCCCCGTCACCGTGCACCATACTGAGCGCCCGTGACCCGTACATCACGATCCATCATAAATGCAATGCACGTGCCATGAATGCAAAAACACATTCGCCTGAGGCCCCTGGCCATCCTCACCATCCTACAGCACTCAAATCTAGGTTCAGTTATTGCTCGAATGCTAACTAGACATATCCTCTTTTCCACGGCTTGTATACATTTATCGCGTATTCTCTATATTTTTCCTCATTTTTTCTCTATTTATTTCAATTTATTCCCTAATTATCCAAACTAAATAAATTATCACAATTACTGAAATTTAGTAGAAATAATTTAATTTCAGCATTTTATAATTTCTGGAATTTATTTAGAATTTTCTGATATTTATTTATATTTTTTCTATAATTATTACTATTTTTAATTTATTAATTAACAATTATGAAAATTGCAGAATTTCAGAAATTTAAAAAAAACAAATCCTTTAGCAATTGGGCTGGCCCCTTCCGCCAGCCCTGGTATGTGTCCACCCTCAGGCCAGCCCGTCAGGTCCGGCATGCTATCCCTTCATTCTATATTTTTTTATTTCGGATGTTATTTGGCCGGCCAGCAGTTGGCCATTCGGCCCGGTCCGCTAGCCTGCACCTTCTTTTTTATATTAAAGGCTAAATTAAGGGGCTGGCTTGATCTGTGCTGGCAGGCCGACCCTAAAGCCATTAGAATTCTTTTTTTATATATACTGCCCTACCGCCGTCACCAGAGCATGTGTGTGCTCACACGCGTGTGTGGAGCCACACGCGACTCTTCCGACGGTGTGTGAGGCTCACTTGCCGCCTTCGGCAGCCGTTTTTCGACCCCGATATATAGTTTTGCCTATTTCCAGTCTGTGAGAACCTATTATAAGGCCAAAACCACATCTAAAAACCTTAAACATGTTAAAAGTGTGCTATTTTGATTATCAAATTTTTCCTAACATCAAACCAAAGTCACGCAATACAGTTCAGACATTCTACTGATTCCAAAATTTTATGCTTTTCACAGATTAAACAACATGCTATGAAATTCAACAATTAAAACAACAAAAACACATAAAATACCACTAAAACATGCTTGAATTGTACCAATTTGGAGGGGAAAAAGGAAACCTACCTGATTATAGATAAGTTATACGATTACACGAAAGAATAAATAAGTTGGGACGGTTTGCTTGCTTCCCCTTCTTTTTTTCCCCTCTCTTCTCTCATCTCTCTCCTCTTTTCTCCTTCCCTCTTCCTTCGTTGCTGCCGAACTCCCCTTGTTTTTTTCCTTTTGCCCTATGTTCCCAGCGATTCCTTTTTTTGTTGTAAAAAGAAATTATAAAGTTGTTTTATTAAGGGAAAGGGTTGGAGAAAGTGGGAGGGGTTTGTTATCCCCATTATTCACGTCCATCGCTGTTTTTAATTATTTTTTTCTTTTACTCCTTTATCCATCTGTCGGTTTAAAATGTATTTTATTTATTAAACGTTTTTTGCCCATCCTTTAGTTAATATATATATATATATATATATATATATATATATATATATATATTTAATACCCATTTATAATTATGAAATCACTTGGACATAATTGATACGCTATAATTAGTTTAATTCGCATGATTGTTCCATCCAACCACTACTTTGTTTTTAAATTAATGCACACGGCTAGTTCGAAAATTTCTGGATGCAACAACTGAAGCTCCCGCATGGCCATTCACTTACAAGAAAATTTTCTTCTATTTGAATCGCAATTTTTGTTAGATAGAAAACTTTGAGTTTCATGTTGTTCTTGATGCGTTTCCAAAATTGTCATGTTTCTTCTGCTTCAACGTTTGAGTCCTCGTATTCTTCTATATCCCTATTGAATCAACATTCTCTTAGAGCTTTATTGCATCGGAAATGATATGAAAATAATCCAAGTGGGTAATCAAAAACAAGGAGTTTGCAGACTTCTCCATGTGTAGTAGTCAGGAATTGAAGAAATTGGTCAGATCAAGTGCTCCATGAAGTTCGATGATATCTATGAAATAATTGCACAAAAGATGACTCGGGTATATCAAATCACGAGTATTACTGGTAAACTCCTACTCAGCTCTTATTCCTTTTACACTCTTTAACTGCATGCTTAGATGTATATATCTTTGACATATGCCTTTGTGAATAGAATTGATTACGTTGATCTTGTGACACATTCTCCAAGTGCCATCTTTCTTAGGGACTAGGATAACGTGTACCGCACATGGGCTTAAGCTCTCCCTTACTAATCCACCAGCTAGAAGTTCTTCAATCTGTCTTTGAATTTCTTTGGTATCCTTGGGGGTTAGCTCTTTAGGATGGTCTATTACGGAGGACAGCTCCTGGTACAAAGTCTATTTGATGTTTGATTCCTCGTAAGGGTGGTAATCCTTTGGGTGGCTCAGTGGGGAACAAGATATCAAATTCTTCTAGAAGGGAGACTACTCAGGTGGGTAAAGATGGTGGCAACTCGTCACTAGAGATGAGACACTCCTTATACACTAAAATTAGGACGGTTTTGTTGGTGTACATGGCATGGCTCACATCTATTTGTTTTACAAAGTACCCATACTTTTTCTTGTTTTCACTAACGTTTAGGGGTACTACCTCCTTCCCACTCTCTTGCCTTCTAGCCTCACTCTTCATGCTTTCCATAAATTTTCTTTATTCTTCTTTCTCCTTAGGGTCGGTCCTAGACTTACACATACGTTTCTGATCCTCATGAACTTTGTGGGGTGGGAGTGTAGGCAATTGGTACAATTTACCATTCAATTTGAAAGAATACTTATTTAGATAACCATCATATGTCACATGTCTATCAAATTACCATGGTCTGCCACGTAAGATATGACTAGCATGCATCGGTGCAACATCACAGAGAATGTCATCTTTATAGCTACCAATGCTCAACGAAAGTAAAACTTTTTTTCTAACACTAACTTCACCACAATCATTCAACCATGCAAGTTTGTAGGGGTGAGGGTGATTAGTCATAGGCAAATTAACTTTCTAACCAAATCTATACTAGCCATATTTACGCATAAACCAGAATCAATGATCATAGTAAACACTTTACCATTACCATGCAATGAATATGAAAAATGTTCTCCCTATGCTGTTCATGCTCATCAACTTTTTGAAATGCACTTAAAGCTCTTCTAACAACAAGAAATTCATGATTTTCAGAGTCATTATCTTCACCTAGTTCTTCTTCAATTTTGGGTTCATTTTCATGCTCATGTTCAGATTCATTTTCAGACTCAGTAACATATTCGCTAGTTTCCTTGATTAATATTACATGTTTAGCATTAGGACAATCACGACCTATGTGTCCACGATCTTGACACTTAAAGCATTTAATGTCTAGAAGAACTCCATGTAGAGGCATTTGGTTTGCCTCTTTCATCTTGCTTCTGCATGGACTGAACGCGTTTTTCTTAGTTTCGTGGCCAAGCTTGACGGTGGTTTTGGCCTTGAGTAGGCCAGCCTCCTTCATTCCTGAAAGACCTGTTTTGGAACTTTAAAGAGGAAGATTAATTAGTACGAGAAACTGAATTGAAATTAGAACTTTGTACCTTAAGTTGCTGCTCGATTTTCTCATCCAAGTGCACCATGGATGTCAAGTCAAGGTAGGGTTGAAGCTCAACCCTTTGTGCAATTTCTCTATTTAGTTCATGTAGAAAGTGTGCCTTGGTGGCTTCTTCGGGTTCCTGTAAGTTAGATTTTCTAAAAAAATTTCTAGCTCTTTAAAATAATCGTCAACACCCATATTTGCTTGCCGAAAATTTTTCAAATAACTGAATATGGTGCTCTCAAAGTTTTTTGGAATAAATCTATGTCGCATTTCATATTTATTTTCTTCCCAAGTAAGAACTTGGGGTTGTCTTGTTTTAGTCCGATTTCTACATTGATTTGTCCACCAATTTAAAGCATATCCTCGAAACTCAATGTACGCGTACCTCACCTTTTGCAACTCCGTATAATTCGTACATGTGAATATTAAATCCACTTTTGTTTTCCACTCTAAGTATTCTTCGGTGTTACTTTTACTGTAAAACATTGGAATGCTGATTTTAGTTTTTGAGTAATCGTCGTCTTGGGGATAAAGGGGATTGTGATGTCTTTGGTAACCACGGGGAGGGTAGTCATCATAATCATTTTCATCCTATTCAAATGGATTATAATCATTATTATTCCTTCTCTGTGGATTTTTTCTCGGGGGTGGTTGAGGTACATACCTTCTCAGCTCAATGGTAGGCTGACGTTGACTTTCTGCCTCGCGTTCTTCTTGTGTAGGTCTTTTTGCTTGATATGTAGGGGCTTCCCTACTGGTTGCATGGCCTGCACTTTTATTCAACCTTTCATGGAGATCGTCTAACTCGGCTCTGTGCATTGTTTGATTGTTTAGGATGGTTTGTAACGTTTGAGTGACTTGTTCCAATGTGGTTTTGGGTCTTTCCACTTCCTTTGATTTACTTGCTGAATATTGACTTGTATACTCCATCCTAAACCTGAAAAAATGAGAAACAACAAAGAAAACAATATACCAAAAACAAGGAATCCGAACGAGTAAATGAAACTAGAATTTTGTACGCTCTTCTGACTTTTTTCACTCTCTTACCACCTTGTTTCTTGACCAATCTGAGGCTAATAAAGTTCAAAGTGAGCAATAAAGATAGGTGAATGCTAAGTCTTCTACAATAAACCCGATGTTACACTGTTGTGCAAATTATTTCAAAATCTTGCTGAACTCAACCCGGCTGTTTTACCTTGTATTTGATGTCCAAATAAAGGAAAAAGCTGGCCCAAATAGTAGCAAAATCATTGGGAAAGTGAGGGGACAAGCAGCTCACAAAAATGATACAAACGACACCAAAACATTTTGGTTTCTTCTTAATTTGTTGCTGGTCTAAAACAGGAATTTCCAGAACCTAAATGACCTTAAAACAGTAGGAAAATGTCTCCAACAAGCTTCAAAGTCAGCAAAATCCGAGAGATAATAAAACAGTGTATTAAAATCATAATTTGTACCAAAAAGGATACCAAATCACACCAAATGGACTCAAACGATTGGGACACCAACTTGAACGACTCATCTATGATTCAAAGAAGAAATGAAACCAAAATGATGTCAAATGATGAATCAAAGAAAGACTAGGGGTTGCCGTGGGCAAACTTTAGTCAATTTTGATCCTATGCACTTATAATCACAATATGGATCAATGCATGCAAAAATCAAGTATTCTATGATATGTAATCATTGTATGAGGGTCAGTTTATAGTGTGGAAAAGGAAAAGTAAGGGAAGACTCTTCAAGGTTTTGCAAAGATACAATTGGCTGGCCATCTTTGTATAGTAGGTATATGATATGTGGGTGACGGTTCAGTAGTCATTTGATGTGGTGATTTACGGTTTACGAACTTTTGACGTGTCGGTATATTTTTGGAAGTTTGGTGACATGGAATATGTGACTTGGAATATCTTGGATATATATATACTCAAAAAAATGATGTGTATATGGTTGCTTGACGTACGTTGATGACGTGTCGATGAATTGCTGAGATAGAAGAGTATAGCTTGTGTGTGTGTGTATATTTATAAAAGGAGTTCATAGACTCCTGCTTTTATTATGATGCCCTCACTTATGGCGGAGGGATACCGTTAAAACATAAAAGTTCAAAGCATAACAAAATGAAACTGCTTAAAGGACGAAAGATAATGACTTTATGTCCGCAATCCGTACTGACATTTATCTTTAGGGGAAAACAATAGATGGTATGAAGCTTGCTTCAGTTTCATTATCGCTGCAAAAATTGGGTCTGCTACATCCACTACATACACTACGAATCCAGGTAGTGCGATGGCTGTCTCCACAATCTGGACGATTAAAGCTTAATACGGATACGACGGTGGGCTGACGATTTGCTACAGGCAATGCAATCTTGTGAGACTCTTCTGGCGCATGCATATGTGCAATATCATTTCGGTTGCCATTGTCTACACTGTTTTCTGCAGAAACGCAAACTGCATTATTGAGCCTTTTATACTTCTTACCTACTCATCCGAAAATTATTCTTGAGACATATTGTCAGACGCTGTTGACATCTCACACTGATTCGGCTCCCACACCATATGCATATCATTTACGTAAACTACATACCTTGGTCAGACATTCTCAAACATTAGTTCAGCATATATATCGAAAAGCCAATTTAACGGCGCATTACTTAGCTCAACATGGTTTGTCCAATGCTTCCATATGTTGCTTTACTCTGGCATTTTTGCCACCCATTGACGCTGCTGTGTCTCACTGGATATTACCACTGGACATCTTCAGCATGTTTGACGTCTTTGTCTTCCATATGGATAAACAATTCAACATAATGTTGCCTGCATTCTACTGGGTGCAGGCAGGCTGGGTATGTTTTTGATTTTGGTAATCTTACTGTTTTTCCTTACATATTGGCCAACACTCACATTTCACGTGTTTTTTGCATCAGCATCGTTAATCTGGAAGAGATAAGTCTTGTATCTTTTGTTTTCTTTGCTCTTTTTCTTTCTTTACTTGATGTTTTCAGTATGAGCAATGTTCAAAAAATTTTCGCTTTTTTGTCCAGGTGTAAAATCGTAATTTTACACTTTTTCTCTCAAAATTTGCGTTTGGGCAGAATGTGTAATTGTCCTTGATATGCAATATGGTACCTTTAATTTGTAGTAAATTAACCTTGGACATGAGGGAAATTAAAGTTGTATAGAATTTGCATTAGGGTTAGGGTTTTTTGATTTGAATGATTTAGGGCTTTTGGATTCTGATGGAACTTGGGTCAATTGTCTTGGGGGTTTTGTTTACGGGGTTAATTGGAGTATGAGAGGTCTGATTTTGGGGTATAATTTGGGTTGGTTTTGGCTTGTTTTAACAATGATCCGGTTAGGGCTTAGCTTAGAGATTTTTGGTTCACATGGATAGGGTTTTGCAATCTGATTTTTGTTTGGAGAAATTGGGTTAGGGGTTTGGTTTGGAAGGGTCAAATGAGGTTGTTTATGGGTTGGTTTGATGATTGGTGGGACTGGTTTGGAGGCTGTTTGGCCGTGGGTGTGTATTGGGCGTTTTAAGGTTTTTTTGGCAATTAGGGTTTATGTAATGCAATGATCAACACTTGAACAATAAATCAATGCGTGAATTCAGTCATAATATGAAAATTAAAATGCATAAAATCAAAATCAACCAATAGCTTCGGCAGCAACAAGATTGATTAAGACTAGGTGGCTTTTTAAGTGATGTTTTGTATGGCTGAATTTTAAACCTAGATGCAATGAACATATATGTCCAAGTTATCAATAAAACTTCTGATTGTTCATTATGTAAAACGTGCCAAATGAAGGTGATTAAGAACAAAACAAATGACAATGTGTATGAAACCTTAACTGAAGCAAAATTTAGCTTTTGTTCAACTTGATACTCACGGCCTTGGGGGAAATGCGACGGAATCTTATTTTTTTAGTGATGACTCAAAAAAACATGTGGTCATGAAAGAAATGAGGAAGAAAAATCAGAATAAGAAATGGGGAGAAAACGGAAGATATTTCGTGGAATTTGAGTGACCTATCGCTCTGACACCAATTTGATGCAAGCATGTGATGGACGGATCCGCTCTACCACCTCCAACGTCCCTCTCATAAATGTGTAGGCACAAAGAAGTGATCTTCTCCTTGCTTCCGTTGTGTCGAAAGTGCTGGCTTGAGTAATCATCAAAAACTTCAAGCATACGTTGATAGGCAAATCTTCAATAGGCCCTCCTAGAAGGCACTCTCAACCTTGGCAAACACCCTCAAATTGTTCACTTTTAAGAGTTATTCACCTTGATTTTTCATGCAAAATCGAGAAAGCAAAGTCTCATAATTTTGGAGAGAAAATAAAGTTTAATTATTCATTGAATGAATGCTGTAAAAATTGACCAGCCTTAGGCCTTCTTATGTTGATTTCTCCTAGATAATAAGAGTCCTAAAAGCCTTAAACTCTATCTTAAAAGCCTATCAAAAGTTCGAAAAAAAACAAACTACAATTTGAACTAATGTTAAACTTGTAAAAGCTAATTATCTTGTCTTCAATTTTGGTAGTTATCTTGATTCTTCCCTTTTCAGCCAATTTTTCTATGTCTTTGATAGCCTTGTGGATCAAATTTGAAAGCTGAGATAAGCTTGGAGATGTCTTCAAAAAGTCGGCTGAAATTTAACCTTGAATAGCCTTGAATTTGAGTTCAAATTTTCTTCATCTTTATCCTTGTTGGCCGCCAATTTTAAGCCTTGAAATGTAGATATCTTGTCCTCATCTTGTTAGGAAGTTGATCTGTAAGTAGCTTTTCAACCCATGTAGTTGTTGGGGGAAGGGATTAGGACAAACATTCCTTAAGACAAACATTCCCTAGGACAAACATTCCTTGGGACGAACATTCACTAGGACAAACATTCCATGGAACAAACATTCCCCGGTACAAATATTCCTTGGGACAAATATTCTCTTAGACAAACATTCTTCAAGATAAACATTCTCTTCAGGACAACATTCTCTTGAGACAACATTCTTTTGAGAAAAACATTTTTTTTGAGAAAAAGAGTTTGAGTGATTCACAAAATACATAATTTAAATAACGCGTGTTAAGAAATGCATGGCACAATTTATTACTTGACACGTTTTTGCGACAAACTTGCCTTATATACTTTATATATAATGTTTCCGTACTAACAATCTATGAATCTTTAAAGCTTACATCAAATGGCAAACATTTGTTCTGTTTGAACTATTTTGGGTGCCACCATTAATGAACTAAACTAGTTCATTAAGTGAAGTACTTAGTTAAATGAACTAAGTAGTTCATTAAATGGAGATATATTTGGAGAAGGCATGAAGGAAACAAACATGGAAATGGAAAGTCTCCTCCCACTCTAATCACACGTTCTTATATATATAAATTATATATATTCAGATTGTTTATAAAAGGCACGATACGCATATATGCCGACGTACTACTGACACGTTACATATATTACGAACGTACGTCAACGTCACACCACTATACTTACCTCATATTTATTAGTATATTCAGGTCTTATACCATGTGATATAAGTCATGGTGATGACAAAATTATTACGACACGTTACAAGGTTGTAAACCGAAAATTGTCGTATCGGGTGACTACCGAAACTTCGCCAACGTGTCACGTACTTGACATATATATATGGCCAGCCCCTACACTTCAAAAATGGCCACAAATTTCGTGGCTAACATGGTACACTCAGCCATAAAATCATTCCATGTTGGCACACACAAATCACCCGCAATTAAGGCCAACTTGTGGAGATTTCAAATTCAATTTTTAAGCATCTGGGGCGCCACTTTTAATCATCCTTTAGATCTGTATATTCAATTTATTCTATGTATATTATGTGTGACATAATATATATAACATGTGCAAAAAGATTGAATTTAATCGGAGAAAAATCGCGTAATCGACAAAAGTCGAAAATTTGGTTTTCTACGAACACAACACATGGAACTTTTTTGGCATGACATGTAATATATATCTAGACACTTTTTATATACTCAATACATACTAAAGTGTTCCAGAATATTCAAATTAGGGCTGATTGGAATATACCATATATGTACAATTATTGTGCACTATTTTACAAAGTTTACAAAAATAAAATTCAGCAAATGGTCAGCCTTCATCACACGCCTACTCAGCCTTGGTGGAGCTTATGTGGAGCTTAGTTGGCATCTCAATTGGTGGAGAATAAGCCACACAAGGTTAGTGACATAATGGAGGAAGCTACACAAGGTAACATTTCAAACTTTGTAGCAAATATAACACATGCTGAAAATTCAGCATGTGAGACAATAGGTTGGCCGAATTTCGTGTCTTCAATGTGATCAATTTGCTTCTCAGTATTCAAGGGATTGATGTGTAGTAATATGGTAACATTTTGAAAGTCTTGAGATTATAGCACATGCTGAAAATTCAGCATGTGAGAATGAGGTGCTGGCCGAATTTTAGTCTTAATGGAGATCAAAAATTACTTCCAAATTTAAGGGGATTAATTATATAATTTTTGGCAATGTTTTGAACTTCATTTTGGCACATGTTTTATGTTTTATTCTCAGATTATTTCAGCATTAAGTGATGGCAAATCTCATCCAATCAAGGAGTGCCAAGTAAGCAAGGCCAAGACAATCATCCAATCAAGTTGTGCCAAGTAAGCAAGTTGATGTCACATCTATACAAGGCATTCTTCCAAGAACTTAAAAGAGAATTCTCAAGATGGAGAAGAAGCCCCAGGGGGCGGCCAACACAAGATAAAAGGAAGAGAAGAGAGCCAACTCAAATGCAAGACAAGTCTCATAATTTCCAAAGTGCAAAAAGACTCTCTACTCTCTTCTTCTACATTTCTTTCTTCTCCTTCTCTTTCAAGCCTATTGTATATATATTCAAAAATATTGAATAGGCATTTTTCATACCACCATAGATGCCTCATTGTAGTAAAAGGTTGATCAAGGTGTGATCAACTCTTCATGTGCTCGGTGGTGGTGTTCGTGATCATTGTGATTGCTTATATCGTTTGCAAAGGGTTGGAGTTGGCGTGTAACTCCAGCAACCCTTGTGGTAGGGTGTTAATTTTGTTTAGTGATAACCGAGGAAGGTGTCCTGGAAGACTAGAGTAGGTTGATTTAACCGAACCAGTATAAAATTCCTTGTGTTCTTTACTTTACTGCACAGTATTTTCAGTTTCCAGCATTCTGCATACATTTCGTCACAATCTTAAAAATAGCAAAAGAATTTTAAAAATTGTAAAATTTTTCAGAAACATAGCCACAACTCTTAAGTTTCCTTTGGCACAAGTTTCAACCCATTTGGACAAGTATAAGTCATTTCAAACGTTAATAGTTATGAGACTAGTGCAATTTGATTTTCAGACTTGCAAAGGTTGAAAACCTGAACGTATTTGACATACTTCCCAAAGGAATTTTTCAAAAAAGTTTCAAACCATTTAAATACACATAGTAAGGGGTTTTTCATTAAATTTTCAGATCATTTGAAGTTACGGATTAATCGGAATAAATTTTTTAATTCAGACTACTGTTTTGACAGATTTGTGCAATCTGACCACAAACAAATTTTCAAGCGGTTAGAGGTTGAGTTTTGATCTGAAATTTTTAGGAGATACTCAAAAACTCTGAGAGTAGAATCTCTCCAAATGTCAAAAATTTTAAAGGCCTGTAACATAGTTTTTCAAACGATTCAAAACAGGATCTGAAAACAGAAACTGTTTTCAGAAGTTAGGTTTTTGGTTAAAATATTTTAAAAACCAAATTTTTCCCACCCACTATTCAACCCCCCTTCTAGTGGTGCCTTACAGGCCCTATAAGTGGTATCAAAGTGCAGGCACACTCACAACAAGAAGATCTAACGATCTAAGTGAGATGGCAACCACTAGCTTCAAAACCGAACAAGAAGGTATGTCGAGTCAAATGCCTCCTCTTTTTGATGGTGAGTCCTTTATCCAATGGAAACTTAGAATGAAACTTTTTCTTATGGCTATTGATATTGATCTATGGTCTATTATAGAAGACGGTCCATTTGTTCCTTCTAAATTATCTACTGTAGATGGTGTCACACTAGAGGTTGTAAAACCAAAACAAGAGTACACTAGTGATGATGACAAAAAGAGACCAAGTATGAATGCTAGAGCCATGCAATTACTTTTAAACGGGCTAAGTAAAAGTGAATCTAGTTACGTATCTAATTGTCTAGTGCTCAAGAGATGTGGAGAATTCTTGAGATAAAACATGAAGGAACTAGCCAAGTAAAGAAGTACAAGATTAATATGCTTATGTCCACACTTGAGTCTTTCAAATTATTGCCAAATGGGTCTATTGTTGATATGGATCTACGATTGACTAACATCTATAATTCTCTTGAGTCTCTTGGCAAAGATTTCTCTACGCAGGAAAAGGTCCAAAAGGTATTACAAAGTCTTCCATCCGAATGGGACCCTAGAGGAGAGTAAAGAAACAAAATCAACAAAAATGGAGGAACTAATCGGATCGGTAAAGGTATACGAAAACAAACTTACATTAAGGAAATCGGAATCAACGTCAAAACAAGGTAAGACTATTGCTTTTAAATCAAATGAATACGTCTCTACTTCTTCCGATCACGTAGATGATAGTGATTCCGAATCAGACAATGATGATTTAATACTATTGACTAAAGGTTTGAGAAAATTCATGAGAAAGTCATTTAAAAACAAACTTAAGGCTACTTCCACTAAAAGAAATAAAAATAAAACAAATGACAAGGACGTAAAGTGCTATGAATGCGGGAAACTTGGACACTTGTCATATGACTGCCCTAACAAGGAACAAACAAACACCTTGACAAGGATCAGACCAAAACTAAACTCGTCTTAGAACCTAAACAAAGGAGAAGAGCTCTCAAGGCCTCCACTTGGAGTGACACATCCGACTTTGAGACTGATATAGAAGAAGAGACATCACTAGTATGCTTTGTATCCAAAGCATCAAACGAGGTATCTTCTTGTAGCGCCCCGGCTCGATACTGGCATCGGGACCAGTGCACCTGCCGTAGTCTACTACGAGGACTACGAAGCGTCAAAGCAGATCAAGCACACGTCACTCATGATGTAAGATAAATCAGCGGAAACGTTGTAAAATTTAAAACTTCACTAACACCAATGTAACCATAGAAACACAGCAAAATAAAATGTGTTTGGTTAACGGTCTAACATATCCTCCAGTACAACATAATAAACATCGAGTCTACCAACTCAAAAGAGAATGATCAAAAATCTATCTACTTCCATGACCATCATCCCATTGAGCCCACTCGCCATCGACTTCGACAAATATCATTTCGTACTCTGGCTCACCTGAAAAGAAGATGGAGTATCTATTCTTAGCGAAAACATCGCCAGCAAGTAACCCGTCTATACACCTTACGGGATCGCACACGACGAGTCACTAGTGTATAAGTCATTGCCCAAAATAAGGTGCTCGGGTTAGCAAATAACATCTCTATAACAATTCCTCAATACGAATAAATCACATAAATGATACGTGGATACGAGAACAAACATGTAACTAAAATAACATACTACATAAACAGAACATATGCTAATCATATTTCTTGCATGTCAAATCTTATGCTTCGTGAGGCATGATGCATGTACACCTTTAAAACCACATACAGAACCCATGCATATGACTTCTTTCATAAATATGCTACGCTTGTCATTTCACAAAACTTTTCATATTCTTTGCATAACAGAACTTTATACCCTGTGGGTGATCAGTCCACAGCAAGCAGAACTTTATACCCCGTGCTGAAAGGTCCACAGCCCCATCACATATAACTTTATACCCCATGCTGAGAGGTCCACGGCCCCATTACATATATCTTATATCCGTGCTGATAGGTCCACGGTCCCATAAAATACTTTATACCCTGCTGTTGATTCACATGTCATGCTTTTATACCCTGCTTTCGCAGGCGTGACTTTTATACCCTGCGATCAACCAGCAGCCATAGTTTGCTTTTCAAAAACTTTAATCTTCTCTTGTAAACACATGTTCTTTCGCAAAGCAATTCTCATATTAAAATGGAAAGCGTTCATGTCATGATGCAGGATGTTCATGCAACTTGATATCAAACATGTGAACATACGCACACATCTTACATATCAAGTACATGATCTTGTATCTTAGACATTTCACGCTCGTACCTTTCTAAGTCCGTTCGTATCACCAACTCACTTGGGATCCAATCTTATCCTTACTTAATCACACTTAACCTCTATTTCTCAAGTACACCTCAAATACCCTTGTATTTTATGATCAAAGGAAGAGAATAAAGTTATCACACATACATGGGGTGCCTATTGCATCAACAAGACTTCAGTACACTTAGAACGCCTACTTAAGGCGCCTAAAGTGACATGAGGCGCCTATACTAGGCGTTCGTAGTGTTCTGGAATGTGCTGGTATACATCGAACGCCTACATGAAGCGCCTTAGGTGACATCAAACACCTTTAGAGGTGTTCGAAGTGTTCTGGAATGTGCTGTGACACATCGAACGCCTACATGAGACGCCTTATGTGATATGAAGTGCCTAATGTAGGTGTTCGAAGTGTTCTGGAATGCATTGGGACACATTGAACGCATACTTTAGGCGCCTAGTGTAACATGAAGCACTAAAGTAGGTGTTCGACGTGTTCTGACGGTTCCAGAACTGCAATTTTCTGCAGTAACTTCTCCCCATCACCTTCCTCTTTCACCCTTTCCATGTTAAACTCTTCAAGATCTATCTTGCCATCTAGATTCATCATGCTTAACACACAACTAACATGAATTGATTCTCAAACATGTAAAATAGTATCCACTCTAAACCTTCTATCACCCACAACTTTCAATATAGATCTTCAAACTTTCCAACACAACAAGTCTACAACAATCTCATCATTCACCCTTCAACTTCCTGCAAATACTCTCAAAACATCTAAGGTATAGTTAATAAACTTAAGAACTTATAACAAGACAATGAACACATCACAGATAACACTTTTATGGGCATATTTAACAAAAAAATCACAACATAACTATTTTCAGAAATTGGCCCAAAGAACATGACTTTACTCAATCAACAACAACAATTGCATAAGTAAAGCATTTAACATAAACAAATCAAAGTTACTAATGTGTGATCCGAATTTTCTCTTTAAGAACATACGGCCTATCGAATCAAAATTTGCGTAAAGCGTATAGAAAAATTACTTGCCTTTGTTTCTAGATAGTCTTACGAGTGTACTGCAGGATTTCAAAAAAGGTTGAACCTAGATTGACCGCTCTTACTTCCTTTTCTTCTTCTCTTCTTCTTCTTTCTTTTTTCTCCTCTTTTTAGCCGTTCCCCCTCTCCCTTCTTGCTTTCTAACCGCTGGCATAATAGCCTAAGGGGAGTTATACAAAACTTTGTAACTCCCCCATCAATTAAGTGGGGAAGGGCGCTTTGGGTATTTTAGCCTAATTTTTCTAATTTCAGCTTTTTGATTAATTTCCCTCCTACAATTCATTTAGCTAAGCCTCATTGATATATGTATAATAAATAAATCTATATTTGGAGTTGCTATCATTTATTTAATGTCGGTCGCAGAAAAATACAGGGTATGACACTTCTGATTCTGACTCTGATTTTGAACCTTCATATGATGATCTTTTTAGTCAATATTTAGAATTGCACAAATTCACCAAGACTCTCGCAAAAGAAAAGAAACGATTAATTGAAGACAAGAAGTTGTTAGAATCTTCTAACACGAATCTTGTTTCTCAATTAAACGATTCAAAAGAAGAGTCGTCTTGCATCATCAATGCATTAAAATCAGAGATCTCATCATTAACTACACATGATTAAAAAGTTCAATTTTGAAAACTTGAAACCATCCCCCATCCCTATGAGTGTCGCCACTAAACTAGATAAACATGAAAATGGAAAAGATTTTGATAATGCTTTATATAGGTCTATGATTGGTTCTTCGCTTTATTTTACCGCAAGTAGACCCGATATCATGTTCAGTGTATGTATGTGTGCACGTTTTCAAAGCCAACCTAAAGTGTCTCATTATAATGCTGTGAAAAGAATATTTCGATACATTAAGTACACCCCCACTTTAGGAATTTGGTATGACAAAAATTGTGAATTTGACTTGCATGCTTATACCTATGCGGATTATGTTGGATGTAAAATAGATAGAAAAAGCACAAGTGGCACTTGTCAATTTATAGGAAATTCATTAATTTCTTGGTTTTTGAAAAAGCAAGTGTGGCCTTATCTATTACTAAAGCTGAATACATGGCACTTAGTCTTTGATGCACACAACTACTATGGTTAAAACAGCAACTTTCTGATTTTGGAATTACAGTAAATCGTATTACAATTTATTATGATAGTATGAGTGCTATAAACTTGTTTAAGAACCCTGTACTACACTCTAAATCAAAGCACATAGAAGTACGATATCACTTTCTTCGTGATCACATGAATAATCGTGATATTGTTATAGATCATGTACGCACTGAAGCACAAGTAGCCGACATATTCACTAAGGCACTAAATCAAGCCACATCCGAAAATCTACGTTCAAAATTAGGCATGATTTCTGCTGATTTGATATAGGTTGATATATCTTTCCATTTTTACATGCATTTTTGATTTTATTTCCAAAATAAACGGGGGGAGAGAGTGCATGATTTAAGGGGGAGAGAGAGAGTGATTGATTGCAAAAATCAAGGGGGAGAGAATTCAAAATTTGAAATTTGAAATTCAAAATTTGAATTCATGCACGATTGGAGGGGGAGCGATTAAATTTAAATCATGAACTAAGGTTATTTTGTAAATCATCAAAAGGGAGAGATTGTTGAGAAAAAGAGTTTGAGTGATTCACAAAATGCATGATTTAAATAACGTGTATTAAAGAAATGCATGGCACAATTTATTACTTGACACGTTTTTGCGACAAACTTGCCTTATATACTTTATATATAATATTTCCATACTAACAAGCCATGAAGCTTTAAAGCTTACATCAAATGGCAAACATTTGTTGTGTTTGAACTATTTTCAGGTGCCCCCATTAATGAACTAAACTAGTTCATTAAGTGAAGTACTTAGTTAAATGAACTAAGTAGTTCATTAAATGGAGATATATTTGGAGAAGGCATTAAGGCAACAAACATGGAAATGGACTGAAATATCAATACTATTTTCTGGGCCATTACCGAATGCCATGACAATTTTGAATTATCTATTGCGTTGGTGGAGAGCATCCTCTCGCAATCATATGCTGGGACAATTGCGAGCCATTGTGCCATCACTGGTCACATGGGTGCTTTGGAAGGAATACGCAAGCATTCGTTATGGAGATAATGATTTTTCATACGCCCGGCTGTTTCACAGGGTCAGAGAGCATATTTTCACGTGGTGTGCCGCAACTAATGGTAGTAAGTTTAGTGAGAAACATACCCAATTTGGTTACTGCTTATTTTTCTCCTCCAATTCGTGTAAGGCGGCATAGAATTATCAAGTGGGAGCTACCACCTACAGGTAAGCTCAAGCTTAATGTGGATGCAGCAGTGGGGAGAACTAGTGCAGCAGCAGGCGCGGTATTGCGCAATCATCGGGGACAGTTGGTTTCTGCAATCTGCTTCATCCTTCCATGTTCTACGCCATTGCGAGCGGAGTTACTGGCATTGACCTATGCATTGATATATTATGCTGTGCAGTTTGATCAGTTAATTATTGAGACAGATTGTCGTCTGTTACTTCGCTACTTGTCTTCGTCGGAGCAATGCACGGGTCAGCTAGCTGCTGACTTGCAGCGCACGTTAGGTTTTCTGCGCCTCAATGCCTCAACTATTTTATATGCCCCTAGAGAGACGAATACAGCAGCACATATGCTTGCGCGCTATGGCTATCATTCTGCTGGGTTGACAAAATATTCATCTATGCAATCCCTCCCTAGTGAAGTGCAAGCCGCACTCATTCTAGATGTATCAGTTCCGCACATTCGATAAAAACATTGCAAGTTTTCCATGGATTGGCGTTACTCTTTATGGGTTGCCTATGCCGCATGCGTGCATGGGCAACGTCGGTACGTTTCCATCATCTATTCATTCATCTACATGCAATATTACTTTTTTCATGGTTTCACATCTTCATTGCTTGTTTGCACGCTGGAACCTCTATGTGCTAAATTGCTGCTGGAGCCTGGAGCTATCATACTGCACAACCAAAGCTGATGTGTCACTGTTCAATCTTGGGGTTACAACCCATGGATATTTGGATGGATTAAGCTACTGTTGCCTGTGTTCTACATGAGCGCAGGCAACATGGGTACGTTTGCTAATATATGCATGCATTATCTCTTTTATTGCGTTATACTAATACCGTATGTATTTCTTTTGTGGGTAATATGGGTACGTTTGCGTTATACTACGAGGGCTACCCTTCGCTACAACTCAAGGATGTCGCTACACTGCTATCATCACTGCCATTGCGAGACTCAACAAATATGGGAGCACGTGCTTTTGTTAACTTATTTTTTCTCCTTTGTAATTCGTTCGCCAATGGACTCCAGCCATATAAATATGTATGCTTTTTTCTTCGCCAGGGTTTCATCCACAAGGGTGGTTTTACCTGGCAAGGTTTTAATGCGGCATATCATATATGATTGGAGGTTGGCAATCTTAAGCTCCCTTCATTATCTTTTTATATATGATACATTTGATGTAATATGGTTTCCTTCCACCACAACGGAGGTTTTTCAATAATATAAGTGAGACTTTATTTAAAAAATATATATATATTATATATTCAGATTTTTTTATAAAAGGCACAATACACATATATTCCGACGTACTACCGACACGTTATATATATTACGAACGTACGTCAACGTCACACCACTATACTTACCTCATATTTATGAGTATATTCAGGTCTTATATCATATGATATAAGTCATGGTGATGACAAAATTATTACGACACATTACAAGGTTGTAAACCGAAAATTATCATATCGGGTGACTACCGAAACTTCGCCAACGTGTCACGTACTTCCCATATATATATGGGGCGCCACTTTTAATCAGCCTTTAGAGATGAATATTCAAGTTATTCTATGTATATTATGTGTGATATAATATATATAACATGTGCAAAAAGTTTGAATTTAATCGGAGAAAAATCGCATAATCGACAAAAGTCGAAAAATTCGATTTTCTACAAACACAACACATGGAACATTTTTGGCATGACATGTAACATATATCTTGACAATTTTTACATATTCAATACATACTAAAGTGTTCTAGAACATTCAAAGTAGGGCTGATTTGAATATACCATATATGTATAATTATTGTGCACTATTTTACAAAGTTTACAAAAATAAAATTCACCACATGGTCAAGCCTTCATCACACGCCTACTCAGCCTTGGTGGAGCTTATGTGGAGCTTAGTTGGCATCTCAATTGGTGAAGAATAAGCCACACAAGGTTAGTGACATAATGGAGGAAGCTACACAAGGTAACATTTCAAACTTTGTAGCAAATGTAACACATGCTGAAAATTCAGCATGTGAAGCAATAGGCTGGCTGAATTTTGTGTCTTCAATGTGATCAATTTGATTCTTAATATTCAAGGGATTGGTGTGTAGTAATATGGTAACATTTCAAAGTCTTTAGATTATGGCACATGCTGAAAATTTAGCATGTGAGAATAAGGTGCTGGCCGAATTTTAGTCTTAATGGAGATCAAAAATTACTTCCAAATTTAAGGGGATTAATTATATAATTTTTGGCAATGTTTTGAACTTCATTTTGGCACATGTTTTATGTTTTATTCTCAGATTATTTCAGCATTAAGTGATGACAAATCACATCCAATCAAGGAGTGCCAAGTAAGCAAGGCCAAGACAATCATCCAATCAAGTTGTGCCAAGTAAGCAAGTTGATGTCACATTTATACAAGGCATTCTTCCAAGGACTTAAAAGAGAATTCTCAAGATGGAGAAGAAGCCCTAGGGAGGCGGCCAACACAAGATAAAAGGATGAGAAGAGAGCCAACTCAAATGCAAGACAAGTCTCATAATTTCCAAAGTGCAAAAAAACACTCTACTCTCTTCTTCTACATTTCTTTCTTCTCCTTCTCTTTCAAGCCTATTGTATCTATATTCAAACATATTGAATAGGCTTTGTTCATACCACCATACATCTCATTGTTGTAAAAGGTTGATCAAGGTGTGATCAAACCTTCATCCGCTCGGTGGTGGTGTTCGTGATCATTGTGATTGCTTGTGTCGTTTGTAAAGGGTTGGAGTTGGTGTGTAACTCCATGAACCCTTGCAGTAAGGTGTTAATTTTGTTTAGTGATTACCGAAGAAGGAGTCCTCGAAGACTGGAGTAGGTTGATTTAACCGAACCAGTATAAAATTCCTTGTGTTCTTTACTTTACTGCATAATATTTTCAGTTTCCAGCATTCTACATCCATTTCGTCGCAATCTTAAAAATAGAAAACGAATTTTAAAAATTGTAAAATTTTGTAGAATAATAGCCACACCTCTTAAGTTTTATTTGGCACAAGTTTCAACCCATTTGGACAAGTATAAGTCATTCAAACGTTAATAGTTCTGAGACTAGTGCAATCTGATTTTCAGACTTGCAAAGGTTGAGAACTTGAACGTATTTGACATATTACCCAATGGAATTTTTCAAAACTGTTTCAACCCAATTAAATAAATATCGTAAGGGCTTTGTCATTAAAATTTCAGATCATTTGGAGCTACGGATTAATCGGAATAAATTTTTTAAATCAGACTACTTTTTTGACAGATTTGTGCAATCTGACCACAAACAATTTTTCAAGCGGTTAGAGGTTGAGTTTTGATCTGAAATTTTTAGGAGATACTCAGAACATCTGAGAGTAGAAGCTCTCCAAAATTTCAGAATTTTTGAAGACCTGTAACCTAGTTTTTCAAACGATTCAAAACAGGATCTGAAAACAGAAACTGTTTTCAGAAGTTGGGTTTTTGGGTTAAAATATTTTAAAAACCAAAATTTTTGCACCCACTATTCAACCCCCCCCCCCCTTCTAGTGGTGCCTTACAGGTCCTACACATTCTCTTGAACATTCTCTTCAAGATACCATCATCCTTTTCACATAATCAGGTCTCCTACAAGACAAAATTATGAAGACAAGAATCATTAGTAATGCAAAGTTATGAAAATGAGAAACAAACATAAAAATACACACAATTGAGAAAAATGCACACACACGTATGCAAGATTGGCTAAATGTCTTTGGTTTCAGGTAAATGAACTCAATGTTCGTTTGGTTTTTCTTGCACATGCCTAAACAAGAAGCTTGCAACATCAAAATCAAGTTGTTTAGCTTTGCTTCTTGTTATAGGATCGGTGACATTATGATAGGATCCTTAATCCGCATCAGTCTGGAGAAAGTGAGCGGCAGGCAAACAACACATCTATACCAAGAGATAGAGAATTTGTTTCCATTGAGACCCTCGGCTGTATATGTACCTACATAAATGACACAATAATAGGGATATGATGTGCTAGTGTGTTAGTGAGGAAATTCAGTGAATACAAATAGGAAGCTTCCGATGTTAAAATAGCCATAAACGTGTATATACACATATAATTCAAGACAACAACAAAAAAAATACAAGTCAACATAAATATTAAATAGTATTTAAACCCTTAAATATACTTTAAGACGCCCCTATATCCTGCCTAAGTCTCTTTAACCTTAATCCTATGACTCCATGAACTCCTATCTTGAATCATTTTACGACCTAATATAGTACCAGTAGAAGGGGGTTGAATAGTGGGTGCGGAAAATTTGGTTTTTAAAAACGTTTGAACCAAAAACCACACTTCTGAAAACCGTTTCTGTTTTCAGATCCAGATTTGAAATAATACAAAGACCTAGTTACAGACCTCCAAAAATTATGAAATTTGGTGAGAATCTACTCTCAGATGTTCTGAGTATCTCATAAAAATTTCAGATTACAATTCCGCTCCTAATCTCTTGAAAATACTTTTTGGTCAGATTGCACAAATCTGCCAGAAATTGTACTCCGACTTGAAAATTTTATTCCGAGTAATTGGTGACTCCAAATGATCTGAAAATTTAATGACGAGACCCTCCATATATGTATTGTAATGAGTTGAAACAGTTTTTGAAAATTTATTTGGAAAGTATGTCAATCACGTTGATGTTCTCAACCTTTGTAACTTTGAAAATCAGTTTGCACTAGTCTTAGAACTATTCAAGTTTGACTGACTTATGCTTATCCAAATGAGTTGAATTTTGCACCAAATGAAAACTAGTAGGTGCGGCTATGTTTCTGAAAAATATTATGATTTTTGAAATTCTTTTTCTATTTTTACTATTGCAATGAAATTGATGTAGAATGCTGGAAACTGAAAATAAATTACAGTAAAGT
Source organism: Eustoma russellianum (assembly GCA_036186865.1). Taxonomy (NCBI): domain Eukaryota; kingdom Viridiplantae; phylum Streptophyta; class Magnoliopsida; order Gentianales; family Gentianaceae; genus Eustoma; species Eustoma russellianum. Next base: position 8,601,388 of record AP025073.1, on the reverse strand, counting down.
AAAGACACCAAGGATTTTATGCTGGTTCGGTTAAATCAACCTACTCCAGTCTTCGAGGACACCTTCCTCGGTTATCACTAAACACAATAAATACCTTACCACAAGGGTGACTGGAGTTACATACTAACTCCACCCTTTTGCATGCAATACAATCGAGCAAACGGATCACGAACACCACCACCAATTGAATGAAGGTTTGATCACACCTTGATCAACCTTTTACAACAATTGAGACATGTATGGTGGTATATTCAGAGCCTTTATAATATCAAGATTATATGAACAATAGGCTCTCAAGAAGAAGAAGAAATAAAAGAAGAAGAAGAAAGTAGTAGATCCTTTTTCACTTGAGAGAAATGTGAGAGTTGTCTTAGCCTTGTTTGCGCTACTTCTCTTCTTTTATGCACTTCATGGCCGCCCCCTTAGGGCCTCTTCCATTCTTGAGATTTCTCTTTAATGCCCTTGGAAGATTGCCCTGTGCAGATATGACACCATCTTGCTTACTTGGCACACTATGATTGGAAGGATGACTTGACCTTGCTTACTTGTCACTTGTTGATTGGTCCAACTTGGCATCCTTTAATGAGCTGTAAATTCTACAAAAAAAAAACTCATAAAACATGTGCTCAAATATAGTCAAAATATTACCATACAATCACACATTAATCCCCTTCAATTTTGGAATAAAATTGAAGACAAAAATGCACCAAAATTCGTCCATAATAAACATGTGCTGAAATTTCAGCATGTGTTGTATTTTGAATTGTTTTCTTGTGTATTGCCTTCTTCAATGTCACCAATCATGTGTGGCTTATTTTTTACCAATTGAAGTACTAAATAAGTTCCACCTAGGCTCCATTCAAAGTGAAATAGGCGTGTGATATAGCTAGACATGTGCTGAAATTTCACTTTAGTAAGCTTTGTCAAATAATGCACAATATTTACACATATATGGTAAATTGTAATCAGCCCTAATTTGAATTTTTAGAACACTTTAACATGTCTTGAATGTGTAAAAAGTGTCTAGATACATGTTATATCTCATGCCAAAAAAACGTTTGATGTGTTATGTTCGTAGAAAACCGAATTTTTGACTTTCGTCGATTACGCGATTTTTCTCCTATTAAATTCAAACTTCTTGCACATGTCATATATGTTATGTCACACATAAGAACCATAAAATAAAGTGTATATTCATCTATAATGGCTGATAGTATAGGCGCCCCATGTGCTTAAAAGAATTGAATTTGAAATCTCCACAAATTTGGCCTAAATTGTGGGTGATTTGTGTGTGCCAAGATGGAATGCTTTAGTGGCTGATTTGAACATGTGAGCCACGAAATTTTTGGCTATTTTTAAAGTATATGGGCTGGTCATCCTTATATGGCAAGTATGCGACACGTCGGTGAAGTTTCGGTAGTCACCCGATACGACAATTTTCGGTTTATAACCTTGTGACGTGTCCTTATAATTTTGTTATCACCATGACTTATATCATATGATATAAGACCTGAATATACTCATAAATATGATGTGTATATAGTGGTGTGACGTTGACATATGTTTGTGATACATGCAACGTGTCGGTCGTACGTCGAAATATGTGTATTGTGCCTTTTTAAAAATTATGAATATATATAATATATATATATATATGGCGTGTGAAGAAGAATAGGGAGGAGATTTTCCATTTCCAATTTTGTTGCCATAAAGATTTGTCCAAATATATCTCCATTTAATGAACTAGTTAGTTCATTAACTCAAGTATTTCACTTAATGAACTAGTTTAGTTCATTAATTATGGCACCTGAATATAGTTTAAAGACAACAAATGGTTGCCGTATGATGTAAGCTTTAATGCTTCATGGCTTGTTAGTACGGCAACAATATATATAAGCATATGAAGCATGTATATCACATAGACAAGTCAAGTAATAATTTATTTTTGCATTTCGTAAACTCGTACCATTTAAATCATGCATTTGTAAATTATTCAAAAGCTTTTTCTCAACAATCATGTCCTCAGAGAGGTGCAAATTTAGTATGTCATACTTAATCCACTCATCACAAGTCAGTTTGGGCCTGCCTTTACTCATCTTTTCCTTTACAATGAGGCTTTCAACAGCTCTTACAGACGCAATTGTCTGCACATAAAATATTACTCCCTCAGTATTGAAAAGATAGCCGCTCTCTCCTTTTCGGTATGTCATAAAATCTGTCCACTTTCTATTCTCACTTTTAAAACATTATGTGGTCTTCAAATATCATTTTTATAAATGATAAGAGAAAACAACACATTAAATGCTAAACTACAATAAAACAAAAGATAAAATTCAGAATATGTGGTAATCTTAATGATGAGATAACATATTAAATATATTCCCTTAATAAGTTGAAACTTCCACAGGAATGGGGGAGTAATAATAATCATCCAAAAATCTTCCCGTAGGGACCCATACATTATGACTTTATGAGCTCAAAGAAATATATTATTGACACAAATATCTCTATAACCCTCTCCATCAGCTAAGTCAACATATTACCTTATGCTATTAAATCATTGCCAAACCAACAATTATCACGTGTCAGCTGTACTGTTGAATGGACACGGATCGAGTGTGGAATTGTAGCATAAAAATTACGCGTAATGTGATCGTATGTGTTTTTTCAACTAGTCCTATCTTATAGACATCCAAAAAAAACATAACCATATGAGTTCAAATGCAAAACGTTATTTTACAAAAATTGTTGATTACAAACTGAGTATCAAACTTCCACTGAATCTAATAATCAGAAAAACATACCCTAATTAGTTTTCCTGCCTTTTGTGTTAGTTTTGCTTTGCCTTTGTTTGCTTGTTTGGTTCTAGGATGCCTACAGATGTCTAATCTTTTAGGCTAAATCAAGTAGGGCATCTCCAATGGTTCAAACTCGAAAAGGGTGTAAAGCAGCGCAAAGTCAAGAAATTGACAATTACACTCTGATTATTACAATATAGGGGATGATGTGTTTCAAACTTGACATTGATGAGATAGAACAGTGCATGAATCAATTTGATAATACTCAAAGCATATGGGTAAGTGAATTATATAGCAAATTGATTGCTGACCTAAATAAAGGAATTGATGATAAATGCTAAATTATTATAAACTCGAACGATGATATAAAGAGAACAAAAAGAAAAAAAGTGTATGCTATATGTTTTTCAAAAGGTATCACAATTCTTACAATAGGTTGTCCTATTTATAGGGTACAACAATTATAACATCTTCTTAAGATTAATGCCCGCTACTCCATTATCCTTAGTGGGTATTAATGTTTGGACATCCACTAACCCCACTAACATCCACAATAATTTACAATACTCCCCCTTGGATGTCCAAATTTTATAGAATATGCCTCGTTAAAACCTTGCCCAGAAAAACCCAGTGGGATAAAAACATGGTCGAAGAAAAAAGAGTATACATTCATAAAAATTGGTAAGTGTGATACAATGTCTCGTTAAAACCTTGCCAAAAAAATCATGTGGGATAAAAACTTAGACGAAGGAAAAAGAGTACAGTGTATATAGTAATCACAATCCCCCTGATGCTGACAAGAGGTCTTTGAGTTGACGCATTCCAATGCTGTAGACCATCCTTCTAAATGTAGTTGTTGGTAGTGCTTTGGCGAACAAATCAACAAAATTCTTGTTTGATTGTATCTGCTGGATATCAATGTCGCCATTCTTTTCAAGATCATGAGTGTAGAAAAATTTTGGTGATATATGCTTTGTTCTGTCTCCTTTGATGTAATCATTCTCAATTTGAGCAATACATGCAGCATTATCTTCAAACAATATCGTCGGAGTCTTTCTTACTGAAGATAATCCACATGATTCTTGAGTATGTTGAATCATCGACCTTAACCATACGCATTTCTGATTCGCTTCATGTAATGCTACAATCTCAGAATGGTTGGAAGATGTGGCTGTTAATGTCTGCTTCACTGATCTCCACGATATAGATGTACCTCCACAAGTAAAAACATATCCACTCTGTGGTCTTCTCTTATGAGAGTCAGATAGATAACCAGCATCAGCATATCCCACCAACTGTGACTCAAAATTCTTTGAATAGAATAAACTCATATCTATTGTTTCACGAAGATAGCGTAAAGTATGCTTGACACTATTCTAATGTCTTTGTGTTGATGTAGAGCTATATCTCTCCAATAAATTCATTGAGAATGCTATATCTGGTCTTGAGCAATTTACAAGATACATTAAAGCACCATAGCACTAAGATAAGGTAATACTGGACCTAATAATTCCTCATTATCTTCTGGTGGTCGGAATGAATTTTTCTTTACATCTAATGATCGTACCACCATAGGACTACTCAATGGATGAGCATTATCCATATACAATCTCTTCAAGATCTTCTCCGTGTATTAGGCAAATGCTCGATTTGCAGACCGAGACAAAATTTGATTTTTTCAAGATCTTTCTTCTCAAACTCTTTCATGAGATAATTAGTAGTTTTGGTAAGCTCTTCAGGAGTTCCAACAAGATTCAAATTAGTAATGTATACAGCAATTATAGACAAATGAGGTACATATCCTTCTCACATGAGGTACTCACTGAGGCGATTATACCACATTCTGCCAGATTGTTTTAGTCCATACAAGGATCTCTGTAATTTGATTGAGTATAATCCATGTGTCTTGTGATCACATACTGTAGGCAATTTTAATCATTCAGGGATCTTCATATAAATATCATTATCTAAAAATCCATATAAGTATGCGGTAACCACATCCATTAACCACATATCAAGGTTTTTAGCAACTACCAGACTGATTAGATATCGTAATGTTATAACATCAATTACTGGGGAATATGTTTCCTCATAATCAAGCCTAGGTCTTTGTGAAAAACCTTGCGCAACAAGATGTGCCTTGTATCGCACAATCTCATTTTTCTCATTGCGTTTTTGGACAAAAACCCATTTATATCCAATAGGTTTTATCCCTTCAGGGGTTTGGACTACATGTCCAAATACTTTGTGACTTTCTAATGATTTTAGTTCTGTTTGGATTGCATCTTTCCACTTTGGCCAATCATTTTTGTGTAGACATTGTTCAATGGATCTCGGTTCAAGATCCATATTTACAATTTCACATGCAATACCATAAGCAAAAACATGATCAATAATAACCTTTTGTCTATACCAATATTCTCCTGAACTTACATAATTCAAAGAGATTTCTTCAAAATATTGTTCACTTGCTTCTTCAGGAGCAACTTGTTATCAATTTTAGACTGATCAGTTTCAATTTCTATAGCGTTTTCAGGTTGTGAACTTCTTTGATTTTCTGGACTATTCTCTTCGGGAGCATTAACTCGTACCCTTCTCTTTCGAGGGTTTTTTATCTTTTGCACCGACAGGACGTCCACATTTTAGACTTGCTTTTGGTATACTATTAAAATGTCTTTCTGAGACATTAAGCCAAATAGGCGTATTCGTTGCCGGAACATGGGATTTTGTTATCTTTTGACTATCAGTAAATGCATTAGGCAACCGATTTATAATATTGTGTAAATGAATTATCCTTCTTACTTCTTGCTCGCATTGATTTGTTCGTGGGTCAAGATGAGAAAGTGAAGGAACGTTCCATGTAATTTCATGTCGTTCTTCAGGAAACGGTACTTTGTCTCCCCCTAACGGCAGGAAACTTTCTCATCAAAATGACAATCAACATATCTTGCCTTAAATAAATCACCTGTCAGGAGCACAACATATCTCACAATAGATAGAGAATCAAAACCCACGTATATGCCTAGACGTCTTTGAGGACCCAGTTTTGTCCGTTGTGATGGAACAATCAGAACATAAATCGCACAACCAAAAATCTTTAAGTGTGGATGCTGGCCAGATACTATTTGCAATTACAATATGGTTGAAACGAACTGGGCCTAAGCCGTATTAATGCAGATGCATGCAGAATTGCATGTCCCCAAGCTATCATGGGTAAATTAGATCTTAAGAGCATATGTCTAGCAATCAGTTGTAAACATTTTATAAATGACTCTGCCAGACCATTTTGAGTATGCACATGTGTCAATGAATGCTCAACATCAATCCCAATCGACACGCAATAATCATTAAAAACTTGGAAATTAAATTCACCAGCATTATCAAGACGAATAGATTGAATTGGATAATCTAGAAATTGTGCTCTTAAACGTATAATCTGAGCAAGAAGCTTGGCAAATGCTATTGTTCTTGTCGAAAGCAAACTCATATGAAACCATCGTGAAGAGGCATCCAATAAGACCATAAAATATCGAAATGGTCCACAAGGGGATCAATAGGTCCACAAATATCTCCTTGTATTCTTTGTGAAAATATGGGAGATTCAATATGACCCTTCATTGGGGATGACCTCTTGATTAATTTCCCTCGTGAACAAACAACACATAAAATCACGAGGTAAAAGAATCTTCTGGTTCTTTAAAGGATGTCCATGTGAGTTTTGTATAATTCTATGCATCATTATCGATCCCGGATGGCCAAGTCGATCATGCCATAAAATGAATAGTGTTGGATTATTGAACTTCTGGTTCATCACAATATTAGATTTTACTGGATGTATAGTCGCATAATACAATCCAGATGAGAAAATTAGAAAATTTTCTTTTACAAGCTTCTGGCCTGAGTCATCGTATGTAATACATAAAAATTCTATATTCCCCTTATTCATGGTTTCAATATGAAAACCATTAAGACATGTCTTTGAAACCCAACAAGTTTCATTTCTACTTAGTAGAAAATAATGACATATTTATCAATATATGTGTACCATCCGGTAGTATAATAGTTGCTCTTCCAGAGCCCTCGATCAATGATGAAGTACCCAAAATTGTACCAACATTTGCTTTTACCAATTGCAATATGAAAAAATATTTTCGATCATGAAGAATTATGTGTGTCGTTCCACTGTCAACCAGACAGATGTCCACACCATTCATTTGAATATATGTCTAGCATAACATATACAATTTTCATAATTAAATTTAATTCCAAAGAATCAACACATAAATAGAAATGTAAATGACAAAGAAACATTATTTATGCAAATAGATAAGTTTAAATTGAAACAAAGTTGCAGGGAAAGATGTCATAAACTAAATGAAAACTTATCCACAGAAAACATAACTAATCATGGAAAATAACTAGCCATCCTACATAATATTGCCTGGCCATTGTTATTTGTAACATCATCCACAAACTGGATTCTATTGCCATCCATACTTGGGGCTATAAGATAATCTTCAAGATCCAAATCATCAAAATGATTGGAGATTGTGTCATTATTATCTGCTATGTTTCCAAAGTCTACAAAATTACTTTGTTTTCCCTTGCCTTTATCCTTCTGGGATGCCTGATAAAGATCAACCAAATATTTTGGTGTACGGCAAGTACGAGACCAATGCCCTTGAGATCCGCATCGATAACATGTCTCGTCGTGATGCTTAGCCTGTGCACCATCTTTTACAGCTTTCGCATTTTCACGCGGCTTTTTATTATTTTCCCAATTCTGGTGATTGGTGCAAAGCTTCTACCACGTCTACGACCTCTACTGCGACCATGACCACGACCAATACCACGACCACTACCACGATGGTTAAAAGTTGCATTCGCTTCAAAGAATGGTCTTGACCTGGTCGGGTGAGAAGTGTAGTTTTCATCAACAGTTCATTATTTTGTTTAGCAACTAAGAGACATGAAATGAGCTGAGAATATTTTTCAAATTTTCGTTTCTTGTATTGCTGCTGAGCATATTCGATGCATGAAAAGTGGTGAATATTTTCTCTAACATGTCAGCATCAGTAACTTTATCTCCCCACAACCTCAATTGGGAGACAATAGTAAACATAGCAGATTTATATTCGTTGATTGTTTTATAATCTTGCAACCTCATGTGCAACCATTCATATCGAGCCTTTGGGAGGATAACACTTTTATAATGATCATATCGCTCCTCTAGATTTTTCCACAACTCTCGGGGCTCTTTTACCTCAAGATGCTCGGATTTCAGCCTGTCGTGGAGGTGATGGTGAATGAATATCATGGTCTTAGCCTTATCTTGCTCACTAGCCACAACACCATCCGTAATTGTATGCCCGAGGTTCATAGCCATCAAGTGGATTTCAGCATCAAGAACCCATGCCATGTAATTTCTACTGGAAATATCAAGGGCAGCAAAATCCAATTTGGTGATGTTCGCCATTGGCCACGATGGATCTTCTATAACAGGTAAAGCGTCGTGCTTGATAACGTATTATAAACTCGAACGATGATATAAAGAGAACAAGAAGAAGAAGATTGTATGCTATATGTTCTTCAAAAGGTATCACAATTCTTACAATAGGTTGTCCTATTTATTGGGTACAACAATTGTAACATCTTCTTAAGATTAATGCCCACTACTCCATTATCTTTAGTGGGTGTTAATGTTTGGACATCCACTAACTCCAGTAACATCCATAATAATTTACAATATAAATGAGATACTACTCTTGCTTATATGTATTAATTCCGCAAGAATCACAGAGAAGAAGTTGACAAATCAAGAACTATTGCATCAGCTTGATTCTTTGTGTTCTACCATGTTTAATAGAAAAGTTTCACACGATAAGCATGAAATTCTTAGTGTTTCACGTTATTTTGCTAAAGAATTTCATGAAATTAATACTAATGCGCATGAGGTTGGAGCTAAATTGAAAAAAAAAAAGAAATGATATGCATGAAACTATTGTTCATAAAGCTGATGCATTTGAGAGTTTGCATGAGAGTGTTTTCAAAGTTGAAATTGAACGACAAGAAGAGGCTGAAGTTGAAGTTGAGAGACAAGATGAAGAAATCGATGAAATTGAAGATGATGCTACAAGTGACCAAATTCAAGTCCATCAATGTGAAAAAGAAGTGAAGCGTGTGCACACGAAAAGGAATGAAAACTATTATTTGAACTTTACAGCCATTAGTTTTGTGGTATTTCGATTTCAGGTCGTGGTACATACCAAACATGCTAAATGGAAGAAAATAGGAAACATACAATTTAAATAAGTTTGTTCTTACATTTTGAGTTTGTTTCAAGCCAATCTAGCATGATCTTTGACTTTCCTATATTTGTATCAGGTTTTGGTGGAATAGGAAATACATCGGTATTGTTTGAATATCTCTTTCCTTTTAGCGAAGACTTAAATTGGAAGACAAATTCTTTGGAAGAAAAGGTATTGAATTACCTCCAAGAAGGCATATAGAGCAACTTGATGAAAATGGCGCATCATTCCATCTTGGAGGCATGAAGATTTTCGAAAGAAAGCTGAATCAAGTCCAGCTATTCACGATGACAATGCACACGTTGGAGATGATGAACAGGCATCAAAAGACGTCTCATATGATGGGACAACAACTCGTGTAAGAGACAACGTTTTAAGCATCCACTTAGGCTGATTTTAATAAAATTTAAGGTGAAATAAACCGATCCTTTGTAAAATCATAAAGATCCAGATTGAGTTAACATCACGGAAGTCTAACAAGCTTAAATAATAGCATAGGAAGGTAGGTGGTATAGACAAAACCGTCCAACATGCTCATTGAATCAGAATTTTTTATTTGAGCTTAAATGAAGATTTTGGACTTTGCATAGCGTTGTAATGTAATTTATTAAAAATGATTTTTTTTTTAAAATTATATTAAGTACTTAGACGTGTTACATGGTAAACTTAAGAAAGAATCTAAGACTTGTTGGTCAAGTTTTCAAATTCTGGTTAGATTAGGTTTTTATTATCCTTTCTAGCTTAGATTTTTGTTGTGCCTCCATATAGGCAACCTTCATGAACTTTTCATTACTTTTACATTAAAAAAATAAAAAACCCCAGCACTTGCTCAACAAACACGTCGCTGATTAAGGGCTTGTGAATTCAAATTTCATTCTTTTGAATTCAATCAAAATTATGTTCTGAATTCATTTAAGACGTATTTAAAGACTTTACCAAGTGTCTTTTAAAATCTGAATTCATTTAAGACGTGTTTAAAGACTTTACCAAGTGTCTTTTAAGGTTTTTCGATTGAAGAATATTGAGCACACCAAAAACTACTCAACTTTGCAAAACAAGAGGTTTAATAGGATTCTTTATGTAACTTCTACTGTCCACAAAGAAAATAACAAGATTTTTTGTCTTTTATCTTTTATATTTTCAGTCAAGTGCCTTTGTCCTTTTTGTATTGTTTGTAGCTTCTTGCATTCAAATTATATTGAGCAGCGTACTTTTTATTGAACACGTATCACCTAGATACTACTAGAATGCATAGTATCACTCACACAATATTATACTCAGCCCAAACCATGTAATATTTAGTGAGTGTCTGTCAAAATTTCTCAAACTCAAATCAGGAACAAAAATGAATGAATTGCGGATTAACTGATCAACTCAGTTAGGAGGAGCAACAGCAACAAGATTGTAAAATGGAAGAATGGAAAACTACATTTACCATTCGGTACAAAACGTTTAAGTACAAAAGGGAAGAAGAAAACTAACTCCTGTAATTATAAGAATGTTGCTTATTTACTAAACACCTACAACATTACTAAAAAGGCTTTCTTGTCTTTTCACTCCTTTTAAACTCCTTCACGCCAGCTCTTCCTTCCAATGCTTTCTTCCTTCTACACAGCCGTGTTCACTGCTACTTCTTCCATTTGATCATGTGGCTCAAGGGCTCCACCTTGGTCATTATCTTCTCAATCACTTTTCTTGATCCCATTGGAGTCCACGGGAATTGTTTTCAGATGGTCTAGCATTGGTCCCACAAGTGTTTGCTATAATGCTCAATGTGTTCGACGAATTTACTGACCTTCCTCTTCAGCCTTCAGTCTCACACCTGTCTTGCCATTATGTTCCTTCATTGTATTACTTTCAACACCCTCTCTCAAGCTTAGCTTGGAGTAGATATTACAGACACCAAAGGCTTTGATTAACTCTATCACCCTCTTAGCATCCAATGCCTTTGTAAATACATCGGCCAACTGCAGATCAGTACGAACAGGCATCAACTTGATCCTTCCTTCCTTTACCTTGTCTCTAACAATGTGACAATCAATTTCAATATGCTTCGTCCTCTCATGAAACACAGGGTTTTCAGCTATATGTATGGCGCTCTTACTGTCACAAAACACTTCTACGAGCATCTGACCAATCAATCCCAAGTCTGATGTTAAATACAGCAGCCACTGCACCTCGCATGTAAGGCTTGCCATGGCTCTATACTCTGTTCTGTAGAAGATTTAGAAACTGTGTTCTGTTTCTTTGCCTTCCACGACACTAAGGTATCACCAAGAAACACACAAAACCTAGTGATAGATCTTATGGTCTCAAAACAACCACCCTAGTCTGAATCCATAAAGGTCTTGAGTCTCAAATCTGTTCTTTGCGGAGACATTAATCCTTGCCCTACACTTCCTTTTAGGTACCTCAACAATCTATGAGCTGCTCTCAAGTGATTGTCAGGCAATCCAAAAATTGACTAAGTTGTTGAACTACAATGACATATCTGGTCTGGTTATGGTTAAGTATATCAGTTTTCCTATCAAACTTCTGTAACTATACACCTCAGACAACAGATCTGAATCATTATGTAAAAGTTCTGCATTCATCTCCATAGGACTTTTAGCATGTTTAGAGTCTAAAAATCCAGTGTGCTCTGATACCATGTCAAAATTTCTCAAACTTAAATCAGGAACATAAATGAATGAATTGCGGATTAACTGATCAACTCAGTTAGGAGGAGCAACAGCAACAAGATTGTAAAATGGAAGAATGGAAAACTACATTTACCATCCGGTACAAAACGTTTAGGTACAAAAGGGAAGAAGAAAACTAACTCCTGTAATTACAAGAATGTCCTTTACTTACTTAACACCTACAACATTATTAAAAGGGCTTTCTTGTCTTTTCACTCCTTTTAAACTCCTTCGCGCCAGCTCTTCCTTCCAATGCTTTCTTCCTGCTACACAGTCGTGTCCACTGCTATGTCTTCCGTTTGATCACGCGGCTCAAGGGCTCCACCTTGGTAATTATCTTCTCAATCACTCTTCTTGATGCCATTGGAGTCCATGGGAATTTTTTTCACATGGTTTAGCATTGGTCCCACAAGTGTTTGCTATAATGCTCAATGTGTTCGACGAATTTACTGCCCTTCCTCTTCAGCCTTCAGTCTCACACATGTCTTGCCATTATGTTCCTTCAATGCATTACTTTCAACACTCCCTCTCAAGCTTAGCTTGGAGTAGATATTATAGACACCAAAGGCCTTGATTAATTCTATCACCCTCTTAGCATCCAATGCCTTTATAAATACATCGGCCAACTGCATATCAATACGAACAGGCATCAACTTGATCCTTTTATCTTGTACCTTGTCTCTAAAATCAATTTCAATATGCTTCGTTCTCTCATGAAACACAAGGATTTCAGCTATATGTATGGTGCTCTTACTGTCACAAAACACTTCTGCGGGCACCTGACCAATCAATCCCAAGTCTGCTGTTAAATACAGCAACAACTGCACCTCGCATGTAAGGCTTGCCATGGCTCTATACTCCGCTTCTGTAGAAGATTTAGAAACTGTGTTCTGTTTCTTTTCCTTACACGACACCAAGGCATCACGAAGAAACACACAAAACCTAGTGATAGATCTTCTGGTTTCAGAACAACCACCCTAGTCTGAATCCAGAAAGGTCTTGAGTCTCAAATATGTTCCATGAGGAAACATTAATCCTTATACTACACTTCCCTTTAGGTACCTCAACAATCTATGAGCTGCTCTCAAGTGATTGTCGGACAATCCAAAAATTGACTAAGTTGTTGAACCACAAATGATATATCTGGTTTGGTTATGGTTAAGTATATCAGTTTCCCTATCAAACTTCTGTAACTATACAACTCAGACAACAGATCTGAATCATTATGTAAAAGCTTTGCATTCATCTCCATAGGACTTTTAGCATATTTAGTGTCTAAAAATCTAGTGTGCTCTAGTACCATGTCAACCTTTCTCAAACTCAAATCAGGAACAGAAATGAATGAATTGCGAATTAACTGATCAACTCAATTAGGAGGAGAAACAGCAACAAGATTGTAAAATGGAAGGATGGAAAACTACATTTATCATCTGGTACAAAACGTTTAAGTACAAAAAGGAAGAACAAAACTAACTCCTGTAATTACAAGAATATCCCTTATTTACTAAACACCTACATCATTACTAAAAGGGCTTTCTTGTCTTTTCACTCCTTTTAAACTCCTTCGCGCCAGCTCTTCGTTCCAATGCTTCCTTCCTGCTACACAGCCGTGTTCACTGCTACTTCTTCCATTTGATCACGTGGCTCAAGGGCTCCCCCTTGGCCATTATCTTCTCAATCACTCTTCTTGATTCCATTGGAGTCCACTGGAATTGTTTTTGAAGGAACTGTAAGGCACCACTAGAAGGAGAGGGTTGAATAGTGGGTGCAGAAAATTTGGTTTTTAAAATATTTTGACTCAAAAACCCAACTTCTGAAAACAGTTTCTATTTTCAGATCATGTTTTGAAACGTTTGAAAGACCAGATTATAGGCCTTCAAAAATTCTGAAATTTAGAGAGATTCTACTCTCAGATGTTTTGAGTATCCCCTAAAAATTTCAGATCAAAACTCAACCTCTAACCCCTTGAGAAAATGTTTGTGGTCAGATTGCGAAAATCTGCCAGAAACAGTAGTCTGATTTGAAAATTTTATTCCAATTAATCTGCAACTCCAAATGGTCTGAAACTTTAATGACGAACCTATTAAGATTTGTATTTTAATGGGTTGAAACAGTTTTGAAAAACTCCTTTGGAAAGTATGTCAAATACGTTGATGTTCTCAATCTTTGCAAGTCTGAAAATGAGATTGCACTAGTCTCAGAACTACTAATGTTTGATTGACTTATACTTATCCAAATAGGTTGAAACTTACGCCAAATGAAACTTAAAACGTGTGGCTATGATTCTAAAAAGTTTTGTGATTTCTGAAATTTGTTTGATATTTTTACTACTGCAATGAAAATGATGCACAATGTTGGAAACTGAAAGTAAAGTGCTAAAAGTAATAACACCAAGAACTTTATACTGGTTCGGTTAACACAACCTACTCCAGTCTTCGATGACACCTTATTCGGTTATCACTAATCACAAAAAACACCTTACCACAAGGGTTGCTGGAGTTACACACTAACTCCACCCTTAAACAAACGTTACAAGCAATCACACCTTTCACGAACACCACCACCGAACGAATGAAGGATTGATCACACCTTGATCAACCTTTTACAATTGAAACGTGTATGGTGGTCTATACAAAGCTTATTCAATATATTTGAATATAAAAACAATAGGCTTGAGAGAGAAGAAGAAAGAAAGGTAGAAGAAGAAAGTGGAAGACACTTTTTGCACTTGAGAGAATATGAGAATTGTCTTGCTTTTATTTGCTACATCTCTTCTCCTTTTAATCAGCCTTGACCGCCCCCCTAGGGCTCTTTTCCATCTTGAGAATTTTCTTTTAAGTCCTTGGAAGAATGCCTTGTGTAAATGTGACATCAACTTGCTTACTTGGCACAACTTGATTGGATGAACGTCTTGGCTTTGCTTACTTGGCACTTCATGATTGGTCCAACATTGTCACCATTTAGTGTGCATTCAATCCCTTCAATTTTGGGATGCAAATTAAGGACAAATGAATAGTAAATTTGGCCACTATTTACATGTGCTGAAAATTTTCAGCATGTGTTGCATTTTTGAAATCTTTCCTTGTGTGTTGCCCTCTTCAAAGTCACCCATCATGTGTGACTTATTTACCACCAATTAAAGTGCCAAATAAGCTCCATCTAGGCTCCAACAAAGCTGAAAATGTTGTGTGAAATTTCTGCACATGTGCTGAATTTTCTTTTGGTAAACTTTGTCAAATAATACACAATATTCACACATATATGGTAAATTATAATCAGCCCTAATTTGAATATTCTACAACACTTTAATATGTATTGAATATGTAAAAAGTGTCTAGATACATGCTATATGTCATGCCAAAAACGTTCCATGTGTCGTATTCGTAGAAAACCGAATTTTTGACTTTTGTCGGTTACGCGATTTTTCTCCGATTAAATTCAAACTTTTTGCACATGTTATATATATTATGTCACACATAATATACATAAAATAATTCGAATATTCAGCTCTTAATGGATGAGACAAATGGCACCACATGTGACATAAAAGAATGAAACTGAAATCTCCACAATTTGGCCTTAATTGGGGGTGATTTGTGTGTGCCAACATAGAATGATTTTATGGCTGAGTATACCATGTAAGCCACGAAATTTGTGGCCATTTTTGAAGTGTAGGGACTGGCCATCTATATATGGCAAGTACGTGATACATTGGCGAAGTTTCGGTAGTCACCCGATACGAAAATTTTTGGTTTAGAACCTTGTAACGTATCGTAATAAATTTGTCATCACCATGACTTATATCATATGATATAAGACCTGAATATACTCATAAATATGAGGTAAGTATAGTGGTGTGACGTTGACATACGTTCGTAATATATATAACGTGTCGGTAGTACGTTGGAATATATATGTATTGTGCCTTTTAAAAAAAATCTGAATATATATATATATATATATATATATATAAATATATATATATATAACATGTGATGAGTAGTAGAAGGAGACTTTTCATTCTTCAATTTGTTGCCATCATGCCTTTTCCAAATATATCTCTATTTAATGAACTACTTAGTTCATTTAACTAAGTACTTCACTTAATGAACTAGTTTAGTTCATTAATGATGGCACCTGAAAATAGTTCAAACACAACAAATGTTTGCCATTTGATGTAAGCTTTAAAGCTTCATGGCTTGTTAGTACAGCAACATTATATATAAAGTATATAAGGCAAGTTTGTCACAAAAATGTGTCAAGTCATAAAATATGTCATGCATTTCTTTAGCACACGTTATTTAAATCATGCATTTTGTGAATCACTGAAACCCCTTTTTCTCAACAGCTTTCACATGGTTTAGCATTGATCCCACAAGTGTTTGCTATAATGCTCAATGTGTTCGACGAATTTACTACCCTTCCTCTTCACCCTTCAGTCTCACACCCGTCTTGCCATTTTGTTCCTTCACTGCATTACTTTCAATACCCCCTCTCAAGCTTAGCTTGGAGTAGATATTACAGACACCAAAGGATTTGATTAAGTCTATCACCCTCTTAGCATCCAATGCCTTTGTAAATACATCGGCAAACTGCATATCAGTACAAACAGGCATCAACTTGATCCTTCCTTCTTGTACCTTGTCTCTAATAATGTGACAATCAATTTCAATGTGCTTCGTTCTCTCATGAAATACAGAGTTTTTAGCTATACGTACGGCGCTCTTACTGTCACAAAACACTTCTACAGGCATCTAGCCAATCAATCCCAAGTCTTCTGTTAAATACAGCAGCCACTGCACCTCGTATGTAAGGCTTGCCATGGCTCTATACTCCGCTTCTATAGAAGATTTAGAAACTGTGTTCTGTTTCTTTGACTTCCACGACACCAAGGCATCACCAAGAAACAAACAAAACCCAATGATAGATCTTCTGGTTTCAGAACAACCACCCTAGTGTGAATCCACAAAGGCCTTGAGTCTCAAATCTGTTCTATGAGGAAACATTAATCCTTGTCATACATTTCCCTTTGGTACCTCAACAATCTATGAGCTGCTCTCAAGTGATTGTCAGACAATCCAAAAATTGACTAAGTTGTTGAACGACAAATGATATATCTGGTCTAGTTATGGTTAAGTATATTAGTTTCGCTATCAAACTTCTGTAACTATACACCTCAGAGAACAGATCTAAATCATTATGTAAAAGCTTTGCATTCATCTGCATAGGACTTTTAGCATGTTTAGAGTGTAAAAATCCAGTGTGCTCTGATATCATGTCAAAATTTCTCAAACTCAAATCAGGAACACAAATGAATGAGTTGCGGATTAACTGATCAACTCAGTTAGGAGGAGCAACAGCAACAAGATTGTAAAATGGAAGAATGGAAAACTGCATTTACCATCCGGTACAAAACATTTAAGTACAAAAGGGAAGAAGAAAACTAACTCCTGTAATTACAAGAATGTCCCTTATTTACTAAAAACCTACAACATTACTAAAAGGGCTTTCTTCTCTTTTCCCTCCTTTTAAACTCCTTCGCGCCAGCTCTTCCTTCCAATGCTTTCTTCCTGCTACACAGCCGTGTTGACTGCTACTTCTTCCATTTGATCACGTGGCTCAAGGGCTCCACCTATCTTTTCAATCACTCTTCTTGATTCCATTGGAGTTCACTGGAATTGTTTTCACATGGTTTAGCATTGGTTCCACAAGTGTTTGCTATAATGCTCAATGTCTTCAGCCTTCAGTCTCACACCTGTCTTGCCATTCTGTTCCTTCACGGCATTACTTTCAACAATGACCTCACAATACAACACACATTGTACCAAACTATACAAACCAGTGAATTTGAGAGGTGCCCCCTCCCCCCAACAATCATTTAGAAGTTTGTCGCATATGTTCAAGAGCTAACACATATAGTGACACTTAGTTTTTCACCTTGAAATATTTAGCGGTGCCCCCGGCCCATCGTATATCACTTGTCATACAATGATTATCAGAAGATTCTATAGTAAACTTTACCTTGTATTAATCTACGGCCTACACTGAAGCATTATCCCTAGAGATCTATACTAGAGAATTTTACAGGTGGTCCTACTGTATAGGACTTTATTATGTGTTTGGGAGCAGGCTCCCATGGTAAGACGCTTAGTTCTTGCAACATGTAGTTATTTAGGGCTGGACCTCATATTGTGGCATTATGTCCCTGAAGATAAGTACTAGAGGATTCGTGTGATGATCCTCACTGCATAACACATAGTCTCCCATGCTCACGTGTTGCGTTCTCTGTATGCTGTGGTATTTAAAGGTTGAATCCAACCAGTAAGGGTCCCTGCCACACCCAGTTTCAAAGATAGTGTAGGGATGTAAATCAGGTACCCAACGGCCCGCTAGCAGGAGCTTGGTCATATACACAGTAGTCTGCGTAAAGAGTCCCCAGCACTGCAGGCAAGCCTACAGGCCAAGGAAGCTCTCACACTATGCACTTGCTGGAAAGGGGCTCTCTTGCCTTTGGCAAGAATTGAACCCCTGGCCTTCCTTTCGAGAACTCCTGTTCATAACCAGTTGGGCTATGTTCTGGAGACTATGCTGTGGTACTTAAGTTTCTCATGTGTTGCGGTCTCTGAGCGGCCCACATGTATGTAGCACTTCGTGACCTAAGATATATATCTACCAACGGATTCTAGATTTGACCTTCACAGCGTGATAGTATGTAGTCTCGTTATAATATCATTACTTAATGTCGAAAAATTTGGGTTTGACAATGATGAAGGCGGATTTTCACAAAGGGTCTAGATGACCTCAAAATAGCTCCGTCAGTCAACGTGAAAGATTTGTTAACTGGGATTGTGAATATATAGCTGGAATAGCGGCAAATGTCCTGCACAAAGAAGCACAGGTCAGAGGTCCCGGGGGGTTGGCCCCGGGAAAAACCCTCCAACGCTCAAGTCAGTTTGGGTCATATCTCACTGAGATTATAATGTAAAAGGGGTGAGTTAGGAATTTCTCACAGTGTTTTCTGAGGAGCAGAGTGTTTGAATATTCTTTAGAGTATGGATGTATGGAATCCGGATCCCCCCTGTTTGTCTTGATTGGCTCGCTTTTATAGACCTTTCCTCGCTTTTAACTTCTAGAAATAAATTGTGGGTAAGGTGCTTACTTGGGGCAGAAAACCTAGGAAGCTATAGGTCTGCTGATATGATCAATAGTCTGACTGATGTGACCAATAGGCCGGCCTGGTTGATGTGACTAAAAGGCCAATTGCTACAACTTTAGCGTGTTCAGGAAGAATACCCAGCTGTAACCACTATATTTGAATTGCACCTCTGCCCGAGGGTCTCCCGAAGTGTTATCGTGATGGGTTCATTTGCTGTGGTACACAGCTGAACTCTGTCGAAGTGCGGGACTTGCTGTGGTACACAGTTGAACTTTGCCGAAGTGCAGGACTTGCTGTGGTACACAGCTGAACCTTACCGAAGTGCGGGACTTGGCCATATACCGTGGAAATGGTCTGAAGTGCGGTATCTAGATATAGGATGGTGTTGACGCCGAGGTGCACATTCTTTGATGTTATAAGCACGCCATGATGCCCGGATAAGGTGCTGTTGAGGCTGAACAACCATACTTAGGCGCTGAACTGCTGAACTGCAGTACTTTGTATGATGAGCTACTGGAATTGAGCCGCTGACTGTTGTTGACTAACGGACGATTCAGTTATGGTTTATCATTTGCCCCCAGATTTTGTTGTAGCTAAGCTGAACTGCGAAGGCCAACAAATCTTGTTTTAATAGACCTGTGACGTGGTAGTCCTTTATTGATTGTGTGGTTACCCTTCTATTCCCACCTTTAATGTAAGTGATAATTCCGATGCCCTATCATTACTTTTTCAGCGGTTTCATTCTTCGAGGGAGGGAAACGCGTGAACTTTCACCTTTTCGTATTTCGAACAAAAGGTTGTTGCTTTTTGTTTTCTCTCACTTATAAATAGAAGCGACTCCCTTGATTCGTTCTTTTCTTCTTCCCTTATTCTGCTCAGCTGGTCATTTTGCTGTACTGTTGAATTGTTCTTCTTCTTCTCCGAAGCTTTCCTTATTTCAGCTCCTTCAACCTTAAGCCTTCAAAATCCTGTAAGCTCTCTTACTTATGGCTTCGTCTTCTTTTTTCTTAAAATCCATAATTCATTCCCCTTTGATGCACGACTCAATTTGCACCTTGAAAACAACGACCTTTCTGAATTTTGTCAGCATTATAAGATCAACAGGAGTACTTTTGCTCCCATTCTTCCCCTTCCTCACCAAACTGCTAATAACCCTCCGACTGGCTACGAAGCAATTTATGAGGTGTTTTTTAGGTCTGGCTTTAATTTGCCCATTCCAGCCCCCCTACTCCAAATACTGGTCTGTTACAAACTTAGACTTCCTCAAATAACTCCTAACGGGCTAAGGGTAATTCTTAGTTATCTGCTATACCTGAGAGCATCTGAGAAGAGATTCTCTTTTGCAGTTTTTAGGGAAATATTTGTATGCAGTCAGGAGGGCAGTTGGTATAACTTTGGTAGGAGATCTCTAAGTAGTGGAAGGTCTTTTGTCATAAACTTTCCCCCTCCTTCACAAGATTGGAAGGGGAGTTTCTTTTTTGTTAGACATGTAGGATTGCCCGAAAGAATCCCTTGGAATACTGGTAGCATAGATAACAGGAGGCCGAGTGAGCAATTTCGCAATGAAGCGTCTCAAGTGTTTCTTTCTCCCCGGATTGTAGATTGGAGGAAAGTTAATAGACAAATTGTAGAGGTTGCTGACCTGGAACATTTGGGGTCAGAATATAATTTTCGACCTCTAATTCCCCTTGCTTTATGGATAGTTCGGGGTATATGGCAACATTTTTAAACATCTTTGACTGGTTTTGATGTTGCACATATGTGTTGACTGTTTGTTCCTTTAGATTTTGCTGAAATCATGGTACGTGGAGCCCTTGGAAGGCTGAAGAAATTGGTCCCCCAAAAGAGAACATGGTCAGAATGTCAACTCTCTACTTCAGAACCTGCTTCTCTTAGTTCATCGTCTGAAGTGAAGACGCATCCAGGTAAAGTTTTTTCCGACATCAATCTTGAATGTGCTTGTTTTTCCTTATAGTCATTTGAATATTTCCTCCCTTTCAGTTGAAATTTCAGAAAATCCTCCCCCAATGAAAAACCAAGTTTCTGTTCCAACCTCAGCTCAACCTGGGGATGGAAATGGGGGAATTGATGCCCCCATCCTCATTCCTTCATCTCCTGCGGATGAGGAGATGAAGGTACCTCCCCCATGTTGGGCTGCTGATGAGGCAGTGCCCTCTTTTGATCTCTTACATGAGACCCCTGAAGCAAACGCTCCTGGACCTTCTGAGGGGATAGCATTGGAGGGAGAAAACTTTAAAGGAAAGGATCTTGAGGAGGAGCCTACCGGAGTAAACGCACCTGTGGGGGAGTCCTCTGCGAAGAATACAACGGAGGAGGAACCTTCTTCCCGACCACAACGGGAGAAAAGGATGGTTGAGTTCAGCTATGACAACTCTGCTGAAGATCCTGGAGTAGCCAGGAAGTTGACAGAGTTGTCAATACTCCCTAAAGACTGGCAGACATATGATAGTCTGGACTGGAATGATTCCTTCAATTTGTTTGTAAAAAATATGGCCCTGGTATGATTTTCCTCTGTTTCCCATTTTTCCTTTTGACCCTTCATGCTTCTCTTAATCGGTTTGATTTTCGCAGTATCGAGTTCAGGAATATAACATTCTTAGACGAGCTGAAGGGCTCCGTTCCAGGTTCCTCAAAATTTGTGAGGTCAATGCCCGCCTCAAGAAGGCCTGTGATGAGTTAACTGAGGCAGCAAATCCTAATAACACAAAGCTGTCCAGGCTGGAGGTTGAGGTGAGCAGTCTGAAGTCTCAAGTCGCTGCTCTTGTTGAAGATAATTCTAAGCTTCAAATGTTAAAGCGGGACTCGGATTCCAAACTGACCTCACTTATGGAGGATAACTCTAAGCTTCAGGCTGAGAAGAGGGATTCTGATGCTAAGCTGGTTGATGCCAAGTCCTAAGTGACTGGACTGGAAGAAAAATTGGCCAAATCTGAGTTAATTTCTTCCAAGGCTCAGGCTGAGCTAGAGTTTTATCAAAAGGAGCTCAATACTTTTGATCAAGTGTTGTCCAACAGCAGAGCTGAGCTAAACCAGCAACTGGAGGCCGAGAAGAAAAGCAAAGCTGATATCATCCGTCGATTTGAAATTCGGGCTGAGGAGATAAAGGAAAAAGCTGTTGCTGAGTTCAGACAATCCGAACTTTTCACCGGGATTTTTTTAAAGATTCAAGGTTCGGCAATTGCTGTTGGGCAAACTTGGGCAATTGATGCCTGCTCCGAGATCTGCCCCAGTCTGGACAAAAAACATCCCCGAATTGCTGCGATGTACAACCTTGAGGCTGGAAGTTTACTTGAGAACCAAATAGACCAATTTCAAAGTGGAACTGACCTCAGGGAGGGTGAAGAAACTGTAGAGTAGAATAGGACTTTCCTTGTAAATATCCGCAGTTGTAATAGATTTTGCCCTTAATAGAAATTCACTTTTCTCAACTTTTGCTTTTCAGCTTTAGCTTCCTTAACTATCTTTGTCTTCAATATGTGAAGTTTTATCTTTTATCTGCTTTTTGCAAATACTTGTCTTCCACTTCTTTAGCTTCACTTGCTTTATGTAAGTATTTGTCTACGCCAAAAGAGTATCGTTGGTGCTGAAATACTAAGCTTTAGCTTTTGTACTTGGCTCTTTAGCTTAATTGCGCCTTAATGAACCTTGGGAAGCGAGAAAGTCTTTATCCTCTTTTATCAACTCTCTCAGTTTGGCTGAGTTGGAATGTTAGCAAACTTGTCTCATTGTTGAGGCTTGCCGAACTCCTCAATTGAGGTAAAAATATAAGGAACTTATCCTGCTCTGCTGAGTCCTGCTCAGCCTTCCAGACCTGCTGGGTAGAAATAAAAGGAACTTATCCCGCTCTGCTGAGACCTCCTCAGCCTTCCCAGACCTGCTGAGGTAGAAATATAGGGAACTTATCCCGCTCTGCTGAGACCTGCTCAGCCTTCCCAGACCTGCTGAGGCAGAAATAATGTTGAGACCTGCTCAACCTTCAAGACCTGCTGGGTTAGAAATATAGGGAACTTATCCCGCTCTACTGAGACCTGCTCAACCTTTCCAGACCTGCTGAGGTAGAAATAATGTTGAGACCTGCTCAACCTTCCAGACCTGCTGGGTTAGAAATATAAGGAACTTATCCCGCTCTGCTGAGACCTGCTCAGCCTTCCAGACCTGCTGGGTTAGAAATATAGGGAACTTATCCCGCTCTGCTGAGACCTGCTCAGCCTTCCAGACCTGCTGGGTAAAGATAATGTTGAGACCTGCTCAACCTTCCAGACCTGCTGGGGTAAGAATATCGAGAAACCTGTCCTATCCTGCTGAGACCTGCTCAGCCTTCCAGACCTGCTGGGTAAATATAATGTTGAGACCTGCTCAACCTTCCAGACCTGCTGGGGTAAGAATATCGGGAAACCTGTCCCATCCTGCTGAGACCTGCTCAGCCTTCCAGACCTGCTGGGTAAAGATAATGTTGAGACCTGCTCAACCGGAAAACCTGTCCCATCCTGCTGAGACCTGCTCAGCCTTCCAGACCTGCTGGGTAAAGATAATGTTAAGACCTGCTCAACCTTCCAGACCTGCTGGGTTAGAAATATAGGGAACTTATCCCGCTCTGCTGAGACCTGCTCAGCCTTCCCAGACCTGCTGAGGTAGAAATAATGTTGAGACCTGCTCAACCTTCCAGACCTGCTGGGTTAGAAATATAGGGAACTTATCCCGCTCTGCTAAGACCTGCTCAGCCTTCCAGACCTGCTGGGTTAGAAATATAGGGAACTTATCCCGCTCTGCTGAGACCTGCTCAGCCTTCCAGACCTACTGGGTAAAGATAATGTTGAGACCTGCTCAACCTTCCAGACCTGCTGGGGTAAGAATATCGGGAAACCTGTCCCATCTTGCTGAGACCTGCTCAGCCTTCTAGACCTGCTGGGTAAGGATAATGTTGAGACCTACTCAACTGGAAAACATGTCCCATCCTGCTGAGACCTGCTCAGCCTTCCAGACCTGCTGGGTAAAGATAATGTTGAGACCTGCTCAACCTTCTAGACCTGCTGGGGTAAGAATATCGGAAAACCTGTCCCATCCTGCTGAGACCTGCTCAGCCTTCCAGACCTGCTGGGTAAATATAATGTTGAGACCTGCTCAACCTTCCAGACCTGCTGGGGAAAGATAATGTTGAGACCTGCTCAACCTTCCAGACCTGTTGGGGAAAGATAATGTTGAGACCTGCTCAACCTTCCAGACCTGCTGGGGTATGCCCCCACTTTCGTTGTGGGTGATAGATATGCATAAATTATTGATCCATACACCATATGGTGACTTAACTTTCCGGGCTGAATGCCAAATAAGAATGTCCAGTTGAATACAAGAAACTGGTCCCTTGATAATCATAGTGTTGAGACAGAAGATACCAGATGAACGCAAGAAGAGATAAACTCTGATTCGATTGAATCAGGGACTGTTGCCGTTATATCAGCCTTATATACTCAGGAAACCATATCCCCCTTTCATCAGAATCTGAGTCCTCATCTCTTAGGAAACCTTGATGAGACCCCGGTTTACAACTCTTATCTGGAGGGAGCCTACCAAAATCTAGCCTGTTGTGGAGCCTAGACCTCGGATTATAAAAACGCTGCAGATGTCCCAACTCGATAAGACGCTCAATCTCTTGTCCGAGCTGCCGACAATCTTTTGTATCATGCCCGATGTCATGATGATAAAGGCAGTATAATTGATGGTTTCTTTTGTGGACTGGTCCATCCAGGGGCTGGGGTTCTTTTGCAAGAGATTTTTTCCTCATGTAGGAAAGGATATGGGCTTTTGAAGCCAGCAGAGAGTTCCTTTCCATTCCTCGGCCTCCTAGCCGAATCTTAACGGAGCACCTTTCCTGCAACGGAGCTTTGCCTTTATCATCAACTTTCCTGCCATGTTTGAAAGGCAGAGAAACTTTTTGATTGCATCTCAAGCTCTGGTGGCCAGGCTTTTGTTTTGGTCGTCTTGTCCTGGCCATAAACTCAGCTTGACGCCTGGTACAGTAACCCGGCCGAGTAGGTGAATACTCCATGTGATCCAGTGGGCCAGAGTTATTAGAACGGGACCCACTGGACTTTGTTGTAGATGTCTTCCCCTTCATCTCCTTCACTACAGCTTGGAAGACCTCTGGGTTTTGAGCCACATAACGAATGGCTCGTATGTGCTCTTCATATGTGAAGGCAATGGGAGTTGAGGATTCTCCTGGCTCCGTGGAATATTGATCAATTTGTCGCTGAGAAGATCTTTGGCTCCTCCTGGATGTCATAGGTTGCTTGGACCCTTGACTGTCTTTTTTACTCATCTTTCTCTCAATAGCTTCTTAGTATAATTAGAAGAGCTCTGAGTAATCGTCAAAAAAACTTTGAATAGCTGTTTTCTGGGTTAAGGGACTAAGGGGCCCTCCTTCTAGCGCCAAATGATGAAGCCGGATCTTCACCAAGGGTCTAGATGACCTCAAAATAGCTCCGCTAGTCAACGTGAAAGATTTGTTAACTGGGATTGTGAAGATATAGTTGGAATAACGCTAAATATCCTGCACAAAGAAGCACAGGTCAGAGGTCTCGGGGGGGGGGGGGGGGGGTTGGCCCCGGGAAAAACCCTCCGACGCTCAAGTCAGTTTGGGTCATATCTCACTGAGATTATAATGTAAAAGGGGTGAGTTAGGAATTTCTCACAGTGTTTTCTGAGGAGCAGAGTGTTTGAATATTCTTTAGAGTATGGATGTATGGAATCCGGATCCCCCCTATTTGTCTTGATTGGCTCGCTTTTATAGACCTTTCCCCGCCTTTAACTTCTTGAAATAAATTGTGGGTAAGGTGCTTACTTGGGGCAGAAAACCTAGGAAGCTATAGGTCTGCTGATATGATCAATAGCCTGACTGATGTGACCAATAGGCCGGCCTGGTTGATGTGACTAAAAGGCCGATTGCTACAACTTTAGCGTGTTCAGGAAGAATACCCAGCTGTAACCACTATATTTGAATTGCACCTCTGTCCGAGGGTCTCCCGAAGTATTATCGTGATGGGTTCATTTGATGTGGTACACAGCTGAACTCTGCCGAAGTGCGGGACTTGCTGTGGTACACAGCTGAACTTTGCCGAAGTGCGGGACTTGCTGTGGTACACAGCTGAACTTTACCGAAGTGCGGGACTTGGCCCTATACCGTGGAAATGGTCTGAAGTGCGGTATCTAGATATAGGATGGTGTTGACGCCGAGGTGCACATTCTTTGATGTTATAAGTACGCCATGATGCCCGGATAAGGTACTGTTGAGGCTGAACAACCATACTTAGGTGCTGAACTGCTAAACTGCAGTACTTTGTATGATGAGCTACTGGAATTGAGCCGCTGATTGTTGTTGACTAACAGACGATTCAGTTATAGTTTATCAGACAACGCTACAGTAGATCTGACAATTAGTCTCAAGGAGTCTAATTACTGTGTATTGCATTTTTTTTTATAGGAATTACATAGTTGAAACATCTAGTTTTCTGACTTTTTTTATTTTTATTTTTGATAGGCTAGTTTTCTGACTTTGCTAACACGATGTCGAAGAACAACAGAGTTTGTAGATTCTGTCCGCCTTCGTATGAGTATTATTATTTCAATAGAACAAACTGTTGTGAACATTTTTCTTTTACATCAATCTAAATAATCGCAAACAATTTATTTTTTTCCCTGTCATGCCCTCATTCTTAATTACTCACCTAAACATTTGACCACCGTATTAATGATTTCGGAGAGATGTTATAATCTGATTCCTTGAATAAAGAACACATACAACTATATGTTAGTTAGGTAAAGTGAGAAAGATAATATAGTAGTAATATCGGTAAGTATTTTGCACATCCCTATTTCTCATAGATGTTAGGTCCGTGAAACACACTAGAAGGTGGTTGAATAGTGTGTTTATCCAAGTATGACTTTTTTGAAATCTTTTTGCAATGCTTGTGTTCAAACCAATAATTGATGTGTTCTTCACAAAAATAAACTTGCGAAAAATGAAAGAACACAAAACTTATAGAGGTTCAAGTCAAATACTCTACTTCTCTACCTTCTTGCTTTAAACAAGAAGAATTTTGGAATAAGGGGATTGTTATTTCACGTTGGAGAGAAACAACAATCAACGAAAATACAATAACAAACTAAGTTTAACAAACTTAGCTCAAGAACAATGACAACTCAACTCCTTTGAAGCCTAGCCTGCTTAAGACCTTCTTCACACCAAACAATCCTTCTATGGAGTATGATGTAGCTCCTACACCATCAACTAGCTCTTGGAAGCTTGAGTTTCGCCCAACAAGAAGCATCTTTGCTTCTTGACCAACAATCTAAACCTTGCTACTCACAATCTTCACTTAGAAGAGGACTTCTCTTCTTAACAATCACACACTCTCAACAATAAAGTAATCTTACAATAATTTTGAGAGCAAAATAACAAGGAAGACTTGAGAGCTTGGAGGTAGAAAATAATCTTCAAAAATAGAGTCTTCCAAACCTTATAGAAACCCTTCAAGCCATTGGAGTGGAGAGAAAAACGAGGTAGAGATTTTTGTCCCACTTGTTGGTACATCATTGTTTTGAAAATCTTTCCTTGGAAGAAGTCAAAACTTCTTATGGAAGCTTTGCTTTTTAAGCTCAAAACGAAAAGATTTTCCCAACTACCCTTTATTTGCTTCTTGGAATAGAGCTGCAACTGTCATGATTACATGGGAAAAATAAAAGGCACATAATGGTCAACTAAAAATGCATGAGAGAGAAGGTGGTACCTGCGGATGAAAATTTGTTAGACATCAAACGCTTAGATGAAGCGCTTGAAGTGACTTTGCACTCAAGAACAAGCGTATGAGGCGCTTCATCCTTATAATTCATGTTGAAGGGAAAAAAGTAAATTCAAAACCATTACACAACATGGAATACTTTGTTAAAAGAGTGAAGTAATACAAAATTACTTTCATACAGATTAAGCGCTTTATGTAGCGCTTCATGTTTTCACCAGAACTCTTTGTTCAGAATGTTAAGGATATGAAGCGCTTTATGTAGCGTTTCATGTTTTTACCAAAGCTTTCTATTCAGAGAGTTCAAGAGATGAAGAGCTTTATGCAGCGCTTCATGTTTTTGCTAAAACTATCTGTTCAGAAGTTTCAATAAGTTTATGTTTAACTTTATGAGGGATGGAGTGCTATATCAAACGCTTGAAGTCTGAAGAACAATTTTTTAACCCAGTCTTTGAACCTTTTAATATACAATACTTGTGCAAATCATCAAAATCAATCATACAACAACAATCTCTCTCTTTTTGATGATTTCACAATGAACTCCCCCCCTCACTCGATGCATCTTACACTCCCCCTCACTAGATGCATTTTATTAATATTAATTTCATTTCATATGTACAAGAATAAGCACTTAAGAGAGCATGAAACAAAATGCACTTAAGGAATGATGAAGCTTGTAGGTACTAATTTCATTCAACCATCTTGAACCAGAAGTTTAGAGGGCCACAAAGGGCCAATCCTTAACAGAAACAATCACCATGTCAAAGACCACACATGACCAAAATACAAGCAGTTTCGAAGAACACACAGGGCCAAAACACAAGCAGAAACAATTTTAAAGGACACACAGGGCCAAAGCACGCAGAAACTTCCAGCATACGACACTAATACTCACACTAATACTCCTACCAATCCACCCCTAATACTTCTACCAATCCATCCCTTGTCCCTCTTGTCCCTAAATCATCAAAAAAAAAATTGAAACTAAGGATAGGGAATAATAAAGAGAAACCTATATGGGCTTGGGTTCATCATCAAAGTTTCCAGCAAGTCCTGAATGGAGGAGTTTGGATTTGAGGTATTTAAAGCGAGCATCATTCAGGCTTTGCAGCTGCACAAGATTAGCATTTGTAAGCTTTAATTCCTTCACCTCATTTTCTAATGTAGCCACTTTTCCTTTCAACTCATTCATCATAGCAACATTTTGACTTGTCCCTTCACCACTTGGATCAATGTCATCAAGATACATAGCTGCTTCATCCCTTGAGCTTCCAACCTTGCTCTTGCCTTGCTGAGATCCCTTCACTTGAGATATATTTAGAGTATCATAGTAACCCTTCCCACCAAGCTCTTAAATGTGAGCTGGATCCATATCAATGTCACAGTTCACAAGCATTACATTTATGCAATTTACAAAGGGTAACGCTTTGGTTTTCTTTTTCAGAGACGCATACACTACATGTAGAAAAATCCACCCAAAGTTTAATTGCCTCTTTTTAGAATACAATAAGTGACATAAAATTCAGATTGCTTGGATTTCTAGTCGCTTTTCCATTGATGCAAGAGGTGACAATTCCCAACAACACCTTGTTTACTAATGGCATCTGTGGCAACTTCTTAGAGGGAAGGTATCGTAACTCTGTTTTGACTAATTCTTCTGTTAGGCCATAAGCTTCCGTGTCCCACCCGTACACATCAAACTTATCCAACCCTTTATTTTTCATTTGAAAGGCGTTACAGAAAGTTTGGAGAGAGAAATTTATAGGGACACCATCAATCATAGAATTTAAAAAGAAGAGTTCATCATAAGTGCAATGCTTTACCCATAAATTCTCATAAAACATCCTTGTGTACCTCATATGGAAAGAGTCCATTCCTAAGATAGACCATAGTCTGTCCAAGCCTTGGTCTTTTAATAGCCTGTAGATGACTCGACGTTTGGATGATCTTTTATGTCAGAGAGCTTGACCAGTTTCAATAGAATGGTAGCCTTTTGATTTGCCTCCCATTCTTCGTACAGAAGTTGAGAGAATTGACAGAGATGGACTCCAACCCATGTACCAAATGGATTTTCATTGATATCTTTGTTTTTCTTAACCAACTAGGGAAAATTGCGTTTCTTGAGATCCTTGGGAATTGTGACGAGCTCTTATGCCTCACTGATGGCTGCTGAAGCCTTTCTTCCTCTAGTAGGGCGTTGAGTTCTCGCCCTCTTTGTTCCACTGCTTTCTCCTTGAAATGCCATGGATGATGGTTTGAGAAGGATGAAGGAGTTTTTTAGAGAGGGAAGAAGAAAATAATGAGTTGTGATTGTAAGAGGAATGGATGAACGGTTTTGAAGAAGATGGAAGTTTAGGGATTTTTAGAAGGCGTTCAAACTGATGAGATAGAAACGGATAGTGGAGTAATGGGTGGTTTTAAATGAAAAAAGAAACGTTTGTTTCAACCGTTCAAAATTCAAATTTTTAACTTTTCCCACCTGGGATAAAGTGCTTGATCCACCGTGCAATGTCTATATCAAGTGCTTCGTCAAGCCGGATGAGATCTGAGGAGGAAGAATATGAGGTAGAATATGAAGCCTCCAATCACGCGACGCCACGTGTACAAAAGGGCCCGCTGTTTACTTTTTTTTCTTTTTTAAAAAAAGTCCTTTTGTACACGTGGCGTCGCGTGATTGGAGGCCTCATATTCTACCTCATATTCTTCCTCCTCAGATCTCATCCGTCGTCAAGCGACTGATGCTTTTCAACGATAGAAGTGATCACATAGAGCACTTGAAGTTGACTATTTTTGACAATTTTCCAAAAATTCAACTTTGCACTATGTTTGAACCCCATGAAGCACTTAAGCTGACTTTGAACGCAAGTTCAAAGTGGGATAAAGCGGCTAAGGTGAAAAAAAATTATATTTTCATATCATTTGACTTTAATCAATGTTAAGCAGCCCAACCGACTTCTAATTGACACAAATACTTCACTAAGCAAGGATTTTGTGAATATATCTGCTAGTTGGTCATTAGTGGGAACGAATTTAACACAAGCCAACCCCTTTTGTACACAATCCCTAGTGAAGTGATGTCTCACTTCAATATGTTTAGTTCGACTATGATGAACCGGATGTTGTGTAATATTAATAGCAGAGGTGTTTCCAAACAAGATAGGTACATTGGAAAAATGCACATTGTTATCATCCAAGGTGCGTGACATCCGTAACAATTGTGCACAACACGAGGCGGTCGAAACGTATTTGGATTCTGTCGTAGAAAGAGCAACAGTATTTTGTTTCTTAGAAAACCAAGAAATAAGACAATGTCCTAGAAATTGACATGTCCTGCGTGTGCTTTTCCTATCAATAAGACTTTTGGCATAATCGAAGTCACTATAACCTCTTAGATCAAAGAATGCATTTTTAGGATAACATAGAACAAATTGCAAAGTTCCTTTAAGGTAACGAAATATACGTTTCACAGCAATAAGATGTATTTCTCTAGGATCACTTTGCAATCTATCACATAAACATACAGCATGCAAAATATCCGGCCTACTAGCGGTCAAATAAAGTAGACTATCAATCATACCACGATACAAGGTTACCTCAATTTGCTTTCCCTTTTTCTTGAATAATATCGTTCAAGAAAGCGGATTTAACATCCATTTGGTAAAGCTTGAAATTCTTATAACAAGCATAAGCCAATAACATTCTAATAGCATGCTACGAGTGTAAATATTTCATCAAAATCAATACCTTCTTCTTGATGATACCCTTGAGCAACTAATCGAGCTTTGTTCCTTGTGACATTACCTTGATCATCCATTTTGTTACAAAATACCGTTTTGTGTCAATGATGGGATGATCATGGGGTTTGGGAACCAACTCTCAAACATCACTTCGTTCAAATTGATTTAGCTCTTCTTGCATAGCTAAAATCCAATCCTCATCAAGAAGTGCTTCTTTAATGTTCTTAGGCTCAATAAGAGAGACAAATGCGTTCTCTCTATATTGCCTTCGAGGCGTAATGCCACAATTAATATCACCAATAATTAAATCTTGGGGGTGGGAACTTTTGTGCTTAAATGACCTAGAGAGATATGAAACATCTCCTCCAATTTCCTCATGATCATTTTCCGAAATTGATAAGTTAACACCATTAATATGAGAGTCATTTTCTGGAAAATTAGATGCATTATCACAATTTTGTGTATCATCAAAAGGAACATGTGAAGTATCTTTACTTATTTCACAGAGTTCATGAACACTAGGTGGTTGAGTGCCCTCAATAGGGTCAATTTTCAAGTCAATAATGATTTTTCCTTTACGTGGTTCATCAACAATCTTTTCTTGGTGAGCAACCCTTGGAATGCCATCAAGAATTTCTTCTTGAGAAGCATCAACTTCATCATCTTCATTTTCTTCATTAAGTTTAGGTTCATCACTGAGTGATACACTAAACTCAACATGGATTGAATCTTTCACCTTTTGACTTCTTTTGTTGCATACACAAAATGCTTTACCATTTGAGGAATAGCCTAAAAATGTACCTTCATCTGCTTTGAAATCAAGCTTGTTCAAAGTGTCTTTAGTGCTAAGTATGAAACACTTACACCCGAACACTTTGAAATACCCAATGTTCGGGACTTTGCCATTCCGAAGCTCATAAGGTGTCATATTTAGGTAAGACCTCAAATAGACATGATGATTAGATGACAAGCAGCATTAACCTCTTCGGACCAAAAATACTTAGCAAACCGAAGTCATTAAGCATTGTCCTACTCATTTCTTGTAGGGTTCTATTCTTTTGTTTGGTTACACTATTTTGTTGTGGAGTTCTTTGAGCCGAAAAGTTATGTACATATCTTTTGGATCTACAAAGCCTTTGAAAGTCTCCATCAAACTCCTCACCACGATCACTTCTATTGGTCTTGATGGTGTCACTCATGTCATTCTCTAATTGCCTGTATAGATCAATAAATTCATGATATGCATCACTTTTCTTGGCAAGAAACATTACCCATGTATACCTAGTATAATCATCTACCGACATAAATGTGTAATGTTTGCCACCCAAGCTCTTTGTACCAATGTCCCCATACAAATCTATGTAACATTTGTAGGAGTTTGGACGTGGAAATATTGGTTTTGGGCCTAAAGCTTGTTCTCACATGTTTTGCCTTTTGACAAGTGCTACAAAGTTTTTGGTTTTCGAAATTCATTTTGGGAATCCCTCAAACTTTTTCTTTTTCACAAATATATTTCAAGTTTTGAAACAAACATATCCGAGACGTCTATTCCATAAGTTGCACAAAATCATTTTTAGCAACTATACATGATACATTTTGTAAAAACAAATCATTGATGCTAAGTTTGTAAAAGTTTTTGTACCTCAAGGCCTCAAACATAACAACATTATTCTTTTTCAAAATACATTTTGTTTTCAAAAATGTAACTTCACAATTAGCATCGCACAATTGACTAACACTTATCAAGTGATATTTAAGCCTATGCACATAAAGTACATCATTAAGAGAGAAAGAATCGTTACACACTTTACCATGTCCTTTGATTTGGCCTTTGCTACACCCAAAGTGGACAACTCCTCCATCTTTCATAGTGATCTTATGAAACAATCTTTTGTTTCCTGTAATATGGTTGGAACACCCACTGTCTACGACTCATTAGACGTCTCTGTCCTTGGTTTCTCCATTTAATGTTTGGGCTCATAAAATTAACATATGCCATTGGTAAACTTTTTGTTTTGGGTCCTTGAGGGTTAGTAACATGCACTTGACCCTTTGGCAGCCATACAAGATGTGTATTTCTCTTAGTTCTACAAACTCTTTCTACATGCCCTTTCTTGTTGCAATAGAAGCATGTAGGAATACGTTTGTGAGAGTAAGAGTGATTATGATGCATATAAGTAGGCATAATCCATTATTCATATTTATGCATGTCCTTCCTTGGTACAACGGAAGAGGTTTTGGTAACGGATTCAACCGAAGGTTTTGATACCTTGGTTGTTTCTGCCTTACCACGAGGCATATGCCTTTGTTTCTTTGAAAAGGAGTTTGATCCTTTAAGGAGAGAGGATGAATCACTTGATTTAGCAAATGTGATCAAAGGCATGGTTGAGGATTTCATGCTCACAATAGATACATCATGGCCTAATCCGGTTTTATCAATACTAGCTTTTTGACTAATTAGCATCTTATTTAGAGCATGCTTGCTTTCGAGCATTTTATCCATCTTGCTCATATGACTCTCACTTACATATCTTAACAACAATTTTCATCCGCAACTACTTCATGCATGGTCATAAGAATGTCATACTCAAGTTGCAATGCGATATTGTTTTCAAGCGTGATATTGTACTCATTTATGCAATCCATAAAATCTCGTTTAACACACTTATATTTGAGATTTAACAAATCATTCTTCTCAATCATGCCATCAAATTCATCTTGTAATTTATAATGAGAATACTTAGTGCATACCTCCATATCATCTTTGATGGCCATGAAACAATAATATGCCTTCTCGAGATCATCATCGCTTATGGCAATAAGAGCAAGATCCTAGTCATCATCATGTTCACCTTTGGAGTCAGATAAGAGACTATCCAAATGAGCTACTTCTGTTTCAAGAGCTTTCTTCTTTTGGTAGATGACTTTCTTATCTTTTGGGTGCAGATCCTTCACTCAATAATCTTTTATGAAGTTACCATATTTTCTACATTTAAATCATTTGTTATCTTGGTCCTTCATCTTGTCTTTGTCCTTGGATAGAGTCCCTCTGATGAATCGTTTAGCTTCATCTCTATTTTTATTGGAAAATCTTTGTAAACTCTTTACAAGAAGTTCAAACTCATCATCTGAATCATATGTGTCAAATAC
This sequence comes from Eustoma russellianum, assembly GCA_036186865.1. Lineage (NCBI taxonomy): Eukaryota > Viridiplantae > Streptophyta > Magnoliopsida > Gentianales > Gentianaceae > Eustoma > Eustoma russellianum. The sequence continues at coordinate 8,566,748 of AP025073.1, read as the reverse complement.
CAATGCTTTAGTTGATTGTTTGATAGGATCATTCTTCTCTTATTCCAAGATTTCTGGCAGCAGAGGGTTTCGAACCTAGTAGCTTCTGAGGGCTGGCAGTCGCTGCTCCCTCTAGGCCAGAAGACCTTTTTTTCAAGTACCTAAGGTCATTTGTACAACATGATGGAGACATAGATAGTGATGTAGTACACCAAGTTCAGGCAGGCTGGTGTAGATGGAGGGCGGCCTCAGGGGTGCTGTGTGACAAGAATTTTCCAACTAAATTAAAGGAAAAATTTTATAGGGCGGCAGTGCGGCCGGCAATGTTATATGGAACAGACTACTGGGCCATTAAAAGGCCCCAGTCACAGAAGATGGAAGTGCCAGAGATGAGGATGCTGAGGTGGATGTGTGGGCATACAAGGCTAGACCAGATCAGAAATGAGGTATTTCGGGAAAGTTTAGGGGTGACTAGTATAGCAGATAAGATAAGGGAGGGGAGACTGAGATGGTTTGGGCATGTCAAGAGAAGACATACAACTGTGCTTGTCAGAGCAATTGAAAGCCTCATTGTAGAAGGGAAGAGGACTAAAGGCAGGCCCAAACTGACTTGGGATGAGCGGATTATGCATGACCTATTAGATTTGCACCTCTTCGAGAACATGGTCTATGATAGGAGTTCATGGAGGCAGATGATTAAGGTTAATGAGGTTTGTTAGGAAATCGAACGAGATCACTGCAAAAACGCGCAGCGGAAAACAAAAATTGATCTCTGATTTCCTACCAAGGATCCATGTTGTTCGTTTAATTCGACAAAAAAAAACAAAAAGTACCTCCGTAGATTCGAAATCTGCAGATGGAAGAGGTGCGAAAATACGATCACCCTCTGTCGGTATCCACACGAACGCTTCCGCCCGGAGTGCTAGCTCTTCAAACGGCGCGGCTGAAGAATTCAGTTTCCACAAAAACGATTCTTGCCCTTTCGTTTTCTACTGGTTGTGTGGTGTACGAGATACACCATGCTCCGTACATATATATAGATATCAAATCCGATTCCTGATCGGATTGGTTAATACCTATCATAATCCGCATCAAATACGGATTCTGTTAGGATTAGATAACACCAATCAAAATCCATATCAAATATGGATTCTCTGTTATTATCCAATGATATAAATATATACATAAAAAAAACGAAATTAATAATAATAATAATAATAATAATTAATATCCAATATTAATATTATTAATATTAAAAACGATAATAATAATAATAATAAATATCCAATATTAATATTATTAATATTATTAATCTCAGCCATACGCATTCTTGTGTGTGACCCGATAGGCCCATATTAATTGGCAGTTGATTAAATCTCTATTAAACCAACAAGTCATAATTGGCCTCTAGCAAGGCATTACAACTACCCAATTAATACGAGTAAAGTCCAACTAGCCTAATAATAGTACATGCATTAATCCCTTTGTCACACGATATCTAGTTTGAACATAAGTCATGGTCAGCGTCATACTTATATAGTTCAAACATATGATTACTCGATCTCTAAGTAGACTGAGAAAACAAATGATATTGATCACACTATCAAATCATTTGAGCACGGCCATGCATTTCACAGTCTCACTAATCGAGGGGCCCAAAGATATCTCTCTCAAAAGAGAGGGACAAATTCTATCTTGATTGTTCAATATCCTCTACATAATTTCTATCACATTCAATCATGACCTTTATTATTATCCAGTTACGGATAACGTTTGATCATGTCAAAATATAATAGTCCTTATGTTGGAAACTATGACAATCTCAAGTCAAAGGATTAAAACATGACTATCATGAGATTTACTTATGACGCTAATCCATGTAGCATTCTCATGATGGGTCTATCCAATACACTGTTCTCTAACAAGTATCTATGAGATTGATTCGTATCACCATACACATAATCATCTCATGATTATCAAATCAATACTCATACTGATTATAAATTATTTTATCTCCATAACAATAATGAATCAGGGACATATATCAAAATTGTGTAACATACTAACCAACAATAATGATAATAAAACCTCTTTTATTAATAATAAATGCATAACATAAATATCCAAATCATGGCCTAGGGCACATACACTAACAATCTCCCACTTGCACTAGGCCTACAAATATCTGAGACCCATAGATCTAGTGTGCTGATCATGCTTGACCCGTGAGAGAGGCTTAGTCAATGGATCCGCTATGTTATCGTTTGTGTCAACTTTGCATATCTTGACATCTCCTCTATCGATGATGTCTCGAATGAGATGGTACCGCCTGAGTATATGTTTAGATCTCTGATGAGACCTAGGCTCTTTTGCTTGTGCTATGGCACCATTGTTGTCACAATAAATGTCCACAGGATTTGCAATGCTAGGTACTACTCCTAGCTTAGTGATGAACTTCTTCAACCAAACTGCTTCTTTAGCTGCATCTGATGCTGCTATATACTCAGCCTCTGTTGTAGAATCAGCCACAGTGCTTTGTTTTGAACTCTTCCAACTAACAGCTCCACCATTCAATGTGAATACAAAACCGGACTGCGATCTGAAATCATCTATGTCGGTTTGGAAACTAGCATCTGTGTAACCATTTACAACTAACTCGTCATCCAAACCTCCATAAACCAAGAATACTTCTTTAGTCCTTCTGAGGTACTTAAGAATATTCTTGACAGCTGTCCAGTGACCTTCACCAGGGTCAGCTTGATATCTACTGGTTGTGCTCAATGGATATGAGACATCTGGTCTAGTACATAACATGGCATACATGATCGATCCTATAGCAGAAGCATAAGGAATTTTATTCATTCGATCTCGCTCATCAATGTCTTAGGACATTGATTCTTGCTAAGATGAATGCCATGAGACATAGGCAGGAATCCTTTCTTGGACTCTTGCATGTGAACCTTTTCAACATTTTATCTATGTATGTACTCTGACTCAAGCCTATTATCCTTTTAGATCTATATCTATAGATCTTGATACCAAGGATATAGGTAGCCTCACCCAAGTCCTTCATTGAAAATGAATTCCCTAACCAAGCCTTAACCTTTTGCAAGGTAGGGATATCATTCCCAATAAGTAATATGTCATCCACATATAAGACCAGAAACACTACTGCACTCCCACTAACCATCTTGTAAACACAGGGTTCATCTTCATTCTTGATGAAACCAAAGTTCTTAACTGTTTCATCAAAACGAAGATTCCAGCTTTCGAGATGCTTGCTTCAATCCATAGATGGACCTTTGAAGCTTGCAAACCTTCTTTGAATTCTCAGGATTTACAAAACCCTCAGGTTGTGTCATGTACACATCCTCGAGTAAATTTCCATTAAGGAAAGCAGTTTTGACATCCATTTGCCATATCTCATAATCATAGTATGCTGCAATGGCAAGGAGAATTCGAATAGACTTAAGCATAGCTACTGGTGAAAAGGTTTCATCATAGTCTATACCATGAGTTTGCTTGAAACCTTTAGCCACAAGCCTTGCTTTGTAGGTTTGCACATTTCCATCCATGTCAGTTTTCTTCTTGAAAACCCATTTGCAACCAATAGTCTTAATACCCTCTGGAGGATCAATTAAAGACCAAACTTGATTATCAAACATGGATTGCATCTCAGAATTCATGGCTCCAAGCCATCTATCTGAATCTGGACCAGACACAGCTTCCTGATAGGTAGTAGGCTCATCTTGATCTATGAGCATAACTTGACTATCATCAGTCACAAGAAATCCGTATCTCTCTGGCTGACGATGTATCCTATCAGATCTGCGTTGGACTTGTGTTACATTTTCAGGTTCCACAACTGTTTGTGGTTCTGAAATCGTCTCTAAAGACGGTTCAACGATATCTTGTGGAACTTGAGTTTCCTCAAGTTGTACTATACTCCCACTTGTTCTTTTGGAGAGGAACTCCTTTTCCAAAAAGACTCCATTTCGAGCAACAAACACTTTGTTCTCTGAGGGAATATAGAAATAGTACCCTTTAGTTTCTTTAGGATACCCCACAAAAATACATTTGATAGATTTTGGAGCTAGCTTATCTGACATTAATCTTTTCACATAAGCTTCACAACCCCAAATCTTAAGAAAAGACAAACTGGGTCTCTTACCAGTCCACATCTCATATGGTGTCTTTTCAACCGCTTTAGATGGTACACGGTTCAAAATGAATGCAGCTGTCTCCAAGACATAACCCCAAAAAGGATAAAGGAAGATCTACTTGACCCATCATAGATCGAACCATATCCAATAAAGTCCGATTTCTCCTTTCAGAAACACCATTCCATTGTGGAGTTCCTGGAGGAGTCAACTGTGAAACGATTCCATAATTTCTTAGATGTTGGTCAAATTCTTGGCTCAAATATTCACCACCTCGATCTGATCGAAGGGTTTTAATTGTCTTACCAAGTTGATTTTGTACTTCATTTTGAAAAGTTCTAAACATTTCAAAAGACTCATGTTTATGTTTCATTAGGTAGACATAGCCATACCTACTAAAATCATCAGTAAAAGTAATGAAATACTGAAATCCTCCCCTGGCACTAATGCTGATTGGGCCGCATACATCTGTATGTACCAAGCCCAATAAGTCATTAGCCCTTTCACTATGTCCAGTAAAAGGAGTCTTTGTCATCTTTCCAAGCAAACAAGACTCGCAATTTTCAAATGATTCAAAATCAAATGAATCTAATAATCCATCTTGATGGAGTTTAGATACGCGCTTCTCATTTATATGGCTAAGGCGACAATGCCATAAATATGAAGGGTTTAGTTCATTTGGCTTAGTTCTCTTTGAAGATATGTTATAAATATTACCGTCATTGGAATCATCAAGGTTAAGGACATAAATGCCATTATAACTACTTGCAATACAATAAAGCAAGTCATTTTTATCAAAAATAGAACACTTCTTATTTTTAATTAAAAATGAATAACCTTCATCATCCAAAACAGACACTGAAATAAGATTCCTACTCATAGTAGGAACATAAAAGCAATTGTTTAAAACTAACAAAAGCCCATTGGGCAAGACAAGCTCATAGGTCCCTACAGCTATAGCAGCAACTCTTGCTCTATTGCCAACACGTAGGTCCACCTCGCCCTTCTTCAGCATCCTACTCCTTTTGAGCCCCTGCATATTTGTACAAATATGGGATCCACATCCAGTATCTAATACCCAGGAAGAAGAAGTAGATAAATTAATTTCTATAACATAAATACTTGAAGATGTAGTCGTACTACCCTTCAGCTTCTTCAACTCCTCCAAATAAACATCACAATTTCTTTTCCAATGCCCAGGCTTGTTGCAATGGAAACAAGTTCCTTCCTTAGGAACCTTTGCCTTGGACCAGGTTTCGGTTTAGCTTGACCCTTTGCCCCTTTTGCACCCTTTGCACTTTTAGCCTTACCCTTGCCTTTAGCTTTCCTTTTCATTAGCTTAGTATTGACACTCAATACATGGGTAGACTTCTTGATATTCCCCTCAGCAGTTTTGAGCATACCATGTAGCTCAGGAATGGACTTTTCCATATTATTCATATTGTAGTTCATGACGAACTGAGAAAAACTGCTAGGCAAAGAGTGTAGGATCAAATCCGTAGCGAGTTCCAAACTCAGGGGATATCCGAGTCTTGCAAGGTGATCTATATAGCCTTTCATTTTTAAAACATGAGCGCTAACAGATTCACCTTCAGACATCTTACAGTCAAAAAGTGCAACGGCGGTGTCGAACCTATCCTGCCTAGCCTGTTGTTGGAAAGCTTGTTTGAGATGCACACTCATCTCATAAGCTTCTAAGTGTTCCAGGTCTTTCTGAAGTCCTGAACACATAGTTGCCAACATAAGACATCCTATGTCGTTTGAATCTTCCACATGCTTCTTATACTTGTTCTTAACAGCAGCAGAAGCATCAGCAGGAGGGGGTTCAGGGACAGGGTCATCGAGCACGTAGGACTTCTTTTCTTGTTTGAGAACAATTCTCAAGTTTCGAAACCAGTCAACAAAATTAGTCCCACATTCTTTTAGTTTTTCCTTCTCAAGGATAGATCGCAGCGATAAGGTGGAATTGTTATTAGCGGCCATTTATGATCTACAAAACATGCAAAGTAACACTTTATTAATAATGAGGTTAAAATTTATAAAACTCTCACTAAAACATAACCCTCAAAAGAAATATTTTAGTGAGCTAAGATCCATATTGACTTAATTCTAAACTCAGCTTTGGCATGACGCTTAAAATTAAGTTATTTAGGTAGGTAACATCTTTACCAATTACATCTCATGTAACTCTTAGAATTTATGGAATAATGACATCATATATCATTGTATGTTAGATTCCATCTAACGCCTTGAGCCCAAAACCGTTTTGATAGTCCAATTAAGTCTAACCAATTTTAAACATATGAGTAGCACTATTACTCATCCTACGTAGCTAGGAATGTTTAAAGCACATTGCTTTGGCAATACCTACTTTAATACAATCCCAGTTTTAATAGGTGTTTAAGACATGGATGTCATTAAGACTTAAATTATTAATGAGGGTTCAACTTAGTTTATGTCTTGCATTGCATATCATTATATCGTAGCATCCTATATGCATATATAATATATCATCCACGCATCTCATACAAAATGATAAATATGTAAACGTGACATAGCATGGCCAAACTAAATATGATCTTCATGAGACCAAATGAAGATCATAAAGGAAACCCTATGTGAAAGACTTCCTATTACAACATTTGCAATGATACATATCTTCTTGTCTTGAGATCGTGCCTCCATCTCTATGGAATCCACTCGTCCTTGGTATGTGTCGCCATCACCACTTTGTAGCTTGATTCTTCATTTATTACAATAATAAAGAAAAACCCTAACTAATTGTATAATAAAATACAATAAAAACTATAGCGGCACGCAGGCCATAATAACCCAAAACAGAAATATGACTAAGTCAATCACATAGGTCCTGAGGCCATGCTTTGCACCATGCAAAGACATCAACAATTATAATATATTTTACACAAACATATTATAACAAATAAATATATATTGACATTCTTAATGTCACGGTAACGAACTATAGGGCGTACGCATACGGCGGTCCCGCTAGCCGGTTAGCGGGCGGGGTTCCGAGGGGCAGCGCCCCTGGGCGGGGTCCGAGGGGCAGAGCCCCAGGCGAGGTCGAGGGGCAGCGCCCCTCGAAGCCAAACAGAAAGTATCAATCGCATTGATAATTTTCTTTTCGAAACCCTAACACAGACGCATCAATCATATTAACGATCTTACTGTTTTGAATACGTGTAAGCCCTTATAGAAGCACCGATCGAACCGAGAGTTATCATTCAAAACCCAAAACAGAATCATCAATCGAATTGATAATCTGCTATTCGAAATCCGAAACAGAATCAATCTGCCATTCGAAATCCGAAAACAGAATCATCAATCGAATTGATAATCTGTCTGTTTTGAATATGCATAACTCTTACAGAATCATTATCGGTTGTTCATATCGATATAAACATAATCGTTTTTGATCATCACATGAAAAACAAAAACTTTATATCACATATAACAATCTCGAATCATAACGTCTCATGAAAACGAATTGAAAACATCAATCCGCTCTCACCAGATGAGATTCGAATAGGGTTTTACACATAGCGGATGTTTATATCTAATATAAACAGAATCGGTTTTGATCATCACATGACAAACAAAAACCGCCGTATACAAATCATCTCATGAAAACGATTTGAAAAACACCATTCTTCTCTCATCATATGAAATCCGAGTTGGGGTTTTTGTACATATCATGCCATACGAAAAACAGTAAACATATAATCACATAAGCATGATATAATCGATTTAAACGAAATCAACAAGTGTCTCTGATACCACTGTTAGGAAATCGAACGAGATCACTGCAAAAACGCGCAGCGGAAAACAAAAATTGATCTCTGATTTCCTACCAAGGATCCATGTTGTTCGTTTAATTCGACAAAAAAAACAAAAAGTACCTCCGTAGATTCGAAATCTGCAGATGGAAGTGGTGCGAAAATACGATCACCCTCTGTCGGTATCCACACGAACGCTTCCGCCCGGAGTGCTAGCTCTTCAAACGGCGCGGCTAAAGAATTCAGTTTCCACAAAAACGATTCTTGCCCTTTCGTTTTCTACTGGTTGTGTGGTGTACGAGATACACCATGCTCCGTACATATATATAGATATCAAATCCGATTCCTGATCGGATTGGTTAATACCTATCATAATCCGCATCAAATACGGATTCTGTTAGGATTAGATAACACCAATCAAAATCCATATCAAATATGGATTCTCTGTTATTATCCAATGATATAAATATATACATAATAAAACGAAATTAATAATAATAATAATAATTAATATCCAATAAGGTTTAGGTAGGATATAAGGACACCTTAGAGTATACTTAAGGGCTTAGATAGTATCTACGCTTTGGGTGGATTTTTGCACTTTTTTGGTTTTGTTTCTTTATCTTTTTCTTGCATTTTATGTGCATATACACGTTTATGAACATTTTCATATCGGGAGCTTCGTATTTGTATTTACTGAATTTTCTCACTAACAAACTACCAACTCATATTTCCTATTACCGTGGCATTTATGCAGGTACAGCCAGCGCTGGGGGTCTCACTGGAAGAAAACTCTCTATCCCTAGGGATAGAGGTATTGTTTGCCTACCGCTCACCCTCCCCACACCCTAACGATAGCTTTTGCTGTCGTTGGGATATACTGGGTATGATGATGATGATGATGATGATTCTTCTCTTATTCCTCAAGTTGAATTTCACGAGTCATAAGATTTCCATACAACTCATCTAATGTAAGAGTTTCAAGATCCTTTGATTTTTCTATGGCCGTCACCTTGGGATTCTATTCTCTTCCCAAGCTATTTAGAAGATGATAGTGTTGAGAAATATGTTTGGATAATTTTCAAAGTCAATATTTTAAGTGGTGAATGCTTAAAATGTCACACATGGTGTTATATGTGATTAAGAGTTGAAAAAGGTGAAAAAGATGACATAGATCTCTCAGGTTGTTGCACATCGATCGATCTATGTACATAGATCTCTCACATCGATCGATACATGTAAGGCAGTGAAAGTTCAAGACCTTACGGTGAGACATCGATATCTAAACCTGAGACATATCGATCGATCGATGTACATCGAACCCTCACTTAGATCGATTGATGTAGGTCAGAGACAAATTCTGAACCTTACTGTGAGACATCGATCTCTGAAGCTAAGGCACTTCGATCGATTGATGTCTAGGGTTTTTAGAAATATTTTTCTAAAATGTGATAAATTGGTTATTTTCATTTGTACATGTGATTATTATGTGTTTTTGATGGAGTTTTTATGGTCATATTATCTTCAAAAATTTTTGTGGTCATATTATCTTCAAAAAGTTGAGAAAATGATGGAGTTTTTATGGTCATATTATCTTCAAATTTTCAAGACAATTCCAAATCATTTTTGGAGACACAAAATCAGCCAAATGGTGTATCCAATGTGGACCAATTATGTTGTCTTATTTTGCCAAGTGTACAAAGGCCAACCAATGATGAGAAGACATTTGGACTTGATGGTGAAGATGGTGACACATTGGATATCTTATCTCTAAGGCTCGTCTCACACTATAAATAGAGGCAATGGTGATAAAGATGAAACACACTTGAAGCTTACAAGCATTTGTTGAATTGTCTAGCTATCATCTTCTTGTTGTTGTTTTTGTTGAGCTACAAGACTCTTGAGCTTCATTTGTAAGATTGATTAGACATTCTTATAATGCTATATCAATAAGTGGTAGAGGTGTTGCAACTAAATGTTGCTTAGAAGGTGATTATCCAAGTCTTGAATAGGGTTGGTGTATAATCCAATGATCAAGCTTGGTTCTTGTTGTAAGGTGATTCATTTCACAGTAAAATACAAGGAAAGGTGTTCCTTGGGACTGGAGTAGGTCACATTGACCGAACCAGGATAAATCCTCGGTGTTCTTGTCTTGTTTCTTTATTTCTGCATTCTGCCCATTTTTTACTGCAGTTTTCACATAATTTCTCACGTTTTGAAAAAATAGCTAAACACTTGAAAAATTTGTGATTTTTGGTGGAGTTATACTTCAGACTGTTGGCTTTCATTTGCAACAAGAGTCACTTGATTTGAGCAAGGGAAAGTTAGTCTTTCAGTATTTGCAAGATAACTGCTCCAATCTGGCTGCAATCTGACTAGTTTTGAGAAAACTTAATTTCTGTATTTATCAAGAATTGTTTAAGGTCAGGGCCTTTTGGAAACATCATTTACACATGCTAAGGAGTGTTTTTATATAAAGATCAACCTTTTTGGTTGAATATTCAAAGAGAAACACGTTTTTCAAAATAAGCACCATTCTGTCCAATTCTGTCCAGATTGATCATATGAATCTTTTTATTTGTTTGAAGGGTCAAACGATCTTATTTTTGGATAGAGTCTTGTTAACACATTAAAGTTAAATTATGAAAAGTTTCATAATTTGTGGAGTTGTGTATAATTATTTTTGAATTTATCAAAAACGGGTTCTGAATCTAAGGTGTCTAAGATTCTGTTTTTAATGGGGATTTTTACAAAGGGTTTTAGTGTAATTTCCGCTAACCACTATTCACCCCCCTCTAGTGGTGTTTATTGCAGGTGCAAGGTCCAAAAATTGGTATCAGAACCAGGTATACACCACTCAAAGAAGCAAGTTACAACACCGTACAAACAATACAAGGCCAAGAAACAATTACTCTTTGTA
>AP025073.1:8482059-8533097 GCA_036186865.1 Eustoma russellianum | reverse complement strand
TTTATGAAAACAAACTTAATATTCGGAAATCGGAATCATCTAAACAAGGTAAAACCATTGCTTTTAAATTAAATGAACACGTCTCCCCTCCCTCCGATCACGTAGATGATAGTGATTCCGAATCGGATAATGATGATTTAATCCTATTGGCTAAAGGACTAAGAAGATTCATGAGAAAGTCATTTAGAAATAAAAACAAGGGCACTACATCTAAGAGAAATAAAAACAAGTCAAATGATAAGGACATTAAATGTTATGAATGCGGCAAACTCGGACACTATCATATGACTGCCCAAACAAAGAAAAGCAAACTAATAAGTACCCCGACAAGGAGCGGAACAAAAATAGACTCGTCTCAGATCCTAAACAAAGGAAACGTGCACTAAAGGCCTCCACCTGGAGTGACTCATCAGATTCTGAAACTGAGACCGAAGAGGAAACCGCTCAAGTATGCTTTGCCTCCAAAGCATCTAACGAGGTATCATCTGATTCTGACTCTGACTCTGAACCTTCTTATGATGATCTTTTTAGTCAGTATCTTGAATTGCATAAATTTACTAAGACTTTCGCTAAAGAAAAGAAACGTTTAATTGAAGACAAGAAACTGTTAGAATCTTCTAACGAGAATCTGGTCGCTCAATTAAGCGATTCAAAGAAAGAGTCTTCATGTGTCATCAATGCATTGAAAACCGAGATCTCATCATTAACCTCTCAAAATAATGAAATGAAATCCGAGATTTCAAATTTGAAATCAAGGAATACAGATTTAGAGAAAATGATGAAACAATTTGATACAGGGTCAAACATGCTGCATCGCATCATATTATCGCAAAAGCATGACAGTGACAAAACTGGATTGGGATATGTTGATACTAACGAAGTATCAACCAAATCAACCAAGTTTGTTGTGTCTAAGAAAGTAGACACCCCTAAGCCTCAAGTGGCATCTAAGATGACGCAAAAAGCGCCCCCTTCCACACACCCCACTCCCTCATATCATGTGAAATATAACGTTGTACCATATAGATATGAGAAGAAAAGAACAATGCATACACGAAATACATATCATCCACGCACTACGCACACACACACACGGACATATCAAAAGCGTCCTTCATTCAATGAGTATAGAGGAGTCCTTGGACAAAGACCCAAAGTACATGCACCACATGTATATTATATCGCACCTTCATCTACATTCTTGCCATTTGATAGACCGAGAAGGATCACCCAAGTATGGGTACCGAAAGGTACCTTTACCAAAAGGTGATTAACTAACTCGAAAGGACCCAAAATTAAAAGGGTACCTAAATCACCTTTTCACATTGCAGGGAGACCACACTTCGAAAGACACATCAATAAAGTGGTTCCTTGACAGTGGTTTCTCGAGGCACATGACGGGTGACCCGAGCTTGTTCTCCAAATTAAAGAAGGTCACAAAAGGCGGATCCGTGACCTTTGGAGACAACAATGAAGGCAAGATCATTGGAAAAGGTACGATCGGCAATCCGAATACACTCCAAATCTCCAACGTGTTTTTGGTAAGAAACTTATCTTACAATCTTCTTAGTATTTCTCAATTTGTTGACAATGGTTTTAATGTGTGTTTTACTCATCCTTATTGCAACATAATAGATAAAAATGGAGAAACCGTTTTAAAAGGAAAACGAGAAGGCAATGTTTTTACGCTATCTATGGATGATGTAGTAGACGCTAAAGTTAAGTGTTTTATGTCAAATGAACCCAATGTGAATTTATGGCATAGACGTTTAGGACACATAGGTATTTCCACACTAGAAAAATTGCAACGAAAGAACCTAGTACGGGGATTGCCTACGCTTGATTTAGACAACTTTCAGTTGTGTGAATCTTGCATAAGAGGCAAACAAACACGTGAGTCACTTAAGCCGAAAAATGAAATAAGCACGACTAGAATACTAGAACTATTGCATATCAATTTGTTTGGTCCTAGTCGTACTACAAGCCTTGGTGGGCGTCACTATGCATGCGTAATTGTTGATGACTTTTCTCGTTATACTTGGACTTTATTTCTTGCACATAAGGATGATAGCGCCGTAGAGATTGCTAAATTAATTAAACAACTTGAAAATCAATACGGTGTAAATGTGAAAAGAATAAGAAGCGATAGAGGCGGTGAGTTTAAAAATAAAGAGATGATTTCGTTTTATGAAGAAAAAGGAATTAAACATGAGTTTTCGCCACCTAGAACTCCACAATTAAATGGAGTAGTAGAAAGAAAGAATCGCACATTACAAGAAATCGCTAGAACCATGCTTTGCGAAAATAAATTGCCTAGATTTCTGTGGGCGGAAGCCGTAAATTGTGCATGCTATATTGTAAATCGCCTATCTATAAGAAAGAAAATAAACAAGACGCCTTACGAAATTTTGAATGATCGCATGCCTAAGATTGATTATTTCGTGTGTTTGGATGCAAATGCTTTGTCTTGAATACAAAAGATAATTTAGATAAATTTGAATCCAAATCAATTGAGTGCAATTTTGTTGGGTGTTCCATAAATTCAAAAGCATATAGATGTTATGATCCTCTCATTAGACAAATCATAGAATCTATTCATGTTAAATTCAATGAATTTGGTGAGATTGATAAAGATAAGGAATATGATGATGATTTTGAATTGAAACCCGTTTTGAATGAAGATAATGATTCTTTTGATATGCATGAGATGAATGAGACACTAGAAATGCATGATCATATAGAAATGCATGATAACTTAGAAAATAATCAACTAAGATGGCATAGAGATCACCCACATGATCTCATCATAGGCGACATCACTCACGGTGTGCGACCACGTAGAAGAATCACTTCGGATGAAATAAATGAATTTCATGCTATGATTTCTGAAATTGAGCCCAAAAATGTGCATGATGCTTTGAGTGATTCATCTTAGATTGATGCTATGCATGACGAACTTAATCAATTCGTTAGAAATGATGTATGGGATTTAGTGTCACGACCACAAGATAAGACTATTATAGGCACAAAGTGGGTATTTAGGAACAAAATGAATGAAGAAGGAAAGGTCGTTAGAAATAAAGCAAGACTCGTAGCTCAAGTATATAATCAAGAAGAAGGAATAGACTACGATGAAACATTTGCACCCGTAGCACGTTTAGAAGCTATACGACTCTTACTTGCTATTGCTTGCATGAAAGATTTTAAATTGTATCAAATGGACGTCAAAAGTGCTTTTCTAAACGGATTCATACAAGAAGAAGTATACGTGAAGCAACCACCCGGTTTTGAAGATTTGAAACATCCAGATCACGTGTACAAACTAAAGAAGGCACTATATGGCCTAAAGCAAGCGCCAAGAGCATGGTATGATCGTTTTGCTACTTTCCTTTTAGAAAATAATTTTAAACGCGGTACTATAGATAGTAAACTATTTTTGAAACAAGAAAAATCAGATTTACTTATAATTCAAATCTACGTAGATGACATTATTTTCGGATCTACCTCACATAGACTCGTTAAAGATTTTGAAAATTGTATGAAAGCTGAATTTGAAATGTCTATGGTTGGTGAACTCAATTATTTTCTTGGCTTGCAGATTAAGCAAACGAGTAAAGGAATTCATATAAGCCAAGCTAAGTATGTAAATGACGTGATCAAAAAGTTCAATTTTGAAAATTTGAAACCCTCCCCCACGCCTATGAGTGTCACTACTAAATTAGACAAAGACAAACATGGTAAAGACGTTGATAATGGATTATATCGATCTATGATAGGTTCTTTACTATATTTAACTGCTAGTAGGCCTGACATCATGTTTAGCGTATGCATGTGTGCTCGTTTTCAAAGTCAACCTAAGGTGTCACACTTAAATGCGGTAAAAAGAATATTCCGTTATATTAAGCACACGCCCACCTTAGGTATTTGGTACGATAAGGATTCTACATTTGACTTACATGCTTACACTGATGCAGATTATGGTGGCTGCAAAATAGATAGAAAAAGCACGAGCGGAACCTGCCAATTTATAGGAAATTCTCTTATTTCATGGTTTTCCAAAAAGCAAGCAAGTGTTGCTTTGTCCACTACTGAGGCTGAGTACATGGCTCTTAGCCTTTGTTGCACACAGTTGTTGTGGATAAAACAACAACTTTCGGACTTTGGAATTATCGTAAATAAGATTCCTATATATTGTGATAGTATGAGTGCCATCAATTTGTCTAAGAACCCCGTGTTACATTCTAAGGCTAAGCATATAGAAGTACGCTATCACTTTCTTCGTGATCACGTTAACAATGGTAATATTGTCATAGATCACGTACGCACAGAATCACAAGTAGCAGATATATTTACAAAGGCCTTAAATCAAGCCACATATGAATCTCTTCGTTCTAAATTAGGCATGATTCCCGTTGATGTGATTTGATGTGATATTATTTGCTTTACTTTCCTTTTTGACAGGAATCTTTTGATTAACTTTCCAAAATAAAGGGGGAGAGAGAAGCATGATTTAAGGGGGAGCGAGACACTGATCTGATTGATTGATTGATCTTAATTGATTCTAATTGCACAAATCAAGGGGGAGCCGGATTTGAAATTCGAAATTCAAATTTCAAATCTGTGCATAGTTCAAGGGGGAGAGATATCACTTAAATCATGTACAATTGATTCTAATTGCACAAATCAAGGGGGATCCGGATTTGAAATTCGAAATTCAAATTTCAAATCTGTGCATAGTTCAAGGGGGAGAGATAGCACTTAAATCATGTACACGAGTTATTTTGAAAATCATCAAAAGGGGGAGATTGTAGAAATAAGAGGGTTTGAGTGATTTCAAAATAAGAAATTTGAATGCATATATAAACGTTGAATGCATATATATATATATATATATATATATATATATATATAAATGTGCATAAGTACATGTATGCATGATAACTTGCCATTACTTGCCTTATTTAGCTTATATATTATGTTGCCGTACTAACAAGCCATGAAGCATTAAAGCTTACATCATATGGCAAACATTTGTTGTGTTTATACTATTTTCAGGTGCCACCATTAATGAACTAAATTAGTTCATTAAGTGAAGTACTTAGTTTAATAAACTAAGTAGTTCATTAAAGGAAGATTCATTTGGAAAAGGCACAAAGGCAACAAGGCTAAGGAAGGAAAGTTTTCTCCTCCTCTCCTCATTAATATATACACACGCCTATACATATATAAATGTATATATTTTCAGATTTTTTGAAAAAAGGCACATACACATGTATTCCAACGTACTACCGACACGTTATATATTCTACGTACGTACGTTAACGTCACACCACTATACTTAACTCATATTTATGAGTACATTCAGGTCTTATATCATATGATATAAGATATGGTGATGACAAATTAAATACGACACGATAAAAGGTTCTAAACCGAAATTTATCGTATCGGGCGAATACCGAAACTTCGCCAACGTGTCACGTACATGCCATAAATAAATGGCCAGCCCATATACATCAAACATTGATGAAAATTTCGTGCTACACATGGTATGATCAGCCAAAATACTTTCCATGTTGGCACACACAAATCATCCCACATTTAGGCCAAAATGTGAAGATTCCAATTTTAATTTTGTCACATGTTAATGGTACCACTTTAAACCAGCCAAGTGCTGAGATTTAAAGTATATATTATATATATTATGTATAACATAATCAGGTGCAAAAGTTGGAATTTAAATTAGAGATAAATCGGGTAATCGATAAATATCGAAAATTCGATTTTCTGCGCACATAACATGGAACGTTTTTCTTGTACATCATGTGACACGTATCTAGACACTTTTTATATATGATATACATCTTAAAGTGTTCTAGAAAATTAATTAAGGGCTGATTGGAATATTACATGTGTGTATCATTAAATGTGCACTATTTTACAAAGTTAACAAAAATAAATTTCAGCACATGTATATACATCTTCCAACGCACATACAGCTGAGATGGAGCACATGTGGAGCCTTGTTGGCATATTGATTGGTCAAGGATCAATCATACAATGTTGATGAATCAAAGAGAGAAGCTACAAAAGGTAAGTATTCAACATATATCTCACTTATGTCACATGCTGAAAATTTCAGCACACTAACATTATCATGGCCGAAATTTTAAGATTAAAATACATATATTGTGTGTCTTGAATTGTGAGGATTAATTGAAGATGTTATGGAAATGATTTGAATATTATGTAAGGTAATTAAGTGTGATATTCTACATATCACACATGCTGAAATTTTTCAGCATGTGTGAAGTGATGGTGGCCGAATGTTAACCTATTTTGTGTCCAAATTCATTTCTCAATTGTTAGCAAGACTTACCATGTATTGTTGATTCATTTTTATGGTGAAAAATCAAAGAATAATGGGTATTATTTTGAAGGAAATGGAAGGTTGCACATGCTGAAAAATTCAGCATGGCAAGAAGGGTCTTGGCCGATTTTTAGGCATGAAAGGGGAAGAATTTTTGGTCTTACAATTTATGATGAAATATTTGACTTATGGTATGATTTTATGATTGATATTGGCACATGTTTAAAGTGTTAATCTCAGATTTTTCCATGTCATCATGTTGACAACATTGAGCCAATAAAGAGGTGCCAAGTAAGTGAAGACTAAATGATGATCCAATAGAATGATGCCAAGCAAGCAAGGCATTGTCACAATGATGTCTTACACTCTCTCAAGCACTTAAAAGGAAATTTTCAAGAGGGGAGAAGGCTCCTAGGGGACGGCTGCCACAAATTAAAAAGAGAAGAGGAGAGCAAACAAAAATAACAACAAGCATTGCATTCTAAAGAGATCATATAGCCAAGCTCTTCTCCTACATCTTCTTTCTTTCTCTTTTCTTGTAAAGCCTATTGTATTCATATTCTTTCAATCTTGAATAGGCTTGAGATAAACCACCTTTCATACATCTTTGTAAAAGATTGATCAAGGTGTGATCAATCTTCATTCTAGCGAGGTGGTGGTGTTCGTGTGAATTGTACTCGACATACAAGGTTTGTAAAGGGTTGGAGTTAGGTGTAACTCTATCAACCCTGCGGTAAGGTGTACTTCGTGTGTGTGATTAGTGTGAACCAAGGAAGGTGTTCCTTGAAGACTGGAGTAGGTTGTTTATAACCGAACCAGTATAAAATTCTCGGTGCAATTTACTTTCAACATTTACTTTTCAGTTTCTGCACTGTTTATCCGTTTTGTTCACGTTCTTAAAAATAGTAAAAGATTTCCAAAAATTATAAAAATTTTCAGAAACATACTCACACGTTCTAGGGTTAATTTGGCACAATTTTTAACCCTTTTGGACAAGTATAAGTCAGTCAAACATCAAAAGTTCTGAGACTAGTGCAGTCTGATTTTCAGACTTGCAAAGGTTGAGACTTTGATTGTATTTGACCTACTTCCCAAAAGAATTTTCCAAAACTGTTTCAACCCATTAAAATATAGTATATAAAGAGTTAGTGGTCAAATTTTCAGATCATTTGGACGTTCACACAAATAGGAATTAATTTTTCAAAACCATCTACCGTTTCTGGCAGATTTGCACAATCTAAGTACCAACGGTTTTTGAAGGGGTTAAAGGTTGAATTTTGATTTGAAATTTTTAGGGGACCCTCATAACATCTGAGGCTAAGTTCTCTCAAAATTTCATAATTTTTGGAGACCTCTAACCTAGTTTTAAAAACGTTTTAAAACTGGTCCTGAAAACAGAATCTGTTTTCAGAACTTGAATTGGTTAGGTTTAAAGAAATTTTAAAAACCATATTTTCCGCACCATCTATTCAAACCCCCCTTCTAGTGGTGCCTTGCAAATCCTACAACATACACATGTATTCCAACGTACTACCGACACGTTATATATTTTACGTACGTACATTAACATCACACCACCATATTTAACTCATATGTATGAGTATATTCAGGTCTTATATCATATGATATAATTCATGGTGATGACAAATTAAATACGACACGTTAAAAGGTTCTAAACCGAAAATTGTCGTAACGGACGAATACCGAAACTTCGCCAACGTGTCACGTACTTGCCATAAATAGATGGGCAGCCCCTACACCTCAAAAGTCACTATAATTTTCGTGGCTATGATGATAATTCAATCCATAAAATCATTCCATGTTGACACACACAAATCACCCCACATTAAGGCAAAATTGTGGAGATTCCAATTTCAATTTTGTCACATGTAAATGGCGCCACTTTAAGACCAGCCAAGTGCTGAATATTAAAGTTTATATTATCTATATTATGTGTAACATAATATATATAACATGTGCAGAAATTTGGAATTTAATTAGAAAAAAATCGGGTAATCGATAAACATCAAATATTCAGTATTCTACGTACACAACACATGTAACATTTTTGGCACATCATACGACATGTATCTAGACACTTTTTACATATGTCATACATCTTAAAGTGTTCTAGGAAATTAAATTAAGGGCTGATTGGAATATGCCATGTGTGTATTATTAAATGTGCACTATATTACAAAGTTTGCAAAAATAAAATTCGGCACACGCATGCATATCATACACGCCTATTCCAGCTGAAATGGAGCATATGTGGAGTCTTGTTTGCATATTTATTGGTCAAGAATCAATCATATAATGTTGGTAACATAAAGAAAGAAGCTACACAAGGCAATATTTCAAATCTTGTCACAATTGTGACACATGCTGAAAATTCAGCATGTGTGCAAAATGGATGGCCGAAATTATTACTTTAATTATCCAAATTTTGTTGTCTTGAATCATGTGATTAATTAGAAGACAATTTGGAAGTGTTTTAAATATTTTATGGAATAAAGAAAGTGATATTCTTGGATATCACACATGCTGAAAATTTCAGCATGTGTGCAATGCATCTAGGCGTTTTTAAGGCCTTGTTATTGTCTAATTTTTATTCCATAAAAGATGAGAATATTGTATATTAAATGGTGATTTAATTATACTTTGATTTCTTAGATTAAATCAATGCAAAATAGGCAATATTTTGAATGAAATGCAAATGAGACACATGCTGAAATTTCAGCATGGTATGGCCGATTTTTGTACCTATTTTTGGAGAAAAATGTCTTGCTTAATTTATGTGATAATCTTGTCAATTATAGAAACTATTTTATGATGATTTTTGCTCATGTTTTTAGTGGAATTCTCAGATTTTCCTAGTCATCATTTCAACCAATCAATGAGTGTCAAGTAAGCAAAAGTTAAGTGATCATCCAATGAGGAGGTGCCAAGTAAGCAAGATTATGTCACAATGATGCTACACATTCTCCCAAGGACTTAAAAGACAATTTTCAAGAGGGGAAGGCACCAAAGGGGGCGGCCAAGACTTGTTAAAAAGAAGGAACAAGAACAAAACAAGAACAAGAACAAGAGTTGCAAATTCAAAGATCAAAAGTGTTCTAGCCTTCTTCTTCTACACTTTCTTTCTTTCTTCTTCCTAAAAGCCTATTGTACTTACATTTATATTCTTGAATAGGCTTATCTTAGACCACCACACATTCTTATCTTTGTAAAAGATTGATCAAGGTGTGATCAATCTTCAATCTTGCAAGGTGGTGGTGTTCGTGCGTATTGTATTCATCGTACAAGGTTTGTAAAGGGTTGGAGTTGGTGTGTAACTCCATCAAACCTGTGGTAAGGTATTTTTGAGTTGTGTGATTAGTGTGAACCGAGTAAGGTGTTCCTCGAAGACTGGAGTAGGTTGTTTATAACCGAACCAGTATAAAATTCTTGGTGTCATTTGCTTTCAGCACTGATTTTCTGTTTCAGCACTGTTTACTGTTTTTAATCACGTTTGTAAAAATAGTAAAAGAGTTTCAAAAATTACGAAACTTTCAAGAAACATAGACACACGTCTTAGGGTTTTTTGGCGCAAGTTTCAACCCTTTTGGATAAGTATAAGTCACCCAAACGTCTAAAGTTCTGAGACTAGTGCAGTTTGATTTTCAGGCTTGCAAAGGTTGCGACTTTGATTGTATTTGACTAACTTTCCAAACAATTTTTTCAAAAATGTATAAAAACTTTAAATATAACTTATAAGGGGTTAGTGGTTAAAATTTTAGGGCATTTGGAGTTACATACAAATAGGAATTAATTTTTCAAATCAATCTACCGTTTCTGGCAGATTCGCAATCTGACCACCAACGATTTTTGAAGGGGTTAAAGGTTGCTTTTATTAATAATAAATGTATAGCATAAATATCCAAATCATGGCCTAGGGCACATACACTAACAATTATAGGATCTTCAAGGCACCAGTAGAAGGGGGGGTTGAATAGTGGGTGCGGAAAATGTGGTTTTTAAAATTAGTTTGAACCAAAAACCCAACTTCTGAAAACAGTTTCTGTTTTCAGGACCAGTTTTAAAATGTTTTTAAAACCAGGTTGTAGGTCTTCCAAAATTCTGAAATTTTGAGAGAAATTAGACTCAGATGTTATGAGTGTCTCCTAAAAATTTTCAGAATAAGACAAAGTGAGTTTTGCTTTATACGTGTTGTGTTGCTTGAATCCGTTGTTACTTTAATTAGTATCTGAGCGCTTTAATTGGCATCAGAGCCGAGGTTGCTTGAAGAGGGAGGAGCAGCCGTGTAGGATTTATTCTAGGAAGGAGACTACCGTGTTCTTCATATCAGCAAGGGACTGATTCTTTTCACCTTCAATTGCAGACTTATTATATTGAACGAAACTTCAACACAACACCGTGTGTGGTAATCAAAAAACAGGAGAGGCCGAGCACGCACTTCGGCCAATTCTTCAAGGAGGCCGAGCAGACATGTCGGCCAAGTTCTTCAAGGAGGCCGAGCAGACACGTCGGCCAAGTTCTTAAGAAGCCACAACAGGAATTTCGGCAAAACCTTCGCGGAGGCAGAGCGAAAACTTTGGCCAAGACATCAACAAGGCCGAGCAGGAACTTCGGCCAGGGCGTCAAGGAGGCCGAGCAGGCACGTCAGCCAAAGCATCAACGAGGCCAAACAAGCACTTCGGTCGAGAAGCTAAGGATGCTTGGGGATGTTATCTTCAACTCCTTAAAAGAACTGTGATAACCAAAGAATCTTCAATTCAAGACAATGAGCTAAACTGGTGAGAGTAGCGTTCGACCAACAAGCACCACATCACAACCGCGAGTGAGAGAGATTTGATGGACTGCAGTACAGTGCCTGATGCTTTCTCCGACCAATTATACCATGTGGGGTATGCGAATGAAGATCGTTCTAAGAGTTCACAAGGTGTGGGACACGATTGATTCAGGTTCGGATGATGTCGAGAATAATGATGTAGCAATTGATCTATTGTTTCAAGCAATCCCTGAGAACTTGATTTTTCAAGTCGGCCATCAAGAAACATGGAAAGGAATTTGGGAAGCCATAAAGATGAGATATTTGGGTGCCAAGAGGGTCAAAGAGGCACGGCTCCAAACCCTAGCAGCTGAATTCGATATACTCAAGATGGGAGAAACGGATTCTATCAATGCTTATGCCGGAAGGTTGGCTGAGATCTCTTCAAAGTCAGCCTCCCTTGGACAGCCCCTAGATGACTCCAAGATGGTCAAGAAATTCCTTAATGGATTGCCAAAATCAAAGTACATACACATTGTTGCGTCATTGGAACAAGTGCTGGACTTGAACAAAATTGAATTTGAAGATGTTGATCGCTTGAAAGCATACGAAGAACGAATCAACGAAGAAAGTGTCAATACTGCGTCAGATAGTACTTTGTTACATTCATCGTCTTTCGATCAACAAAGTAAAGATTTTTCTGAGCAGAGGAGCAGAGGACGCAGGTCTAGAGGAATGGGTCGAGGTCGAGGCCAAGGTCGAAGCCGAGTCTGAGGCCGAGACCAAGACAGAGAGAGCATGTCTGATCGGCCACAGAACAGCTCCTCCTCAGACTCTGACAGCCGCGGATGGGATAAAGACACAAGAATGGATCGTTCAAAATTAATATGTTTTTGTTGTGACAAGCCTTGACACTTTGCGAGCAAGTGCCCCGAAAAAAAGGCAGAGCCAAATGAAACACACATGACCGATGTTCATGACCTGGACGAAGCGGTTTTTATGCATGAAGTTGCAGCTCACCACCCTCAAGAGATTGAGTTGAATGCAAGGAGCTTGATGCTGAGTAAATTGACTTCTGAGCCTATAGAAGATCATGTATGGTATCTGGATAACGGTGCGAGCAATCATATGTCAGGAAATAAATCTTACTTCTCCAAGTTGAATGAAAATGTGAAAGGCAAAGTAAGATTTGAAGATGGATCTTGTGTCGAAATTAAAGGCAAAGGAACAGTAATTCTTCAAGGCAAGACAGGGGAGCGAAAGTTGCTTACCGAGGTCTATTACATACCGAAACTACAAAGCAATACTCTTAGCCTCGGGCAAGCCACAGAGGCTGATTGTGAGGTGAGCTTGAAGGGTGAGCACTTGATGATGTATGATAGATCGGCCGTTTGTTGATGGAAGTTCAAAGGAGTCTGAATCGGTTGTATAAGATCTATATAAAGCCAGTTGTCCAGATTTGTCTTCAAGCTAGGATGGATGATGAAGGTACCAGGCTGGTACACATTAGTCTGCCTCAGCCTCAACCGCAGCCGAGCACAAGCGGAGAGGTGCCAGCTCTGCTCAGGCCGAGCCCGGAACACCATCACTCAGACACTGGCAGAACAGTCGAGGCTGACACATCAGAGACAAAAGAAAATATGCCTCTGAAGCAAAAAGCGGATATGGCTAAGAAGCAGAAGATATTCGAGGACAAGACATTCAAGCTCAAGTATAAAAGGAAGTCCAAACAAGCTCAGAAGCATGTGCAATCAGTCCAGCCAAAGCCTGACCCCAAAAATGATGACGAGGCGTATGACCATTATCAAAGAGAAGAAGATACAAAGGATAGTCATCGTCTCTCCTCAGCACTCACACCAGAGCTCACTGCCTCAGCATGGAATTCCAGCAAGATGAAGTGGACCAAGAAGGCAGAGCTCGTTGGCAAAAATAGTACAAGGTATGGAGTTAATCAACATACAGAGAT
Organism: Eustoma russellianum; assembly: GCA_036186865.1. Lineage (NCBI taxonomy): Eukaryota > Viridiplantae > Streptophyta > Magnoliopsida > Gentianales > Gentianaceae > Eustoma > Eustoma russellianum. The sequence goes on along the minus strand of AP025073.1, from coordinate 8,519,990 downwards.
TAAGAAGAAGGAGGCATGCCAGCATGACAAGTACTTCTGTGAATCATGCGGGAAGTATGCAGTGAAGAGAATACTGACAACTAGACATCAGCTCGTGTCGAGCGATGGAGTATGTCAGAGGTGACGAGTAAAAGGCAGACATCCTCACTAAGCCGTTGGCAAAGACAAAGTTTAAGGAGATGCGACGTTTGCTTGATGTAGAAGAGGTGCGGAGGTCACATTCAGAAATTAAGGAGGAGATTTTTGGACAATTTCCTTGTTAGAGTTGGATTCTAATTAGTAGGAATTAAAGATAGAGTCATTGTTGTGATATTCTTTAGTTGTCTTTATCTATTCTAAAAAGGATTTGTTTTATTAATGATTATCTAGTCCAAGTAGAGTTTGGTTTAGCTTAGACTAGTTGGCTTATAAATGCAAGGGGTCGCCGACCATAGATGTATGCGAGCAACGCGAGTAGCAAAACAAGAGTGAGGCGTGCATGCAAAATTGCTAGAGTGCCTAGATTGTTTTGTTTCAGTTTTTGAGTGATTTTTTCGAATAATACAAAGTGAGTTTTGTTTTACACGTGTTGTGTTGCTTGCATCCGTTGTTACTTTACCCTGAGCTCGGCAGGCCGGCCACTGCTTTATTTCAAAAGCAAACTGTAGAGAAGTCAATTGAATCTGACTTGAATTATTTTCAACAATTCTTAAGACGTATTTTTTATTGATTCTGTACTGATTCTCGTTTGTTTCTAACATCTTACATAAACTTAAATGGAGAACGCAAGCTCCAGCTCGGTTTAAGGTGCAAACATACAAAGTGCTGCTCCAATGGAACAAAATGCTGGGGTGTCGAGGCATGCTCCTCCTGCACATGGTACTGTAGTGGCACAAGTGGAGAAGCCGGATAAGTTCAGTGGGAGCTTCTTCAAACGATGGTAGTAGAAGATGCTATTCTTCTTGACTGCCATGGGGTTGGCTTCTTTCTTGATCGAGGACCCCCATAGGAGGACCAGACCCAAAATATGGAGCACAAACTCTTTGTTGAGGCATGAAGCTTCAACAATTATGTTTGTCTGAGCCATATCCTGTGGTGCTTGCACAACTCCTTGTATGACTTATATTGCACGTACAAGAAGGCAAAGTCTTTGTGGCAGGCTTTGGAAAAGAAATACCATATGGAAGATGCTGACAATAAGAAATTTATTGTCGATAAATTTCTAGATTTCAAAATGTCAGATTCTCGCGATGTTATTTCTCTAGTTGAGGAACTTCAGACGTTGTTAGCCGAGATGTAAGAGGAGGGAATGTTGCTCAATGAATCTTTTGTGGTGGCTACGGTGGTTGAGAAGCTACCTCTTTCGTGGAGGGAATTCAGAAGCAATCTCAAGCACAAGATAAATGAGATGCCATTGGAAGTTCTGATTGTCCAACTCTGCATAGAGGAAGGCAATCGCGGATCTGAGAGAAATCCACATACAAATGCTGGTCAGGCAAAGGCCCATGTTGAAGTTGCCAAAAAAATAAGGGACAACTTGGGGGTGAACAAGAAAGGCAAGCAGATCGCCAAGAAGTTCACCGGAAAATGCTACAACCGTGGCATTCAGGGGCATGTCAACAATGAGTGCTGAAAGCCTAAGAAGAAGCGAACCAAGGCAAAGGCGAACATCGTTGATACCATTCATGATCTGAAACTATGCGTGGTGGTCTCAGAGTGCAATGGGGGAACATGCGCGAATGTTGGCTCAATAGAGGCGCCACGAGACATGTCTGCTCCGGCAGAGAGATGTTCACGGAGTACCAGCCCAGGAACAATGAATAGCTTTACATGGAGAACTCGGCCTCATCGAAGATTGAAGGCGAGGACAAAATTGTTCTGAAGCTGAACTCAGGGAATCATCTGACTCTACAAAACGTGTTGCACGTCCCCGACATTCGGAAGAATTCAGTATCTGGAGCTCTTCTAGTCATGCATAGTTTTAGACTAGTGTTAGAGTCTAATAAAGTTATTCTTTCAAAAAATGCCATGTATTTGGGGAAGGGATACTTGACAAATAGGATGTTCAAATAAATGTCATCACTATTGTACCAAAGAAGATTTGCCTGCAGAGGCTAATGATAATGCTTCCTCTTCTGCTTACATTCTTAAGTCTTCTTGGTTATGACATTTTCATCTGGGACATGTTAATTATAAGTCAATACTGTAGGATCTGCAAGGCACCACTAGAAGGGGGGAAGGGTTGAATAGTGGGTGCGGAAAATGTGGTTTTTAAAATTAGTTTGAACCAAAAACCCAACTTCTGAAAACAGTTTCTGTTTTCAGGACCAGTTTTAAAACGTTTTTAAAACCAGATTGTAGGTCTTCAAAAATTCTAACATTTTGAGAGAACTTAGCGTCAGATGTTATGAGTGTCTCCTAAAAATTTCAGATTTAAATTCAACCTTTAACCCCTTCAAAAATCGTTGGTGGTCAGATTGCGCGAATCTGCCAGAAACGGTAGACTGATTTGAAAAATTAATTCCTATTTGTATGTAACTCCAAATGCTCTGAAATTTTAACCACTAACCCCTTATAAGTTATATTTAAATGATTTGATACAGTTTTGAAAAATTATTTTGGAAATTTAGTCAAATACAATCAAAGTCTCAACCTTTGCAAGCCTGAAAATCAGACTGCACTAGTCTCAGAACTTTGGACGTTTGGGTGACTTATACTTATCCAAAAGGGTTGTTACGCCAAAAGAACCCTAAGACGTGTGTCTCTGTTTCCTAAAAGTTTCGTGATTTTTGAAATTCGTTTACTGTTTTTACGAACGTAATTAAAAACAGCAAACAGTGCTCAGACAGAAAATCAGTGCTGATAGTAAATGACATCAAGAATTTTATACTAGTTCGGTTATAAACAACCTACTCCATTCTTCGAGGAACACCTTCCTCGGTTCACACTAATCACACAACTCAAAAACACCTTACCACAGGGTTGATGGAGTTACACACCAACTCCAACCCTTTACAAACCTTGTACGATGAATACAATACGCACGAACACCACCACCTTGCAAGATTGAAGATTGATCACACCTTGATCAATCTTTTACAAAGATAGAGATGTGGTGGTCTAAGATAAGCCTATTCAAGAATATGAATGTAAGTACAATAGGATTTTAGGAAGAAGAAAGAAAGAAAGTGTAGAAGAAGAAGGCTAGAACACTTTTGATCTTTGAATTTGCAACTCTTGTTCTTGTTCTTGTTTTGTTCTTCTTCCTTCTTTTTAACAAGTCTTGGACGCCCCCTTTGGTCCCTTGTCCTCTTGAAAATTGTCTTCTAAGTCCTTGGAAGAATGTGTGGCATCATTGTGACATGATCTTGCTTACTTGGCACCTCCTCATTGGATGATCACTTAACTTTTGCTTACTTGACACTCATTGATTGGTTGAATGTTGTCATCATTTGATGACTAGGAAAATCTGAGAATTCCACTGTGCCAAAATCATCATAAAATAGTTGCCATAATTCACAAGATTATCACATAAATTAAGCAAGACATTTTTCTCCAAAAATAGGTAAAAATCGGCCATACCATGCTGAAATTTCAGCATGTGCCTCATTTGCATTTCATTCAAAATATTGCCAATTTTGCATTGATTTAATCCAAGAAATCAAAGTATAATTCAATCACCATTTAGTATACAATATTCTTATCTTTTATGGAATAAAAATTAGACAATAACAAGGACTTAAAAACGCCTAGATGCATTGCACACATGCTGAAATTTTCAGCATGTGTGATATCCAAGAATATCACTTTCTTTATTCCATAAAATATTTAAAACACTTCCAAATTGTCTTCTAATTAATCACATGATTCAAGAAAACAAAATTTGAATAATTAAAGTAATAATTTCGGCCATCCATTTTGCACACATGCTGAATTTTCAGCATGCGTCACAATTGTGACAAGATTTGAAATATTACCTTGTGTAGCTTCTTTCTTTATGTTACCAACATTGTATGATTGATTCTTGACCAATTAATATGCCAACAAGGCTCCACATATGCTCCATTTCAGCTGGAATAGGCGTGTATGATATGTATGCATGTGCTGAATTTTATTTTTGCAAACTTTGTAAAATAGTGCACATTTAATAATACACACATGGCATATTCCAATCAGCCCTTAATTTAATTTTCTAAAAATCTTTAAGATGTATGACACATGTAAAAAAGTGTCTAGATACATGTCGTATGATGTGCAAAAAACGTTCCATGTGTTGTGTACGTAGAATACCGAATTTTCGATGTTTATTTATTTACCGGATTTTTCTCTAATTAAATTCCAACTTTTTGCACATGTTATATATAATATGTTACACATAATATACATAATATAAACTTTAATATTCGGCACTTGGGTGGTCTTAAAGTGGCGTCATTTACATGTGACAAAATTGAAATTGGAATCTCCACAATTTGGCCTTCATGTGGGGTGATTTGTGTGTGTCAACATGGAATGATTTTATAGATTGAATTATAATCATAGACACGAAAATTATAGTGATTTTTGAGGTGTAGGGGCTGGCCATCTATTTATGGCAACTACGTGACACGTTGGCGAAGTTTCGGTATTCGCCCGTTACGACAATTTTCGGTTTAGAACCTTTTAACGTGTCGTATTTAATTTGTCATAACCATGACTTATATCATATGATATAAGACCTGAATATACTCATAAATATGAGTTAAGTATGGTGGCGTGACGTTAACGTACGTACGTAAAATATATAACGTGTCGGTAGTACGTTGGAATACATGTGTATGTGCCTTTTTTGAAAAATCTGAAAATATATATATTTATGTATATATAGGCGTGTATATATGTGAGAGGAGAAGGAGGATACTTTCCTTTCTTAATCTTGTTGCCTTTGTGCCTTGTCCAAATGTTGCTTCCTTTAATGAACTACTTAGTTTAATTAACTAAGTACTTCACTTAATGAACTAGTTTAGTTCATTAATGGTGGCACCTGAAAATAGTATAAACACAACAAATGTTCGCCATTTGATGTAAGCTTTAAAGCTTCATGACTTGTTAGTACGTCAACATTATATTTGAATTATATAAGGCAAGTAATATGCAATATATCATGCACATTTATGTCATGCCATTTTTATGAACATTTAAATCATATATTTTGAAATCACTCAAACCCCTTTATCTCTACAATCTCCCCCTTTTGATGATTTTCAAAATAACCTACTTTCATGATTTAAATCCTATCGCTCCCCCTTCAATCATGCATAAATTCAAAATTTGAATTTTAAATTTCAAACCCGCTCCCCCTTGATTTATGCAATCAGTATCTCTCTCCCCCTTAAATCATGCTTTCTCTCCCTCTTTATTTTTGGAAAGACAATCAAAAGCGCATGTAAAGACGAAAATAAAATCATGCATTTTGAAAACTCTCAAAGGTGCGTTCTTAAGGGTTATTTATACAACCATTTGAAAATGTCCCTTTTTGGTACCCAAATTTGGGTGACCCTTCTAGGCCTTCCAAATGGTGAGAAAGGTGATGGAAGCACAACATAATATACTTTAAGTGCAACTGCATCTGGCCTTTGGCCAAGAACTCCTTTATACGCATTGTATGTAGGACGTTTTTGATATGTCCTTGTGTTAGTGTGCGTAGTGTGTGATCTAGATGGATGAAATGCATGTCGTGTATGCATCACTTGTTTCTTCTCATATCTATATGGTACAAAATTGTATTTCTTATGATATGAAGAAGAAGTATGACGAGATGTGGGGAAAGGGGGTTTTTGCGGCATCTTAGACGCCGTTTTTGGTTTTGGAGTGTCTACTTTCTTAGACACTACAGACTTGGTTGGTTTGATGGATACTTCATTTGTTTCAATGTATCTTAAACCCGTTTTATCACTATCATGCCTGTGAAGAAATAATGTGATCTAGCATGTTTGTTCTCGTGTCAAATTGTTTCACCATTTTCTCTATATCCGCATTCCTTGAACTCAAGTTTGAAATCTCGGATTTCAATTTAGTATTCTCGGATGTCAATGATGAAATTTCAGACTTTAATGAATTTATAATGCATGACGACTCTTCTTTTGAATCGTTCAATTGAGACACAAGACCTTTGTTAGAAGATTCTAACAATTTCTTGTCTTCAATTAAACGTTTCTTTTGTTTTGAAAGAGTTCTAGCAAACTCATGTAATTCAAGATATTCAACATATAAATCATCATAAGATAGTTCAGAATCCGAGTCAGAATCAGAATTTACCTCATTTTCAAGTAGTGGAGGCATTTGGCTTGTCATATCTTTTTCCTCGGTTTCGTGGCTAGTGGTTGCCATCTCACACAGATTGTTGGATCCTTTTGATGTGAGTGTCCTGCGCTCTGATACCAATTGTTGTTAGGAAATCAAACGAGATCACTACAAAACGTGCAGCGGAAAAACAAAACTTGATCTCCGATTTCCTACCAAGGATCCATGTTGTTCGTTTAATTCGACAAAAGAAATCAAAAATTACCTTCGTAGATTCGAAATCTGCAAATGGAAGAGGTGCAAAATCACGAACACCCTCTGTCGGTATCCACACGAACGCTTCCGCCCGGAGTGCTAGCTCTTCAAACGGCGCGGCTGAAGAACTCGATTTTTCACAAAAACGATTCTACGGTTTCGTTTTCTGTTGGTTTTCGTCTGTCTTCTCTATACGAGATACACATATATATATATATACACATATATGGACATCAAAATCCGAGTCCCAATCGGATTAGTTGATGCCAATCAAAATCCATATCAAATATGGATTCTATCAGTATATTCAAAATCCATATCAGATACGGATTCTCTCGTTATTATCCGATAATGCATATATATACATATATATATATATACATATATAATCACCAAAAAACGAAAATCATAATAATAATAATTAATATCTAATATTAATATTATTAATATTAAAAGCAATAATAATAATAATAATAATAATAATAATAATAATAATAATAATAATTAATATCCCATATTAATATTATTAATATTATTAATCTCAGCCATACGCATTCTTGTGTGTGACCCGATAGGCCCATATTAATTGGTAGCAACTACACCATTCTGCTGAGGTGTGTTCGCACAACTGGTTTGATGGATTATGCCATTGTCTGCATAAAACTGATTCATCATGAACTCAGACCCATTATCAGTCATGATCTTCCTTATTTTTGCATCAAACTGTACAGAGACATATTGGTAAAAACTTTGAATAATGGATCTAGTTTCACTTTTGGATTTCATCAAATAGACCCAACAATATCTGCTGTAATCATCTATAACAGTAAGGAAGTAATGCTTCTTATACATTGTAGGGAATTCGTACGGCCCCCAAAATCACTCAAAAATTGAAACGAAACAATCTAGGCACTCTAGCAATTTTGCATACACGCCTCACTCTTGTTTTGCTACTCGTGTTGCTCGCATACATCAATGGCCGGAAACCCCTTGCATTTATAGGCCAACTAGTCTAAGCTAAACCAAACTCTACTTGGACTAGATAATCATTAATAAAACAAATCCTTTCTAGAATAGATAAAGAAAACTGAAGAATGTCACAGCAATGACTCTATCTTTAATTCCTATTAATTAAAATCCAACTCTAACAAGAAAATTATGCAACACAGAGTAGGCTGGATTGATATGTCAAGTCAAGACAAGTCAGATAGCGAAATTAATCTTGCGTTCTAAACAGTCAGCCTAACTGCCGACCTTAATTGAATGGCATTTCAAAACAGTAATTCTGTGCTATCAGCCTTCCAGTCGAGATGAACTCAAGTCAGATTGATCAGATAGATTAGATCAGACCAGTCAGCGGTATTGTATTTATATTCTGGGCTGATGACCGACCTGCCAACCTCGGCACCTTAGCACAACTACAACGGTTGAGCTTTCAACTGCTTCAGCCGAGCAGAGCTCAGCACGGCGGTGTTGTAGAACAACAAATTTTCTTATACTAATAGAGCTCAGCACAAAGCAGAGCTCGGCATAGAAACACTGTACAACAACAATGCTGCACTACCCCACGATCAGCTGGGCTTAGCACAAAGCAGGGCTCAGCTCGGCAATAACCTTCACGGCTTAACTAAGCAGAGATCCGATGTGAGTCCAGGACTCTGTCCTTAAGACGTATTGCTCTGGTATGCTGCGCCCAACTGGATGGAGCAATTGTCTCCTCAGATACAATGGAAGTCAGTTCAGACAAGCGACACTTCAGCGTATGAACTCTACAAACCTGTAAGATTTTCTGAACTTTCAGATTACTTGAATGTAGAGTGTTTAGATATGTAGGAAGATATGCAGAGAGTAGAAGATTGCAGAGGAAGAGGAAGAACTTTCGGATTGAGAGTGACTACAGAGGTCAGCTAGGCCACTATTTATAAAGAAATTCGGAGGTCAGTCTTTTACAGTAAGTTCAACCACAGCCAAAGGATCAGATACTTGCTTGGCTTGAAACCTTGGATCAGAAACCGCACTAGGTCTGTCCTCAGTCATTAGATTAACTAACTGTTCAATCTGAGCCGTCAAATCATAGCAAATTTAGGTCAGCTCGGCAGGTTAAAAGCTCAACAACTTTTCAAAATTTAACCTTAGGCTACCTTAACAACCTGGAGAATTCGAACTCAAACAAACTTCACCCCAGCTGATAAGATCTGACCCGCTGCTACAGGATCCGGCCTGCAACCTGCAGCCCGCAGCCTAACTTGTAGCCCAGTCGATAACATGAGCCCATCAGGTCCACAGCTCAGTCCTCCATCTGAGCCTATGCTCAGGTACGGCCGTGCTGAGCTGACTTTTGCCTTTACTTTGAGCATTAATTTCTCATTCACCCGGTATCGAAATCGAGTGATTCAAAAGCCTAAAATTATCTACTTTTCGTGTAGATAATTAAGGACTCATTAGTTTCTACTATCATTAATAAAACTAATCATAATTAAGCTCAAAATATGTTGCTAACCACAGTTTGCAACTTGGCCCAATTTCAATTTCTTTCCAATTTCTCCAACAATAAGTACCTTCATGAATCATCTCCAACTTTGTCCATGCTTCATGAGCGGATTGAAGACCTTGAAACTTAGCTCTCTCAATTGAAGTTAGAGAGGCATTCAAAATTTCAAGAGCTTTTCCATTTATCGCAAACAATAACTCATCTTCTTGAGTTGGATTATCAAAATCAATAGGTACTTTTGAACCCTTAATGCCCTCCTTTCAAACATGATAACCACATCTTCGAAGATGTGTCTCCATGTTGGATTTCCATAGAGCATAATTGTTAGGATCAAACATATGCACTTTGGTATGAATATTTGATACGGACAGTATCAAAGTTTCTTGGCATCTTCTTCTTATTTTAAAAGACTCACCACTTGAAGATTCACAATCATAAGTAGTTTCTTCCATACTTGATAAGATCAAACCTTGCGACTGGAGAGTCGAACAATCAAGGTTAGACTCTAATACCGATTGTTAGGTCCGTGAAACACACTAGAAGGGGGAGGGGTTGAATAGTGTGTTTATCCAATTATGACTCTTTTTGAAATCTTTTTGATTTACTTATGTTCAAACCAATACTTGATGTGTTCATCACAAAAATAAACTTGCAGAAAATGAAAGAACACCAAAATTATAGAAATTCAAGTCAAATACTATACTCCTCTACCTTCTTGCTTTGAACAAGGATGATTTTAGAACAAGAGAATTGTTATTTCACTTTGGGGAGAAACAACAATCAAAGAAAATAAACAAGCAGCTTAGTTTAACAAACTTAGCTCAAGAACAATGACAATTCAACTCCTTTGAAGCTTAGCCTTCTTAAGACCTTCTTTGCACCAAAGAATCATTCTATGGAGTATGATGTAGCTCCTACACCATCAACTAGCTCTTGGAAGATTGAGTTTTGCCCAACAAGAAGCATCTTTGCTTCTTGTCTAACAATCTAGGCCTTGTTCCTCACAATCATCACTTAGAAGAGGACTTCTCTTCTTTACAATCGCACACTCTCAACAATAAAGTAATCTTACAATAATTTTGAGAGCAAAATAATAAGGAAGACTTGAGAGCTTGGAGCTTGAAAGTTATCTTCAAAAATGGGGTCTTCCAAGCCTTACAGAAACCCTTCTAGCCCTTGGACTGGAGAGAGAGGAGATGTAGAGATTTTTGTCCCACTTGTTCATACATCATTGTCTTGAAAATCTTTCCTTGGAAGAAGTTAAACCTTCTTGTGGAAGCTTTGCTTTTTAAGCTCAAAAAGGAAAGATTTTCCTAACACCCTTGATTTGCTTTTTGGAATAGAGCTGCAACTGTCATGATTACATGAGAAAAATAAAAGGCACGCTGGTTAACTAAAAATGCATCAGAGAGAAGGTTTTACCTGCGAATGAAAATTTGTTATACATCAAACACTTAGATGAAGCACTTGAAGTGACTTTGCACTCAAGAACAAGAATGTATGAGGCGCTTCATCCTATCAATTCATGTTGAAGGAAAAAAATGTGAATTCAAAACCATTACACAACATAGAATACTTTATTAAGAGAGTGCAATAATGCAAAATTACTTTTGTACAGATTAAGCGCTTCATGTAGCGCTTCATATTTTCACCAAAACTCTCTATTCAGAATGTTAAGGGTATGAAGCGCTTTATGTACCATTTCATGTTTTTATCAAAGATTTCTGTTTAGAGACACCACAAAAAAAAAGCCTATAGCGACAGCCAAAAAACGTCGCTATTTCGTCGCTATAGGCATATTGCGACGAAATAGCGACGAAAAATGAAGGTCGTTATACGGCTTGTCGCAAAGCAAATTTCGTCGGCACTGCGTCGCTATATTATGACGAAAACAATTTTGTCGGTGTATCGTCGCCAAACTGCGACGAGAAACTGTCAGGTCTGCGACCTGTTTTCTGCTGTCGCTGTTTCGTCGGTAAAATATTTTCGTCGCTATTTTGTATTTTTTTTATTTTTTTATTAAGGTTCTGCGACAAAGACACTCGTCGCAAAATTTCGTCGGTATAAGTATTGCCGTCGCTATTTATTATTTTTTTATTTTTTGTTTCCGTTTTATTTCGTCGCAAAATGTCGTCGTTATATGTCTTTTCGTCGCTAATTTTAAATTTTTGTTTTTTTATTACCGATCTGCGACAGTACGATTTCGTCGCCGGTTCGTCGGTATTTGTTATTTTTAAAAATATTAAATTTACTAATAATTATTTTAAATACATTATTTAATATTAAATTTTAATTTTTTTTGATTTATTAATAATATTAATACATTATTAATTAAAAAGTTTTTATTATTATTTAATTTCTATAATATATTTTATTTTGTATATTAAATCATTTGTACGAATATTATACAGTAATACGGTATTTGCGCATTCAAGTTCGTATAATTAAACAACACAAACGAAATAGAATCCGTAAAATTGTCAGATAGAATATAAAAGTACAAAGAAAATGTCAATACAACAAATGAAATAGACTGTACAAACAATGAAAAAATAAAAACTATGCAGAGGAAGATGGAGGAGGATCATGCGGAGAAGAGTGACCATCAGGAGGGCGAGGCTGAGGCTGAGGCTGCGAGGAGCAGGAAATGAAAGACATGACTACCTGCGACAGGTGCGAGATTTGCTGGTTCGTTGCCTCCTGCACCTGCATCGTCTGCCGCTGCGCATGCTCAAACGCCTGTTGAAGCGCCTGCTGCAGCGCCTGTACACTCTCCTCATGCCTCGTCCTGATGGTCTCTATCTCACGCTGCAGCGCTGCATTATCTGATTCCAGGCGCAAAATATCCTCTGGCGTCGCAGAAGGCGCGGAGGTGCTGGCCTCGGAGGAAGCACCTGCTTGTAGAACTTCGGGAAAGAATCGCGGCGCTGCTGATCCAACCCCGTACACCTCCCTCTTCTTCTTATTTTGAGGGCCGACGGTCCGAACCGCATCCCAATAAGCGCGGTTCTTGTCGGCCTGTTCGCCCCTATCTGCGAGTAATCTGTTGTACTCGTCCTGAAATGAGAATAAGAATTGTTATGGTTTAGCAATAAAACAAACTAAGGAAAAAACAAATGATATCGTAGTCTACTTACACTGATGTCGCGGGCCTTCGTCGTGATCCAGTCCTCCGTCCCGTCGGAGGCTTTCTTCTGATGCGTCTTGTAGAAGAGATCGTAGGAGGCTGGCCACTCCCCCGTCTCCTCGTGCTGAAAGAATGAAATAAAATATGTTAGTGAAATCCAGAATTTTAAAAATTTCGGCATGACCTATTCGTTTATCGGAGGTATCCCGGCCTTAAAGGCCTCTCCCAAGTCAAATCAAAAATAAAAATAAAAAGGCAAATGAACACATGTACCACTTAAAGTAACCATATACGAATACCAAAAAAACAACAGCGCAACATAAGAAATCAACGAATATAAATAATCCACTTAACTCAATGAATATAAATAATCCACTTAAGTCAATGAATGTAAATAATCCAATGAAATCAATGAATCTAAATAATCCAATATTAAAATACTCACCATAGAACGCATCGTGGTGGCGTGGGAAACCGAACCACCTGAGTGTGTGGCAGGTGCTGGGCCCTGTACATTGCCGCTGCGCCGGTTCGCCGCGTTCCGGGCGCTGCGGGCTTGGTAAGCAGGGTCCCTCCACCCTTCTACCCACGCCGCCCAGACGGCCTCGGATACGTAGGCAGGCCTTATCCACGTGGGGTCACGCTCCGACTTGGTCTTGAGGGAGTTGACGAAGTCGCCGTAGCGTTTGGCGGCCCTATGCCGCCAGGCCTGCTCCACGTCGTGGGCGATGTCGGCTGGCCAGCTGTACGCCTTCTGCAATTATCATACGGAGGAATAATAAAAGTGTGGTTAGAAAAGTAATGATTGATTACGCATCAAAAAGTGAAATTCATCAAATTTGAATACCTGAAACTCATCCCAGTAGAACCTACATGTCTCCGGGGTGACACGGGCCCAGGAATATCCAGATGGGTCAAGCCTCAGGTGGAAGGACCGGGTGATGCAACCGGAAAGCGCGCCATTGTCCGATCCAAACCTGAAAGAGGTGAAGTTGTTAGGAAAAAATAACGCGTGAAATATATTTGAAAACATGTTAAATAAATTAATCATTACTTACTTATGGGTATCATGTGACCAAGGGAGGGGACGACGCCCTGGTATGACACCCTGGTCCGATGCCGCATCAGACGCCGGATGAGGTGCTGAACCGCTGGGTGTGGGTGGCGTCGTATGTCTGGGGGGTGCGGACATGTCGGCAGACCGTAAAAGGTCTGCGTCCGCAGCCAGAGCGGCGGTCGAAACCGAGACATACGTATCATGCTGAGAAAGGAACATATCGAACTCTCCTTGAAGGTCCTGTGTAGCTGGTGGGTATGTGGATCTCGTCGGTAAACCCTCACTAGCCATCAGATCTGAGAGGAACATATTAATAATTTTTAAACGTTTCGGCATGACCTATGCGTTTATCGGAGGTTTCCCAGCCTTAATGGCCTCTCCAAAGACAAATCCAAATCCAACAACCTTGAACTAGTATCATACCGAAAATCATATGCAAACCTCTTACAAAACAGTTTGTACATATATATACCCGTATATGCATATATATACCATATACATATATACCCATATATACATATATATACCCGTATATGCATATATATACCATATACATATATATACCATATACATGTATACCCATATATAGATATATACACTATATATACCGTATATACATATATATACTACATACATATATACCATATACATATATATACCATATACATATATATACATACATAATTCTATACACATATACATATATATACCACAGCCACCCACACCCAGCCCCGCACCCAGCACCCACTGCCCAGCACCACCCAGCCCCGCCACCCAGCCCCGCACCCAGCACCCAGCACCACCACCCAGCACCACCACCCAGCACCACCGCCCAGCACCACCCAGCCCCGCACCCAGCACCACCGCCCACCCACACCCAGCCCCGCACCCAGCCCCGCACCCAGCACCCACTGTCCAACACCACCACCCAGCACCACCGCCCAGCACCACCCAGCCCCGCACCCAGCACCACCGCCCACCCACACCCAGCCCCGCACCCAGCCCGCACCCAGCACCCACTGCCCAGCACCACCCAGCCCCGCCACCCAGCCCGCACCCAGCACCACTGCCCAGCCCACACCCAGCACCACCACCCCACAAGACATTAAAAAAATTAAAAACAACATAACTAATTAAAATCTGTAAAAACGAAATAGGAAGAGAAACTAATCGAAGAAGGGAGGTCAACGGAGAACTTCGCCGCGGGAGGGAGCTTTCGCCGGGGGAGGGAGGGAGGTTTCGCCGGTGGGGGGAGCTTTCGCCGAGGGGAGGGAAATGGGGAAGGAGGGAAATGGGGAAGAAAGAGAGGGAGTTCAGCTTATCTGCGTAATGTTGCGACGACATAGCGACGAAAGTTCGTCGCTATTTAGTTTCGTCGCTATTTTTCATGTGTCGTCGTTATTTCAAATTTAGCGACGCAACATTTTGTCGGTAACTCGTCGGTGTTATAATTTTTGGAAAAAAAAATACAAAATATAAAGTAGTATATACATGAATATAAGTACATCAACACATACACACTTTCATATAAAGATGTACATAAAAATTTTTGGCTAATGTCAATCTTCCTGGTCATCTGCATCCTCATACGCATCTTCATCTTCATCTTCATCTTCATCTACATGCTCGTCGTCCTCTTCATCCTCGTATTCGTCTTCGACTACGTCTTCAATATTGTCAGGCGGTTGTATGTTGAGATGAATTTCGATGAAACCGCCGTTGGGGTCATTTAGAGGGAGGTCGTGCAGTTCAACATGTGTCGTATCTAGAACGGACGGGTTTTCTTCTTGAAATGCGGCGTCCATACCATCTGAACCTGTCTGTATACTAACATCAAACTTGCTCGATTTCACTTTGCACACGGCTCGCCAGTCTTTTGAGCTCGTATTCATCCTCGTTGTTGGATACGATAGATAGTACACCTGGGACGCTTGACTAGCCAAAACGTATGGATTTTATTTTCTGTACCGTCGCCCTTGGTGTATGTCTACCAACTTATATTGGTCGTGAACCTTTGTGCCAACGCGATAACCTTCTCGAGTTGGATCGTACCATTCGCATTTGAATAGGACCACCCGCTTTATAGGCAATGCCGGATATTCGAGCTCAATGATGTCAGTAAGGTAGCCGTAGAAGTCATCCTCGTCCGGGCTATTGTCATACCGCTTGACACACACTCCGCTGTTCTCCGACGATTTTCGGCTGGCATGGGAGACTGTGTGGAATCTATACCCGTTGACAAAACACATGTCATGGCGCGTGACTCTGTTAAATGGACCCTCGGCTACTGGTGTCAGAATGTAACCGTACTCATCGTCAGCCAGATGACCTTTGCTCGCCTGTAAAACGACAAGTAAGTATACATCAGCGGGGCAATAAATGCGTATCACATATCGTACACATAACAGGCAAATATGTAAACTTACATGCCACCTGAACCAATCAGCAAACTTGGAATCTAACTCATTGTTTATTGCATCGCTCGATATACCCGGTGAACGGTGTTGCAATAAATCAATGAACAAGCTGAAGCAAATTACGAATGAGTACCATGTATATCTTTGTAACATAATGGATAGAGTATCGCAAGGTCTTTACACAATAAAATTGGATATCGTTTATACCTCTGGAAACGGTCGACTTGACGGCAGTTGCGCAGAACATAAGAATGAGCAATCTTCAGCTCGCTGTCCCCCAATATCATTTCCTTTCCATGTCCGTGAAATCTGATCGGATGTGTGAATATTGGGAGGACACCGGATCTGATAATGCCGTCGTCGTTCCGGGGAACATCTCTGCACCTCGACGGGACATCTGGCTCGAAGTAATGAGACACGAAAGCCGATGCTTCCTCCGTCAGATAGGCATTGCACATCGAGGCCTCGACTTTCGCCTTGTTCTTGATGTTCAGCTTCAAATGCCTGAGATATCTGTTCATATAGTGAATGTATGTTCAGATGCTTGCGCTTAGACACATAAGAACGTCATGCACATAAAAAAAGAGTACCTCTCGAACGGATACATCCACCTGTACTGAACAGGACCACCAACACGTGCCTCGTATGGTAGATGAACTGGCAGGTGTTCCATTGAATCAAAGAAGGCCGGAGGGAATATAGTTTCCAGCTTGCATATGATCACTGGGATTTCGCCCTCCAGCCTTGACATATTATCCACACTGAGTCTCGTGGCTGTAAGACATTTGAAAAACAGACTCATCTCGGTAATTGCTTCCCATACATTGGTTGGAAGCAGATCGCGGAATGCAATGGGCATCAACCGTTGCATGAAAACGTGACAGTCGTGGCTCTTCATCCCGTGCAAACCGCGTTTATTCACGTCGATGTTCTTCGACAGGTTCGAAACATGGCCATCAGGAAATCTAGCCGTCCCCAGCCACGATAACAACGCACTGACCTGCTCCGCATTCAGCGTGTACGAGGACTTCGGCATGTATGATGTGCCAACAGGATGCAGCTCCGGTCGCATGTTGAGGTCGCGCATATCAAGTCGTGCCTTCATATTGTCTTTTGTTTTTCCTGGCACATTCAGCACTGTATTGAAAATGTTGTCAAACACGTTCTTCTCAATGTGCATGACATCCAGGTTATGTCGGATCATATTGCTCTTCTAGTACGGAAGCTCCCAGAATATGCTTCTCTTTTTCCACCCGATACAGTAACGAGCCAGGTCTGCGTTGTGACTGCCGTCCGGATCATCAGCGACCCCCACGAATCCACAACTGTCTATCTCTGCAGCACCTCTGCACCCGTGAGGAGCTCGGGCTTTGTGTCCTTATCGACGATGCCAGGCATGAACGCCGTCACGTTCTTTCTGTACAAATGACGTCTGGGCAGGAACTTCCTATGGCTGTCGAACCAGCTTATCTTACGTCCATGTTTCAAGGACATCGTCTTCGCTTGCTTCATGCAGCAAGGGCAAGCGTATTTCCCCGCTGTGCTCCACCCCGACAACATAGAATAAGCCGGGAAGTCGCTGATCGTCCACATCAGCGCGGCGCGTAGCTGGAAGTTTTGTTTAGTCGATACATCGAACGTCTCCATGCCAAACTCCCACAACCACTTCAGCTCCTGTATCAACGGCTGCAGGTATAGGTCGATCTTCTGTTTCGGATTCCTAGGCCCCAGTGCGATCACAGTCAAGAACATGTACGGCGTCTTCATGCACATCCAAGGCGGTAGATTGTACGGCGTCACGATTACAGGCCACGACGAATACTGCTCTCCCGACTGTCCAAACGGGTTGAACCCGTCGGTGCATAAACCCAACCTAACGTTCCTTGTCTCCGACGAAAAACCCGGATGCGTCGCATCGAACGTCCTCCAAGCTTCGCCGTCAGATGGATGGCACATCTCACCGTCTTTCGTGTAGTGCTCCGCGTGCCACCTCATCTGGCTAGCTGTGGCACCGGATGCGTATAGCCTCTGCAGTCTAGGGGCGAGAGGTAAATAGTAAAATTGTTTTATTGGCACGTTCCGGTTTCTTTTGTTCGTTCTCCACCTGCTTGTCCCACAGACCATGCACATGTCTTTATCCTCGTTGATGCCCCAGTATATGATGCACCCCTCTGAACAACAATCGATTTTCTGAACCGGCAGTCCCAACGCCTGCAGCTGTTTCTTCGTCGAATAAAAAATGTCGACCATTGTGTTCCCTTCGGGAAGAGATTCCCTCATCAGCTGACACATCCCATCGTACAATCTCTCCGTCATGCGGTGTTCTGTCTTCATGCTCGTCATCCGACCGATCATGGACATCTGTGTGTGACTACCGCAACCAGGATACAGCGGCGTGTTGGCGGCGTTCAGCATCTCAAAAAACTGTCTCGCCTGAGGGTTCGGATCTTCCTCCACGAATATACGCGGCTGTTCATCCGGATCCTGCATTTGTAACAACTGCTCTCCGGTAAATGCGCCGGCGGCTGCGCCTGTCACCATCTGCATGTATGGGTTGTGAGATCCCTCGCATATTTCTTCGGCATCAACCTGACCGGGTCCCCCTTCGACGTGTACAGTTGCAGATGTAGACGCCCCCTCATATTCGCCGTGACAGTACCATGTATGGTAATTGTGGACGAAACCTTGTTTCAATAAGTGAACCCTCACGTCACCCGGATCCTTATATTTACGGTTCTTGCATTTCTTGCACGGACATCTAATCTGCGTTCCACTTTCATTACTCGTCGCAAAATCCATAAATTCTTCGAGACCTTCAACAAATCTAAAACACCACTCCCCGTTGTTTACTCTCTGGTACATCCACTTTCTATCGCTTCTCCTCGGATCCATTTTCTCGATACACCTTCAAAATAACAGCAGCTATCTTTTTTCGGTGGTAGAAAAAATCAAAATTCCACACTTCGGTTTTTTCGTTCAAAATTGATGATTGATGTGTTTGAAATGAGAGAAGAATGGGAGAAGAGAAGAAGAAGGAAAATGGTTTTATCGTTCTCAGCCTGCAATGTTACCGACGCAATAGCGACGAGATAGCGACCACAAACAAACAAATCTCGGAAACAAACAATACCGACGACTTCGCGACGACCGGCGACGAACAAGAAACACAAATCTCGGAAACAAACACACATACCGACGATTTACCGACGACCAGCGACGAAACACGTCGTTTGATATGCTTTTACCGACGAAGTACCGACCACATTGCGACGCAAAACGTCTCTTCACTCCGTACGACGTAATTCGTCGCTACGTCGTCGCTACGTCGTCGCGAAAAGGCAGTCCGTCCAGTTCCCAATGCTTACAACGCGCGAATTTTTTTTGAATTTACCGACGTTTTACCGACAAAACAGCGACGGATAACGTCTCTTCACATTATTCGACGCGTTTCGTCGCTACTCCGTCGCCAAGTAGTCGCTATTCGGCAGTGCCAGTTCAGTTCCCAACGGTTGCATCGTACGATGAATATACGTCGCAAATTCGTCGCTACGTCGTCGCTAAAACAGCCGAAAGGTCATCACTGCACATTCCTAACGGTTGACAAAAACGTCGCTATGTCGTCGCTATGTGCGTTTCGTCGCTACTCCGTCGCCAAGTAGTCGCTATTCGGCAGTGCCAGTTCAGTTCCCAAAGGTTGCATCGTACGATGAATATACGTCGCAAATTCGTCGCTACGTCGTCGCTAAAACAGCCGAAAGGTCATCACTGCACATTCCTAACGGTTGACAAAAACGTCGCTATGTCGTCGCTATGTCGTCGCTAATTTTACTATTTATACCCCAAACATCCGCACATATACATACACACATATAAGGTTATAAATAATCAAAATATGCCGCGTCGTTTTAAAAGAACCCCAAGGCGTGGTGGACGGGCAATCAGTGCCCCTCCAGAAGGGCCTCCTCCTCCTCAAGTACCATCGGTTGAGCGAGAAGGTTCCGTATCTGTCTATGTCCCACCGCAGCATCAGAGTGATCAAGAACAAACGCCGGTGCAGGACGCCGACTTCCGTATGCTGATGGCAAACATGCAGCAGCAGTCGCGGTAACTGCACAACATGACTAGAAGGCTGCGGAAGATGAAATTTAGATATTACAAGCTCAAGCGCCTTCTCAAAGAGTTTGCGGAGAATGTCGCGGCCACTCTTTCGTCCGATGACGAAGAGTGAACGGCACATCTCTGCATCTCTTTTTAGATTTTTTTTTTTATTTTTTCGTTTGATAATGTAACTTTTTATTATTGAATGAATGAGTATTTTTCCCAATCACCGCTTTCTTTTTCCTTAATCAATACACGTGTTTAATTCTCGATGTATCTGCGACGACACAACGACAAATCGAATTACGAACGGAAAGTAAAACAAAACATTTGCCACATGCGGGTTTCATTGACAAAAAAAACGACGATACACAACGCCAAGAACTTACTAAACGACGAATTTATTTTATTTGAGCTAATTTTAGCGACACAATTGCGACGACATAGCGACGTAGCGTTACAAACTAAATAGCGACGAATAAAAACACGCAGAGTAGCGACGAGACACCGACAAATCACCGACGTAATTCACCTGACTGACTATTTTTCTTTTAGCGACAACGAATTTCATCGTACTTTCGTCGCAATTAGCGACGACATTAGTTTTGTCGCACAGTCGTCGCTATTACCGACGAAACAACGACTACACGTTGTTCGTCGGTGATTTTTTCGTCGGCAAACCACAATTTTTTTGTGGTGAGAGTTCAAGAGATGAAGCGCTTTATGTAGCGCTTCATGTTTTTGCCAAAACTTTCTGTTCAAAAGTTTCAATAGATGAAGCACTTGGTGAAGCGCCTAATATTTTAGCAAAAGTTTGTGTTTCACTTTCTGAACGATGGAGCGCTACATCAAACGCTTGAAGTCTGAAAACAATTTGTTAACCCAGTCTTTGAACTTTTTAACATACAATACTTGTGCAAATCATCAAAACCAATCATATAACAACAATAGATCAAAAACATCTAGTATAATCGTTATCATTAAATGTTCGGAATAAAAACAGCATACATGGAAAGAAACTCGTAGGATTACTTGTCTAACTTTCTCGTTTACATAGAAAAGTTTACATTTCCCCTTTTTGTTCTAGTGATGTCCAGTATCATCGTTATCATCTCTTCTGTTCCTCTTCCATGAAGATTAAAACCAACTTGCACTCTATTCGAGTGACAAAACAAATACTCCTTCCAGTATCATGGATTGCCACGTTTGTTTTCCGCCCTCTCTTTGGATTATAGGAGAGATTTGATACCATCAGTGATTCAAAAATCAACCCGCAATCATTTTATTCCTATCATGATCTTTGGGTTACCAAATATATTATTTGCTTATTCTCATGCTGAGAAAAACAAATCATATACTTGGTAACCCATGAATCATGATAGGATAAGATGATTGCAGCTTGATTCTGAATCGCTTCCACAACTCAACGCAAGGGGGACACGAATGCCGGAATCTTTGCTGCTGAATGGAGTATTTGATTGTCATCACTAGACACATCACCTCTGCTGGTTTTCCTAAAGAACGACGATGAGTTCTGAGTAGGAACATAACCGGCCAAGAAAATTTAGATGGAAGGACCCTTTCGTTCCTTCCATCTTTTGAACTATTTTAGGAGAGACAGAAAGGATGGAAGACTACCAATTTTTAAGTTAGGAGCGGTTTCATGAAAGAAGGCTTAAACCAATGAAGAACGCAGACATGGAGGAAGAGGGTGTTAGGGAAGTGTGTGTGTATCCCCCTTCCCCCCATCACTCAATGAGGTTGTGGTTTAACTTTTTGCAGAGGGCGTATGTATATATAGGAAAATTTTGATAGAGGATAATGGTTCATGCACGTATTTGGTGTCAGTGTTTTGCAGATGTTTTAGGACCACCTAGTCCTCATTGAAGACTAATTTCTCGATAGGCAATTGCTTTTTGAAAACGAAATTCATGTGGTTTAGGACTACCTATCCTTGACCAAAAGATACATTTCACGTGAATTATCATAGTTTAATATTGTTTGAAAATAAAATTCACGCATTTTAGGAGCACCTAGTCTTGACCGAAGACTATTTCCACGTGAATTATCATGGGTAATTACTGTTCAAAAATGAAAGTTCCGTGGTTTAGGAGAAACTAATCTTTCATTGAAGACTAACTATGTTGCCTGTTTTGTTAGGTCCACAGCAGGGAACGAATTGTTCTAATCCGTCTCTAAACAAGGAAAACAATTTTCAGTTTGAGCCATCTATTTTTATTTTTGGACCATGTAATCTTGACCGAAGACTAATTTTACGTGAACTATAACAATAACATTACATCATTGTCTTAGAGGCTCCTACTTATGACGGGATATGAGAGGTTGGATATACGCAATCATACACATGTGTTAGAAAGACACTGAGGTTGTTTTCCGATGACCCATAATAAAACTTGTATCAAGCTGTGTCAATCAACTGCTACTTTACGAGATAAGACCAATTTAACAAGTCATTTTACTTTATTCCATCATATTCCAAAGTCAAGAAAGAGTGTGTCTTTGATTCTATTGAAAATGAAGACTAATTTTACGTAAAAATAGTTCACTAATTTTACGTGAACTATTACATGTAATTACTATTTGAAAACGAAATCTACTTATTTTAGGACAAGCCAGTCTTGACCGAAGACTAAATTCATATGAGTTATAAAAGGTATGGTTTGAAAACAAAATCACTTTTTTCAGGACCATATAGTCTTCACTGAAGACTAATTTCACGAGAATTATCATAGGTGCTTGCCGTTTGAAAACAAAATTCATGTGTTTTAGGACTAACTTATCCTTGACCAAAGACTCATTTCACAACCATACTCAATAATTTTCCAAGTATGTGAAGTCAAATTATCGTCCTTTTTCTTAAATGATGCACAGAATTTGCAAAACTGATAACTTCAAGGTACATAATAAGACAACAAAAGAATTAGTGCAAAAACAGAATTTATGCAAAACATTTGGATGCAAAGTAGGATTTTTATTTGGACGCGAAGTAGGATTTTCTCTACTTTCAAATATGTTTCTATACCCCTTACAAAAAGCCGTAAAATCTAACACGGACTCATTTTAATACGCTTATTGTGTCTCCGTGACAATCATTCTAGAAGGGAGAATAGAGTATTGGGCGATTTTACGAAATTTTCTCGTTTTTGACTAACTCTAACTCAAACAAACTATAAATGAAAATAAAGAATGGAGAAGAGAGATAATAAATGAATACATCCGATATAGAGTGGTTCGAACCTTACATGATTCTACTCCACTGCCTCCTTGTTTCTAAAGTGGATTTTCAACAGTTACTTTTCTTATTACTCTTAACAAGAACAATAATATCAATACTTACACTAACAACTTAGTGTAAGCAATCACAACAACAACTTCTTGCACAAAGCAACTTTGTGCAACAACAACAACTCCACCTATAAGCAAGAACAAGTTCTTGTTTCCTCACAACTTCAACAAAGTCTTCTCAAAGAACTTTCTCACAGTTGGTTTTGGAAAGTAGTGGGGATTACACTTTTAAAAGTCTGATGCAACTTTTGTTGGAAATAATTCAGACAAATTGACTTCTGTACAACAATAGTCGACCTGAGCCCAGATAGACTGGATGGTTCTGCTAAATCAAGACAATTCAGATAACGCAATTGAGTCTGCGTTCTGAACAGTCGCCGGTCTGCTGACCTGACCTGAGCAACACTTCAGAACTGTTGTTTTCTGCTGTTAGTCTTCCAGCCGAGTTGAACTAGAGTCAGACTGATCAGACAGATCAAGTCAGTCCAGTCGGTACAATTGTATTTGCGTTCTGGGCTGGCCACTGACATGCCGATCTCGGCACCTTAGCACAACAAACGGGAGTTGAGCTTTCAGCTGCTTCAACCGAGCAGAGCCAGCACGGCAGAGCTGCAGAACAACGAATGTCCTCAGCCGAACAGCAGAGCTCGGCATAAAGCAGAGCTCAGCAAACATTGCCTCAGAACAACGAATGTCCTCAGCACAACAGCAGAACTCAGCACCTAGCAGAGCTCAGCACACCAACATTATACCAGTGCTGCGCTCTTTCCACAGACAGC
Source organism: Eustoma russellianum (assembly GCA_036186865.1). NCBI lineage: Eukaryota > Viridiplantae > Streptophyta > Magnoliopsida > Gentianales > Gentianaceae > Eustoma > Eustoma russellianum. The sequence goes on along the minus strand of AP025073.1, from coordinate 8,496,199 downwards.
TGAGCTCGGCACACACAAAACTCAGCCTCGGCAATAACCTTCTCAGCTCAGCACAGCAAAGATCCAAGGTGAGTCCAGGATTCTGTCCTTAAGACGTTATTGCTCCGGTACACTGTGCCCAACTAGAGGAACAACCGTCTCCCAGGATACAACGGAGACCAGGTCAGACGTGCAGCACTGCAGTGTTGAACTCTACGAACCTTTAAGAATGTCCTCACCTTCTCAGCATACTGGAATACAAAATGTTCGGGAAGAATAAAGATGCAGAGAGAGAGATTGCAGAGAATAGAACAACTCGTGAATTCTGAATGTGTTCACAGAGAACAGCCTCGGCCACTATTTATAGGGAAATTCATAAGTCAGCTGTTACAGTCGCTACAATCTCGACCGTAGAATAAGATACCGGCTCGGCCTGAACTGTTGGATCAGAACCACACCGGGTCTGCCTCCCAGCCGTCAGATCAACTAACTATTCAATATGAGCCGTCAGATCATAACGACTTTAGGTCAGCTCGGCCAACTAAATCTGAACAACCTTTTTCAAATTTAACCGCCATCTTGTCTCAACAACCTGGCGAGTTTGAAAGTAACAACCTCCACCCAGCTGACGAGATCCGACATGATGCTACAGGACTCGGCCTGTAGCCCAGTCCATGACCTGAGCCTTTCAGGTCGGCAGCTCAATCCGCTACTTAGGCCCACGCCCAGGTCAGGACCGAGCTGAGCTGACTTTCCCTTTACTTTAAGCATTAATTTCTCATTCACCCGGTATCGAAATCGAGTGATTCAAAAGCCTACAATTATCTACTCATCATGTAGATAATCAAGGACTCATTAGTTTCCACTTAGAAATAGTGGAACTAATCATAATATTAGCTCAAAGTGCGTCGCTAACCATAGTTTGCAACTTGGTCCAATTACAATATACTTCCTTTTCCTCCAACAATCCCCCACATGAATGGGAATTAATGCAGAGTGTTTATGCAGACTCTAACGAGAAGTTAGACAAGAAAATTTTGCATCAGACAAGGTAGCTTTTGGCTTTGAACCTTTCTTAGTGAAATACTATCGGATCCACTCGGCTAATTAGTGAACTTAATGTCTTGAACTAATCGGCCTTTTGTGTGAACCTAGACAACAGCACTCACAAAACATTTCCTTCAACACCCTTTTGGTTCTCATGATTGCGTTCATCTTGGCCATCAACCGCCAGGTTTCAGAAAGTGTGCTAGAGAACTTTGGCCTTACAATGTCCCTATAGATTCGGCCTCACTCCACACTTACATAGGTGTTTCCTATTAGGAGTATTCTGCCATGCCCCACTTGAACATATCAAGATATAGGAACCATTAAAAGCCTTAGCTTACCCTCATTCCTCTGTAGATAGCACGTTTATTTGACAGAATGGGTAAGTGCTCACTGATCTTCATAACTTAGTTGTCCCATTGAACAAAGATTCTCGGATCTCCAGTCAATAAGGTTGGATTACCATTACAAAGAATCATGCATTATAGGTTTTAGTCCCATTCTGTTTATCAAAATTGATCTCTAGGCAAGCCTTTTGTAAGCGGATCTGCAAGATTCTCCTTTGATTTTACATAATCAATGGAAATCACGCCATTCGAGATCAACTGCTTAATGGTATTGCGTCTCCGACGCATGTGTCAAGACTTACCATTATAGATGCTGCTTTGTGCTCGTCCTATCGCAGACTGGCTATCACAGTGTATGCTAATAGGAGCGATTGGCTTAGGCGAGCAGGGCACATCTTCCAGGAAATTCCGAAGCCATTCAACTTCTTCCCTAGCTTTATCAAATGCTATAAACTCCGCTTCCATTGTGGAACGAGCTCTGCATGTTTGTTTTGTGGATTTTCACGACACAGCACCACCACTAACAGTGAATAAATATCCGCTCGTTGATTTAGAATCCTTACTGTCAGATATCCAATTGGCATCACAATAGCCTTCCAATACTGCTGGATATCTCGAGTAATGTAATCCAAGATTCATTCATTGTATACTTTAAGTATCTCATTACTCTATTCAGAGCATTCCAATGTTCCTCACTTGGATTACTGGTAAACCTACTTAACTTATTTACCGAACATGCTAAGTCTGGTCTAGAACAATTTGTTATGTACATCAGACTTCTGATCACTTGTGAATACTCCAATTGAGCCACTGGCTCACCTCGATTCTTCCTTAAGTGAGTACTTAAGTCAAGTGGAGTCTTCACTAGTTTCACATCAAGCATATTGACACGTTTTAGAACAGATTCAATATAGTGAGTTTGTGACAACACAAGTCCTTCGGTTATCCTAGAAATTTTAATTCCTAGAATAATGTTAGCAACTCCCATATCCTTCATGTCAAAGTTTCTCGTCAACATCTTCTTTGTATTTAAGATGATGTCTCGAGTACTTCCCATAATTAGCATGTCATCCACATAGAGACATACTATTACATATGCAGTTTGTGTGTTCTTAATGTAGACACACTTGTCACACTCATTGATCTTGAAGTCATTAGCTAACATAGCTTGATCAAATTTCAAGTGCCAGTGTTTGGGCGCTTGCTTAAGTCCATACGGGGGCTTAACAAGTCTACAGACTTTAGACTCTTGCTCTGGAACCACAAAACCTTCCGTTTATTCCATATAGATTTCTTCATCTAACTCACCATTCAGAAAAGCAGTCTTCACATCCATCTGGTGGATTTCCAGATTGTAGGCTGCAGCAATTGCAAATATAATCCTTATAGACGTGATTCTAGTTACTGGTGAGTAGGTGTCAAAAAATTCAAAGCCTTCCTTTTGTCGATAGCCTTTTGCTACCAACCTGGCTTTGTACTTTTCGATAGACCCATCCTCTTTCAATTTCTCCTTGAAAATCCAATTGCACCCGAGTGATTTGCTTCCTGGTGGAAGATCAACCAACTACCAAGTGTGATTCTGAAGAATCAAGTCTATCTCACTGTTGATTGCCTCTTTCAAGAATGGAGCTTCTGGTGTTGACATTGTCTCGGAAAAGTTCCTTGGCTCATTTTCTATCACATAGGTCAGAAAATTAGGACAAAACGAAATTGGTATGCTGGCACGCATGCTTTGACAAATTTTCTCATCATCTTGAGGAGTTGTCTCACGCACTCGCTTACCAACTCTCATTTCTTCTTCTCGTTTCTTGTCTTTCCTCGGAAAGACATCCCTCGAAGAACCCTGCGTTCCTTGACTTCATGACAACCTTTTCATGTATGTCAGGAACATCTGATTTATGCACCAAGAATCAATATGCACTATTGTTTGTTGCATATCCGATGAATATGCAATCAACCGTTTTAGCCCCAATTTTAACTTGTCTTGGTTTAGGTACAGCAACCTTAGCCAGACACCCCTACACTTTTAAGTATTTGTATCTAGGCTTGTAGCCTTTCCATAGCTCATAAGGGGTTTCATCCATCTACTTGGATGGAATTCTATTCAAAATGACATTAGCTGAGAGTATGGCTTCCCCTCCCCACAAGTTTTAGAGTAAGCTTGAACTTATCAACATAGAATTCATCATCTCTTTCAGAGTTCGGTTTTTGCATTCTACAATACCGTTTGATTGAGGTGTATATGGTGTAGTCGTTTGATGAATAATGCCTAGTTCTGAAATTCATTAAATGGTGCATCATATTCGCCACCTCTATCACTACGAATTGCTTTAATTCGTTTGCTTTGTTGATTCTCAACTTCATTTTTATAGTCCTTGAAAGCATCAAGGGCCTCGCCTTTGCTACTTAGTAAGTAGACATAACAGTATCATGTGCAATCGTCGATAAAAGTTACGAAATAATTTTTACCACCTCTCGTTTGCACAATCTTTAAGTCACACACGTCAGTGTGAATTAAATCCAAAGGTTCAGTGTTCCTTTCTATTGAAGGAAATGGCGCTTTTGTCAACTTCGCTTCAACATATATTTGACATTTTTCATTATCAAATTTTAATTTGGGCAACAATTCAAGATTAACCATATGTTGTAATGATTTATAATTCACATGTCCCAAACAAAAATGCCATAAACAAGAAGATTCAATCATGTAAATAGAAGAGGAAGCATTCTCATTAGCCTCTGTGGTCAAATCTTTTTTCGGTACATAGTGATGACATTTAATTTGAACATCCTATTTGTCAAGTATCCATTCCCCAAATACATGTCATTTTTCGAAAGAATAAGTTTATTGGACTCTAACACTAGTCTAAAGCCATGCATGACTAGAAGAGAACCAGATACTAAATTCTTTCGAATGTCGGAGACGTGCAGCACATTCTGTAGAGTCAGATGCTTCTCCGAGGTCAGTTTCAGAACAACTTTGCCCTCGCCTTCAATCTTCGAAGAGGCTGAGTTCCCCATGTAAAGTTGTTCATTGTTCCCGGACTTGTACTCCGTGAACATCTCTCTGCTGGAGCAGACATGTCTAGTGGCGCCAGTATCAAGCCACCATTTCCGCATGTTCCCCACATCATGGTACTCTAAGACCACCGCACAGAGGTTCAGATCATCCATGGCATTGACTATGTTAGCCTTTGCCTTGGTCTGCTTCTTCTTAAGCTTTCTGCACTCATTGCTGACATGCCCCTGTATGCCACAGTTGTAGCATTTCCTGGTGAACTTCTTAGTGATCTGCTTGCCTTTCTTGCTCACCCCGAGCTGGCTCTTCTTTTTCTTGGCCTATGGGTCTTGGCCTGACCAGCACTTGTCTGTGGCTTTCGGTCAGATCTTTAATTTCTTCCTCTATGCGGAGTCAGACAATCAGATCTTCCAATGACATCTCCTTTCGCTTGTGTTTGAGATAGCTTCTGAATTCCCTCCACGAAAGAGGTACCTTCTCAATCACTACAGCCACCACGAAAGATTCACTGAGCAACATGCCCTCCTCTTCCATCTCGGCTACTAATGTCTGAAGTTTCTCAACTTGAGAAACAACAGTGCGAGAGTCAGACATCTTGAAATCCAGGAATTTGATGACAGTAAACTTTTTAGTGCTGACATCTTCCGTACGTTATTTCTTTTCCAATGCCTGCCACAGACCCGTTGCGGTTTTGTACGTACAGTACAAACCGTATAAGAAGTTGTCCAAGAACCCCAAAATATGGCTCAAACAAACATAATTGTTGAAGTTCCAAGCTTTAACTGTGAGTTTGTAGTCCATAGATTGGGTCTGGTCCTCCTCGGAACCCCCACAGGTGGGTCCTCGGTCAGAAATGAAGCCAGTCCCATGGCAGTCAGAAAGAACAATATCTTCTGCTGCCAACGTTTGAAGAAGCTACCACTGAACTTCTCCGATTTCTCCACTTGGGCCACAGTAGGACCCTGTGCAGGAACATTCTTTGGTACCCCAGCATTTGGTGCCATAGGAGCAGAGCTGTGCACGTCTGCGCCTTGAACAGTGCTTGAACTCGCGTTCTCCATTTAGTCTCTGACAATCAGAAAAAATCAAAAATCAGTACAGAATCAAATCAATAACGTCTTAAGAATTGTTGGAAATAATTCAGATAAATTGACTTCTGTACGGCAATAGCCGACCTGAGCCTAGATAGACTGGATGGTTCTGCTAAGTTAAAACAGTTCATATAGCGCAATTGAGTCTGCGTCTGAACAGTCAGCCGACCTGACCTAAGCAACACTTCAGAACTGTTGTTCTGTGCTGTCAGTCTTCCAGCCGAGCTGAACTAGAGACAGACTGATCAGACAGATCAAGTCAGTCCATTCAGCGCAATTGTATTTGCGTTCTGGGATGACCATTGACCTGCCGATCTCGGCACTTCAGCACAACAAACGGGAGTTGAGCTTTCAGCTGCTTTAGCCGAGCAGAGCCCAGCACGGCAGAGCTGTAGAACAACGAATGTCCTCAAACAAACAGCAGAACTCAGCACAAAACAGAGCTCAGCAAACAATGCCTCAGAACAACGAATGTTCTCAGCACAACAGCGGAACTCAGCACCTAGCAGAGCTCAGCACACTAACACTATACCAGTGTTGCGTTCTTTCCACAGACAGCTGAGCTCGGCACACAGCAAAGCTCAGCCTCGGCAATAACCTTCTCAGCTCAGCAGAGCAGAGATCCAAGGTGAGTCCAGGACTCTGTCCTTAAGACGTTATTGCTCTGGTATAATGTGCCCAACCAGAGGAGCAACTGTCTCCCAGGATACAACGGAGACCAGTTCAGACGTGCGGCACTGCAGCACTTAACTCTACGAACCTTTAAGAATGTCCTCACCTTCTCAGTATACTGGAATACAGAATGTTAGGGAAAAATGAAGATGCAGAGAGAGATTGCAGAGCATAGAAGAACTCGTGAATTCTGAGTGTGTTCACAGAGAATAGCCTCGGCCACTATTTATAGGAAAATTCTGAAGTCAGCTGTTACAGTCGCTTCGATCTCGGCCGTAGAATAAGATGCCGGCTCGGCCTGAACCGTTGGATTAGATCCACACCAGGTTGTCTCCCAGCCGTCAGATCAACTAACTGTTCAATCTGTGCCGTCAGATCATAACGACTTCAGGTCAGCTTGGCCGACTAAATATGAACAACCTTTTTCAAATTTAACCGCCATCCTATCTCAACAACCTGGCGAGTTTGAAAATAACAACCTCCACCCAGCTGACGAGATCCGACATGATGCTACAGAACTTGGCCTGCAGTCTGCAGCCCGTAGTCCGGCTTGTAGCCCAGTCCATAACCTGAGCCTTTTAGGTCGGCAGCTCAGTCCGCTACCTAGGCCCACGCCATGGTCCGGGCCGAGCTGAGCTGACTTTCCCTTTACTTTGAGCATTAATTTCTCATTCACCCGGTATCAGAATCGAGTGATTCAAAAGCCTACAATTATCTACTCATCATGTAGCTAATCAAGAACTCATTAGTTTCTACTTGGCACTGGTGGAACTAATCGTGATATTAGCTCAAAGTGCGTTGCTAACCACAGTTTGCAATTTGGTCCAATTACAATATACTTCCTTTTCCTCCAACAACTTTTGCATCTTATGATGTCTTATTTCAACCTTGAACGGTCATAAACTAACTTTGGAAGTTAAATTCTGTAGATGAGTTTTACATTAACATCTTGTTTGTGAATCAAAGTCTATAAACATAAGGATCAAAAGGTTTTTTGATCCTTGAAAACTTTTTGAATCTATTGTGAAAACCTGCAGAATTGTTCTTTGTCTTGTTTTCCTTCTTCAAATGAACAGAAGATTTCTGTTATATCTTGGAAAGCATTTATCAAGTAGTCCACATTGCTCAATAGTGGAGGCAAATTTGTTTTAAGGATTGTGTAACATTTGCTACGTCTTCACGTTTCTCATTTTTCTTTGTTACATCTCTTTGTGTTTGATGATTACATCTTTGGAGTTCTTCCTATGATCTTGTATATTATCAAAGTTTGATGAAATATAAGTATTGCTCCTTTGAGCTTCTCATCTATTTTTCTTGTATTTTTACTTTATTCTAATGTTTTTGTTTTTTGGTTTATCATCCTCCATCTCCTTCTAGACTTGACATATTCAACAGCTAACTCCGTTGTCCTTCTAGCATGCATAAATATTTTAGCTCAATTCGTCTAAAAGAAAATAAACAATTAGTGGATCTGTGGCTTGAAGTGATACTGCGGCACTTAATTTTTTTATTATAAAGTACAGAGATGAAAAACAGAATCAGCTGGCCATGTTTATTGTGCACAAAATTCTGAAATTAGTATAAAACATATTGGCATGGAAAATTTCAGCACTATAGTGTTTGAGCATCAAATGCATTGTTCAGTATGTTTATTCATTTTGAGGAGGAGGATGTTATATGTTAGGATAAATAATTTCAAGACATTTTGTTTGGAATTGTAGAATGTATCAATTTTATAGTTACCTTTCCTACTTGCTTTAAATCTGTTACTTATACTAATCCTTTTCCTATTTTCTTCAAATCCGTTACTTTTAGCAATCATTTATATAGAATTTGGATTAATTTCGTTTTCAAATAGTAATTTGGATTCATTTTAGCATAAATGTTGCTTTTGTTTTCTATCTGTTAATAGAGTACCTTTTTGGAAATGGCCAGTCCACTTGAAGTTTCTTCTAGATTAAATGTGTCTGGCAAAGATTCTCATGTACAGTTGAAGGAGGATAAGATTCTCATATACAGTTGAAGGAGGATACAGACATGCAAATATAAAACACTACAACTCAAGATCAGACTTTTCCTTGAAATGCAACAGGACAAAAAGAAGGACAAGGCAAAGAAGGAAAAGACCGGAAACGTTGAAACCAAATTTGAGGACGACGAGAACAACATTAATTCTATGGCAGAATATGAAGGAATTGGATGTACACAATCTTACCTATGTGTTAGAAACACACAGAGGTTGTTTTCCGATGACAATCAATCAATCAATAGCAAGTATATCCCAACGGAAGCAAAAGCTATCGCTAGGGTCTGGGGAGGGTGAGCGGCAGGCAAACAATACCTCTATCCCAATGGATAGAAAGTTTGCTTCCAGTGAGACCCTCGGCTCTATATATACCTGCATAAATGACACCATAATAGGGATATGATGTGCTAGTGTGTTAGTGAGTGAATTTAGTAAATACAAATAGAAAGCTTCCGATATTAAAATACTCATAAACGTGTATATGCACATATAATGCAAAACAACGATAGAAACAAAAACAAAAGTCCAAAATCAACTTAAAGCGTAGATAGTATCTAAGCCCCTAAATATAATCTAAGGTATCCCTATATCCTGCCTAAACCTCGTTAACCTTAATCATCTGCATCCATGAATTCCTATCCTGGACCATGTCCTCAGAGAGGTGCAAGTCTAGTAGGTCATGTCTAATTCGCTCATCTCAAGTCAATTTGGGTCTGCCTTTACTCCTCTTCCCCTCTACAATGAAGCTTTCAAATGCTCTAACAGACGCCATTGTCTGTCTCCTCTTGACATGCCCAAACCATCTCAGTCTCCTCTCCCTTATATTATCCGCTGTACTAGCCACCTCCGAAACACCTCATTCTGATCTGGTCTAGCCTTGTATCCAAACACATCTACCTCAACATTCTCATCTCCGCCACTTCCATCTTCTGCGACTGTAGCCTCTTGATGGCACAATAGTCTGTTCCATATAGCATTGTCAGCCGCACTGCCACCTTATAAAATTTTCCCTTTAATTTAGTTGAAAAATTCTTGTCACACAGCACCCCTGAGGCCACCCTCCATCTACACCACCCTGCTTGAACTTGGTATGCTACATCACTATCTATGTCTTCATCCCGCTGTACAAATGATCATAGGTACTTGAACTTACTCATCTGTGGTACTACTTGACCCTCAGTGCTGAACTAGCTATCTCACCGTCAGCTGTGCCGCTGAAGTCGCACTGCAAATACTCGGTCTTAGAATGACTAATTTGTAAGCCTTTTCTCTCTAAGACACTTCTCCATTGCTCTAGTCTCATACTCATGGTATGATTACTCTTGGCTACTAATACAATATCGTTAGCAAAAAAACATACACCACGGAACTGACTCCTGGATCGGCTTTAAAAACTCGTCAAGGACAACTGCGAAAAGAAATGGGCTCAACGCAAACCTTGATGGAGGCCTACCTCCACCGGAAACAAGTCCATATTCCCCACTGGCGTACGAACAGTTGTTTTCTTCCTAGCATACATATCCCTAATTATGTCTATATACTTCATAGGAACCCCTCTTGTATCCAGAATATCCCAGATCAGACTACGTGGCACACTATCATACGCTTTTTCAATATCAATGAAAACCATATGTAGATCACGCTTCTTCTCCCTATACCTCTCCATCAATCTTCTTAGGATGTGTATTGCTTCCGTAGTTGACCGTCCTGTCATAAAACCAAATTGGTTCACTGTAACTTGAGTTTCTCCCCTAATTCTAGTGTCGATTACTCTTTCTCATAACTGCATAGTACGGCTTAGCAACTTAACCCCTATGTAATTTCCACAACACTGTGTGTCGCCTTTGTTCTTTATACGGGGACATGACACTCTTTCTCCACTCATCTGGCATTTTTCCTGTTTTAAATATAAGGTTGAACAGAGTAGTTAGCCATTGAACCGCTTCCTCTCCCAAATACTTCCACGCCTTAATGGGTTGTTATGCAGGCCAACTGCTATTGCTCTTCCCATCTTTCTAAGTGATGTCGTCACCTCTCCTTGTGTGATGCTCCGACAATCACAATTATTATGTTGTTGTTGTTGGGTAGTGATGATTTCTCTTTCTTTGTGGTCGGCCTTCCCGTCATTGAAAAGATTGTGAAAGTATGTTTCTCATTCCCACTTGATGTCTTGTCGTTGTTTTCCGGTGACAGATAGTGAAAATTGCGTCAAGCTGTGTCGATCAACTGCTATTACACAATATAAGAAGCGCAGCTAATTTAGTAAGTAATTTCACAAGAATAAGAGAACTAAAAAAATCTGGTGACGGATTTTAAGATTGTGGAGATTGAAAGTGGCAAATTTGTTGAGCGTCTTCATTGTAAGAAGCGGTATATATATAATACCTTTGGCACTGCAACGAGCCTTAGTAGACACAAGAGGACATGTGTTTCTAAGCTGCTTGTTGATAAGAAAGCACGGCAGGAGCAACAAAACTTGATTAACTTTGCACCTGTTGGTTCAAATTCGTTGATTGAACCCCGTTTTGCATGCTCGGGAGTTTGACACGACAAGAATGAGAGAGGCTGCTGCACATTTGATAATTATAAAATATTTTGGAAGAAGGCTTCAACATAATACAAAGGCATGGAATGCCTGAATGGAAGCGCATAACAAATGCAACAACAAAGAATGATCGAGTGAAGGCATGTTAATGCGTCACTACAAAAGAATTCCCACCCGTAATTTATATCACCTAATCATAAATATTTGTTGCCTATAAGTTCTTCCATAGTATTGAAAAGTAAGAGAACCTGTTATCGATAGGTTTTGAAAAAGCTCAGCGGCGTTCACTAGTGGTATCAATGATATGAGAACGTGAAAATTAATGCTATAATATCGATGACTTATGTATAGTAAATTTCCTAATTACATATAAAGGGAGACGGAGTATATGTAAGATTACTTCCATGATATATATATATATATATATATATATATATATATATATATATATATATCCACGAGATTTATATTTTTAAAAGAGTTGTATAGATGCATTACTCCCACCTTTTTTCTATGTTTGTATGTGTAAAACGAAAACAACATCAACATTACCCCATTGCTTTAGAGGATCCCGCTTATGGCAGGGTATAGAGAAAGATTCGGATGTACGCAACCATATTCATGGGTTAGAAACACACAGAAATTGTTTTCCAATATAACCCATATTGAAAATTACGTCAATATATGTAAAAAGAAAAAAAAGTATTTTCTTTACTTCATCGGTTGCTGGAGGAGACTGGGGCGGGCGACAGCTAAAAATCATGAAGCCATCTTTCCATTCATAATTTCATATGTGAGCCAAGAATGATGCCTAACGTACCATTGGTAAGACCCTATGCAACTAGTCACCTGTTCATACTGGCAGGAACCTAAAGAAATTGACAATATTAGGAGACATTACGAAGGTTGAATATATTAGCAAAACTAATTTATTTACACGAACTCACTTTTAGCCTTGAAGAAAAGGTGGGAAAAAAAGAAGAAGAAAATTGACGAGGTCGGATTGTCTCGCCAAGGTAAAAGTCGAAATATCCGGGGTTAAGGCCGTCAACCCTCCGTCACTTGTCTTCTTAGGAAACCTGAGAAAGGAAAGATCGCGTTAGGAGTCCCAGGGCGTTGCCCCGGGGAAACCCTCCGACGCTCAAGTCAGTTATGGGTATTATAGCGTGTGGCCTTTATTGAAATATAGGCTTGATGAAACCTGTTTGAGGTCGGCCAAGGTGTAGGCCGAGCTGAGATGAGAACAGCGGGGTATTTCACTTGTGATGTGGACTTGTAATTTTGGCTTCCAATTTGGACCTGGAGCTTCTTACTGTTGGAGAAGCCCTTTTATAGCTGGCGAAGCTGGGAGCTGCGTCTCAGATGGTTGAGATGACGACGTCTGGCCTGCTTGCATGGTAGCCGTGCAGCTGCTAAGGATTGCTGTATTGGCATCTTTCCTTCGTATGGTTGACATCTGGAAAGTTAGATATTGCATGTAAGCCACGTAGCATACAGCTTTGTGACTATTGTAACCTGGCTGAGATCAATAATCAGAGCCGTGGTCGCAAGCTGATCCGAGGCCGAGATGGAACTGTGGAGAACTCGGATTCCTTTGGCCGAGATGGATGTATATCTGCTCTTCTAGATGTTTGTTATTATGGCCGAGGTGCCATTTTGAAGGGCAGAAATGCCGGGGTCTTGTGATAAAATGCTTGGACCAAAGTTACGGCCAGGCTTTTCCAGTTGGTAACTGTTGCTGTGATAAGATCCTTTGGCTGTGGTAAAGTCATTGATCCAAGGTGGAACCCTTTAGGCCGAGGTGGAACCCTTAATTCTAGTAGGGTACTGACCATGTAGCCGGGATGGCGTGGGGCCTCTGTGGCCGAGCCGAAATACTTGTCCGCGTGGGACTTGGTCAGTCACCAGGCCGACCTGCGGCCCTTAGTCATTTTTGTACTCTTGCTCTAACGTTGACTGTCATTGACTGACGGGTGAATTTTCTGGTATCATCAAAAATCATAGATATAAGTGGCGTACTTAATTGTAAATTGTTGAGCCTTTATGATTCATTATTTATTCAAGGTACAAAGTTCGAATCCTGCAACCTACAGCACGAGGGCAACATCTTCAGACCTCGGGCCTTGAAGGTAGACTCCTTATAGGTCTGTGGACACTATGCCTTCCTCTAGCAGGACGCTGGTACCTGATTTACATTCTCCTAGTTGTCTCATCGGGCGGAGTGAGGGGGGCCTAGGGGTAGGGGTGTCAAACAAGTCGTGTTTCGAGTTTCGTATTTTTTGGGTTTCGTGTCTCAAAGTGTCATACTCATACCTTACCCGTTTGCTTCGCGTGTATGGATGTAGATACCCAAACCCGTACATGTCAGGTTTCGTGTCGTGTATCGGGTATACCCACGAACTTGACAAGTATAAATATTTTAAGTCGTATACGGGTCATTTGAGACTGGGGGAGAAATCAGAAATGGAAAATTTGGGAATAGGGGAAACTGAATAAGCCACTACAGGGTTACTTAGTTTTTAGTTTTTAGCGCAGTAGGCTATTTTTTTTTTTTTGAAAAATTTATTTTTTATTTTATTAATTATAATTTCGGGTATTTCAGGTATAAACGGGTACCCGTGGGTGTATCCGGATACGACCCGCCCTTGGCGGGTATCTTTCAGGTCGTACCCGATTTGTACACGAAACCCGTCAATGTCATACTCATACCCGCGAAAATTCGTGTCAGGTTTGGGTCGTGTTTCGTGTCTTGTCTGAAATTGTCACCCCTACCCAGGGGTTGGGAAAACAGCCTTATGTTACAAGTAATGGTCAATCACATACTTTTACGTCACTAACTTAGAAATTATGAATGGTACATATGTATAAACACTTTCTGATTAATCAAATTCCTAAATCCCTATTTGTTAATCAATATGAAAGATACATAAAAGTTCCTCAAAGCATGAAGCCAAGATATAGTGCTGGTTTTGCAGGGCTGCCGGTGGAGCACATCCCTCGATTTACATCCCACCTGGCTAAGGGGCCTCTGGTACAGGTGGGGGAGAACCCACTCCCTCATCAAAGATATAGTGCTGGTTACATCAGAGCCTCTCAAATAGGCCTTCTTCGTAGAGATAATAGGTCTCAGTAATGTCCCAGCCTGATCAACATTCACATAAAATACTGAATGATACTTACTAATGCACTTTCTTTTGTAATAATACATTAAAAGTCGTAATAACTTGGTGAGTTTTTGTAGGAATGAAGGACTAGCAAACCTCTCTTCCCGTTCCAAGTATTGATCTTTATACAAGAGTTTTAACAGCTTCTAAGAAAAGCAGCTCTTCAAACGTAATATTTTCAAATATGATCCTTGATGAATACTTCTATGGTTCTAAGGTGTTGTTCCAGACAAAAAAAAAAAAAAAAAAA
>AP025073.1:8237231-8482049 GCA_036186865.1 Eustoma russellianum | reverse complement strand
AAAAAAAAAAAAACTGAACAATTACCTGACAAAAAAATGCAGGATGTCAACGAAACTTACGTGATATTTCTATTGTTTCTTGACAAATTTTATCACAGTGACGGTGGAAAAGGATGATCTGTTATGTATTTGATTTGTTCGTGTCATATTGAATTAGTTCACCAACTTCAATTTTATGATTACGTGGAGAATATGCGGCCAACTTATCCAATTTCATAGGGTGGGGGAGTGAAAACAAAGTTTACACAATCTTGGTGGGTAATGCGTCGAACAATGATGTTGCCTTTGGGGGCTTGAAAAACATGTAAAACAATGATGCGTCCAACAATGAGGGTTTTCTATGTTCGTTGTTGTACTCACATGTTGAATCTTTTGGTTAGAGATAGACTTGATCTACAATTCTAATATTTCATATCATGCAAAAGTGGCAATCAACCCATCATAAAAGCACACGGTTGATTTCATGATAAGCATGACTTGGTGCAGAATGTACCAGCGTAGCAGAATGGCTTAAGCGTTGAGCAGCTTTATTCTGCTTCAGCGACATGACATTTTTCCTCGTATGTCTAATGTCAGCAGAAAAAGCTTGCACACTAGGACAATAGGAAAAGACCAACAACAACAATAACATCAACTCATTGCCTTAGGCTTCCGTCTATAGTACGGTATGAGTTGGTTGTATGCACGCAATCATATCCCATGTGTTAGAAACACGCAGAAGTTTCCGATGACCCATAATGAAAATATCATGAGACTGAAACCCTTAGAATTAGGCAGAGAAAACTGCAGATATCATTAGAATCTTAAATGCAATCCTTGCAAATATTCATAGTCAAACATGCAACACAAATCAGGAGCTCACTTTCTTTGCTACTGGAACCAGTCAAATCACCTATCTCATTTCACAATACCAAATTTTTTTACTTTCCAATTCCCTATCCCAAAAGAAAGCCAAGTCCATTAATTCAATCTCTCAATTCATCCATGTGTCATCCAGTGATCTCTAGTACTCGAATACTCAATCGGAGTATACTACACATTAGGACAGAATAAAGACAGTATCCAAAGATGGAAGGAAATGATATCTCAGGCTTTCTCAGGAAAAAGATTATCATGAAAGCAAATCTTGCCTGAGGAGTCCCAAAGGCAGATTCTCCTCTACGTCCTGCTGTTTAGTAAGGACGGAAACAATCACACAAGTTAGATCTCAGATCCCACCATTTGGGTTAACAACAACAACATTACTCAATTGTCTTCGAGGCTACCGTCTATGACGGGGTATGAGAGAGTTGGATGTACGCAATCATACTCATGTGTTAGAAACAAACAGAGCCTGTTTCCCGATTATACCACTTGGGTTGATAGAGCTTACGTTTTACTTCATCAACTCTTCAGAAAACAAATGGCATTTGAACTTGGACTAAAATACACATGAACTCATAGGACAACAAAAAAGGAAATGGATACAAATCCCTCCCTCATAGAAAGCAACATGCTACTTGGAAAGAAAAGTAAACTATTCAGCGGTAACATAACCTATTATATCTCCTTTCACAAAACTTGTAGGCTTTTGGTCACAAGTTTTCCCTGAACTTCTATGGAACGAACAAAACCGATAAAGATATCGACTCATAGCAGCAAATGTCGACCCAAAAAGAAAGAGCTAAAAAAAGAGCAAGTTCAGTGATGGTATGTTCTTTTTTGAGCAATTCCTTCATTACAACTTACAAAAAAAATCTCCTTCGATACAAAAATAGCAGGCAACACCTCTAAAAGAGAAAGAGGTACTTTAATTTCCATATCTGCACCTGAAGTACTAAAAGGACAAGCTGAAGAAAAGCCTAAAGCTCCTCTATTACTCTCCTGGTTTTTCCTCTCAGCATGATAACTAGCTTTTCAACCTTCCTAACTTTGTCCAGTCCTTTGAATCCAGCAGCATTCACAGGGAAAGAAATGGACTTCATTTTGAATAATATGTAAAAGACATCATTATATCCAGAAGTTTCAACAAAAAGAAAGTCCACACTCACTCTTGAATCTATCTCAAAGCCACAGGTCTTAGAGAATACTCAAAACACACACGATGACCACATGATATATAGAGTAAAAGCCAAGTTGCAGCATCCAAAAATCTGAAAGTAACTTGAGAATTTTTGGCATAAGAATGATAATCGAATGTCAGAAATTGCAATAAAAATTTACAAGCAATGGCAGGAACTCCTATTTCCCCTGTCGCTTTTAACTAGCCAAGCTGCTGAATATACTACAAAAGAAATGGAGAATCATAATCATGTATAAATATCGCAAGCTACTGCTAGCACTCAACCAAGAATTTTGCATGATATATAGAGCAAAAAACAGGTTGCAGCACACAAAAATCTTGATTTAAAATTTTTGGCATAGAATGATAATCCAATGTCAGAATTGCAATGAAAATTTACAAGCAATGTCAAGAACTCCTATTATCCACTGTCCCTTTTAAACTAGCCAAGCTACTGAATTTACTATAAAAGAAATGGAGAGTCATAATCAAGTATAAATATCGCAAGCTCCGCAAACTATTGCTAGCACTCAACCAAGAATATTGAATCATCTAATCATTCTTCCAAGCACACAAAATCAAAGAGAAACCAAGATTCTGTGACCGAGTGTCACGGAATCTTTGTGACCATGACCAATGAAGAGTCTGAGGGTCGCAGACCGGTTGGCTTGCCCACAGCTTCTCCGGCGGTGCTGGACAAGTCTTGAACATGAATACTGCATTTCCAAGTGAGGGACCAAACAGCCAACTGTGAACATCCCAAAATACTTCAACTCCACGGCCATCCACCAAGATGGTGTGATTACCCCTGAATTTCCATCTAAGCTTCTTCACCTGCAACAATGGCTTACTGTCCACCCGGACCACAAGGCAGGGATCACTGATTCCACAAGTGTCACATTCAATCACGATATCGTGAACCAACCCGTTATCCCAAAACTGAGTCTTGTTGCAGAATATCTTCTTTCCGAAAACATTTTCCCTTTTTGCAACTAAAACAGCATTACTAGAAGCAGGGGTGGAACTGGTTTTCTTCAAGGCTTCTCTTTTCATGTCCCCTAACAACAAAATCATTTGTCTTTCACAGACAATCCCTACATAATAGCCCTCCAAGGGTACAGGCCCAGATCCAAATTTGGCCGAAGAGAGGTCCCAGTACACTTCAAGTTTACCATAATATGCTTCCAAACATTTTGACCCTTTCTTCTTGGAAAACAACCAGGGTTTGATATCTACCTTACAGAAACTCTGACTGGAGTTGTAGTCAATGCCAACAGTAAGTCCTTGACCCATCATATTCTTGCTCCATGTGACAGTAATGCAACAAGATTTACCCATTAATCCACATTGATAAAGACAAGTAACCAGATTCTGGGCAGCCCTATTAACACTTGAGGATGAAAAATCAGCAACTTGAACCCCACTTTCAGCAAAACAGGAAGGAAAATCCTTCATATTGGAAGCACCACAAAAGAATATATCAAACTCCCCTTTAAATAAGGTCTCTCTTATCCACTTGAACTCCAAACTCTACAAAAAGCAAAAAAAAACAAGATTAAGATACAGGGTAAACCATGGGAGGAACAGAAAAACTTCATCTTTAAACCAACTGATCAAAAAAAAGGATCAAAATAAGTACAAAGATAACCTGAAATAATCAAGAACCGGAAAACCCCTTCAAAGAATAAGCTTCAAATCTGCCTGAAAAAAAGAGTCTTGACTTGATCTGGGAAGAGAGTGCTTCAGATGCAATTTGGTGTTGAAAGCCGTAAATCCATAGTTGAAAATACAACACATAAAATAGAAAGAAGGGACCCTTGGCTAAAATAGAGACAAAATTGGGGAATGTGGAGTGTAGTAAGATAAAGAATTGGTTAGAAAAAGAAGGTGAGAAAGGAGGAGACAAAAAGTGGCCTACTCAACTCATTTCGCTGTCACCACCTCAAAAGAACATAGACCAACTACTCTATCCTCTATCCACTATCTTATATCCTCTACTACCAAATATGTAAACCATAAGCTCCGAGCCCATCTACGTTTTTATTTCAGTATACAACTTCTCTTCCTGATTTTGTACCCCCGAAAGGGCAAGAACACAAGCAGTGTTTGGGAAATGGGTTATGGTGGAAAGGCTGGTTTCTGAACATCATTATTTAGTCAGCAAAAAAGGAAGATAAAAGGAATCTAGCGTGTCCTTTTTTGGGTTATTGTTTTTTAACTTTTTTTCATTGCATCTCTTCATCACGCTTTGTTTTACCTGACAAGATCACATGTGATCTAGGACACGAGCAAAGCAGCCTAGTTAGTATAGAACCTGCTGCTGTCTAATTACCCACTACGTTTCTGAAGTTGAAATTTCACTGTTTGGTTTAAAATTAAAAAAGATTCCATATAAAGTTCCAGTGGGCCAAGTAATTTTCTTGTATAATAATTATTTTTTTCAGTTCCAAAAATACCCACTACGTTTCTGAAGTTGAAATTTCACTATTTGGTTTAATTAGAAAAAGATTCCATATAAAGTTCCAATGGTCCAAGTAATTTTCTTGTATAATAATTATTTTTTCAGTTCCAAAAATATAGTCGTAGCTATAATTTATTTGAAAAGTATTTTGACAAACTATAATATTGACTATTGAATACTTTTATGATTTGATATTAATTAATGATTCACTAACTACGTATGTTAACCGAATGTAACAATATTTTTGAGAAGGAAGAAGCACGATAGTACATCTTCAATTAACAAGAAAATCATATGGACTTTGACGCCCATTTAGAGATAAACTACGTACAAACTATATAGAGGCTTTGGTCCCCATGACATATCACAATGATTTCAGGCAAGAGGTTTCTAAAAGAACTTCAGGGGTTTGAACCTTGACGAATGCAAGAATGTTTGAACCCCTTCCAGGCTAGTGGGAGCTCTATTGGCCCGTGGAATGACCTGATAAGCTGACAGGTCAGTCTGTCGGTTGTTCCTTCGATGCCAATGGACTCCTTGTGTTTTCTATGTGGTATGACAAACTTTTACTAGTGGGCATTGGGAATCTAATTTACATCCCTGCCACACTCGGTAGGATCGGAGATGACATAAAACCCTTACTGGTTGGGGTATAGAGTCTTTGATATAATTCGGATGCAAATCAAAATATATGTCATCAATGATAATAAACTCATTGCATAGCTCACATCGTGCTAGAGACTCACTAGTAATCCGAAAGCGTAAACTTTTCTATTGGGAATCTTTTATTCAAATAAACTTGGAACTAGTAGAGATTAAACTCTCACTACCAAAATGGAAAATAATCTTTCAAGATATTACAAGTATGACGTCTGGACTATACTCTTTTGGTATTATAATAATATCTCTAAAAAAGAGATTTGTAAAACCAGGGGCTCATAAATGTGAATTTATTATCATGATAACTAATTTTAATGGCATATGATTACTCTAAATGCGTGTTACATTTATTCTACTTGCAAGAGTATACGTTAAGTTTAAAAGAACATATTTGTTTAAGGACTAGTGAAACATTATCGTAACGTTACTATTTATATCAAGGGATGCATGGGAACAGAACCAATCCAGCATAACCTCACATAAAACATGTAAGTTGGTGATTTCACTTGATACAACTTGTATCTTGCACCATAAAACTTGACATTCTGGTATTTACAGAAAACCTTTTTCCTTTCCCTTCCGTTTAATAAGTACAACAAATATCTTGTGTGCACAGGGGCGTTCACAAGGGGGACACGGGGGGCAGCCGCCCCCCAACTCGGAGAAAAAATTTAGTTGGTAGGTAGATGCAGTTGTATTTTTGATTATCTAAATTTAAGGTATCTGTTTTTTAATCCCAAAACTATCTCAAGATATGTGATATATGTGTGTTACTAGGTAATTGACATCATTGCTACGGAAATGGATACACACTTCACCGAAGCCAGCACATTTACTTATATGTGTGATGTGCCTTGATCCTTCCAATTCTTTTGCAAATTTTGATCATAGTCAATTGCTACACCTTGTTGAGTTATATCCAGAGAATTTCACTACCAATGATCGAATTGAGCTCAACCATGAACTTAAAAGTTACATTGGTGATATGAAATCAAATGAAGTATTCTCTCATAATACTAATCTTGGAGTTCTTGCAAAGAAGATGGTGGAGTTGAATTATCACAATTATTTTCCTTTAATATATCGGCTCATCGAGTTAGGACTGATCTTACCTGTCGGAACAGCGAGTGTGGAAAGAAGTTTTTCTGCGATGAATATAATAAAGACTGACTAGCGCAACCGATTGGGAGACGACTTACTATCGGACTGTTTACTGTGTTACTTCGAGAAGGAAGTTTTTGGAACCATTTCAAATGAAAACATTATGCAACAATTTCAGAATTTGCGGCCACCGATAATCCCTCCTGCTGCTCGTCCTTCATTTCGTAAATAAAAGGTATGTCGAGCGTTAAATTAATAACTTTTGTTGGATATTGCTGCTTGTTAATGTTGCTTATGAATAACTTTTGTTGGATATTGTTGATGGTTGCTTATTATTGTTGCATTTTGATTAGTGGATGTGTTGGTTTAGATTTTATGTTATAATATTTGCATATATCTATATTGTAAGGAAGTTTTTGCCGGATTTTCGATGGAATGTATATTGAGTCCGAAAAAATGGACGGTGATTTCATAGTGTGAATTTTGCCTCCCCCTCAAAAATTAGCCCTGCGTCCGCCACTGTGTGTGCATATACTTTTACTTTATATTAGTTGTGGTAAACAAGTTGGCAGGTTAGCAATTTGAAATGTTGGCATGTTTGAAAATATCAACCTAAAGATGAAACGTTTGTTTAGGCAGTTCAAATTCTAGATCCGAACTTGAACATGTCAAGTTTATAGGTTGTATCGAGTCAACCTAAAAATTTTAAAATATTTCAAATTAGTATGTCAAGTTGGTGGATCATGTTCGATTTGATGAGTCGGGTTGACATGAATTGTTAAGGTTTATCATTTTTTTTCAATAAAGTTATTTTTTGCGGGTTAAATGGATTAGCATGTCAACTCGTGGGCTGATATGAATCCGGTCCATATTTCACTGGCCAGTTTTAGGCTCGGTCTGATTTTTACCTGAACTCGTACAGCCAAACCCAAACTTAATAAAAACGCATGTAAGTTCATCTTGGCCCTACTCTGTAGTGATATATGTCAAATTGTGTAATGCTTATTTACTTACAGTTGTGTATGTTATCTATTAAAGTATTATAAATAACCATGTCTAGAATGAAAATAATCATTCTCTTGGTTTTATTCTATTCATAATAGAAGTATGACAGCAATTTAGGTGGAACTTTAATGCATTTTTTAATTAATGAACCACTAACGTTTGTTCCCTACGCCAGCTTCCAGCTACTCCTCCCTCGATAAATTTTTTTTTTTAATAAAAAAGGGACCTGATGAATATTTTTTTATGTTTTGATGAGTGCAAATTAAGCAAAAAGTTCAGATAAATGGTTCTTAAAAGATGTTGCTGGTCTCTTCCCAATCGGTTGAGATCAGGAGAGACAAAAAGTGAGGCAAAATATAAGGCCTCCAATCACGCGCTGCCGCGTTTACAAGCAATACTTTTTTAAAAACAAAAAAAACTTTAAACATCTTCTGTTTTTGTACATGTGGCAGCGCGTGATTGCAAGCATCATATTTTATTTCACTTTTTGCCTCTCTTGATCTCAACCGCTCCCCAATACATTCATGTCAACTTTTGAAATTTATAGAACGGTATGCTATGCAAAAGGGGGTCCGGATCCCCTGACCGCCGGTTCCCTCACCCCTCTCGCAACTGCCCGCCACGTGACATACCGGGGGTGGTGAGGCTGGGTGGAAGTGACCCCAATCCAACCTCACCACTTCCGGTGTACCACGTGGCGGGCGGTCCTTTGTTACCGCCCTACTGGAAGGTCAGGAGATCCCAATCGTGCAAAAGGTATACCCACTGATTCTGCAAACACTTAAAAAGGGAAAGAAAAAATAATGCCAAAGTCGCTGTTCCGACTAGCAATTATCTAATTTTCAAAATCTGAAATTATTTTTAAGGAAAAAAGGAAATCAACTAGCCACATTTAGGTGAAGATTTATAGAATAGGGTTTCGCTTATTTATCAGAGGGTGTTATTAAGGAGTGTACATGGTCCGGTCCGGCCGGTTTTTGGGCATATTAGAAATTAAACTGTTTGTAACGGTTTGGAAATGGTAAAACCAAAACCGAACAACAAACTGTTTGACCGGTCCGGTTTGATTTTGTTTGGTTCCAGGTTTTTTCGGTTTATTTAATTAAATAAAATTTTGAGCAAAAAATCTTAAATTACAAACCAAATAGCAATTAAATAAATTACAAGACAACTAAATAAATTGCAATATATATATATTATACATTTTAAAAATATAAATTTTAAATATATATATTTTATAAAAATTGTCTGGTCCAATTTTTAGAAAGTATATATTTTATATATTTTATAATATATCCTATATATTTTATAAAATAATATATTTTACATATTTATAAAATATATGTATTTTACACAAATGGTCCGATCCAGTTTTTACGGTTTGAAATTTCCAAAACCAAAAACCGAACCGTATGAAACGGTTTGGTTTTCAAAATTTTAAAACCGAGTTCGTTTTTTCTTGATTTGGTTCGGTTTGGTTCAGTGGTTTGGACCGGTTTGTAAAAAAACTTGTTCACCTTGTTAATGAAGTGGGTAACAGTAATTACTGGAGAAGAGAAATTTTCTTTTAAAGAAAAAAATGAAGAAATTTTGATGATTGGTCATTTCAATGTGTCTCATATATCTTGTGCATTTTATTATGCCTCTAAAACTTTTTTAAGCTATGCTATTTATATTTAGATTGAGGATGCGTAGGGAGTCTTCATATGTGTTAGACACTTTTGGATTATGCAGTCATTTGTAAAGAATAATATGATTAATTCTCAAAATTACTTTCACCAAAAGTAACGCTTTTTTCCTCAAAGTTTATTTATCTTTGACAAATGAGGGATAATTTCATTAACCAAATGGGCAAAAACATTACTTATGTAAATGTTAGACATGTATTTCTTGAATAAAAGCCGTATTTTATTGATATTAACTGATGTACAAAAGGTCACATACGTTAGAATATGAATGTTTTGATAAAGTTGAAAAGATTTTGAAAAAGGAATGAAAAGTCATTTTATACTTGGGAAATAAAAAGGCTTGAACAAATAAAGAAGTAACATCATATCCTGACATAGATCTCTAACATAGATCAATGTATACATCATACCCTAACATAAATTTCTAACAAATACATCATATCATGACATAGATCTCTGATAGAGATCAATATATACATCGTACCCTCATATAGATCGATCGATATAACATCATACCCTCACTAACCCTCTCACAAAGGTGTAGGCACAAAGAAGTGATCTTCTCATTGCTTCCGTTGTGTAGAAAGTTGATGGCTTGAGCTATCACCAAAAACTTTAAGCGTACGTTGATAGGCAAACCTTCGATATACCCTCCTAGACGGCACTCTTAGCCTTGGCAAACACCCTCAAATCGCTCATCTTTGAGAGTTATTAACCTTGATTTTTGATGTAAAATCAAGAAAACAAAATCTCACAATTTGGAGATTAAAACGAAGTTTAATTTTGATTGAATTAACGCTGCCAAAATTGACCAAATGAGGCCTTTTATGCTGAATTTTGCTAGCTAATTAAGAGTCCTAAAAGTATAAAACTATATTTTAAAAGTCTATCAAAAGTTTGAAAAAACAAGCTACAATTTGTACTAAAGTTTAAACTTGGAAAAACTAATTATTTTGTCTTCAATTTTGGAGTGGTTATCTTGATCCTTCTTGAATCCCATTCAGACGATTTTTTGGATGTCCTTGATTACCTTGTGGATCAAATTTGAAGGTTGAGATAAGCTTGGAGATGTCTTCAAAAAGTTGGCTGAAAATTAATCTTGAGTAGCCTTTGAATTTGAGTTCAGATTTACTTCATCTTGATCATATTCTTGGCCGCCCCCTTTGATCCTTGTAGTGCAGATATGCTTGTCCTTATCTTTGTTGGAGAGTTGATCTTAAAGTAGCCTTTCAAACTATGTATTTGTTGGGGGAAGGGATTCGGAGAAATATTCATTGGGACAAACATTCCTTAGGATAACATTCCACAGGACAAATATTCCTTGGGACAAACATTCCCGAGGACAAACATTCTCTTTAGGACAACATTCTCTTGAGACAAACATTATCTTGAACATTCTTCTTTGTCTTTTAAGATATCATCATCCTTTTCACACCATCAGGTCTCCTACAAGACAAAGTTGTGAAAACAAGAATCATTAGTAATGCAAAGTTATGAAAACAAGAATTAAATGAGATAAAACAACTAGAAGACGCACACACACACATATGCAAGATTGCCTAAATGGTTTTGGTTTCAAGTAAATGAACCCAATGTTCATTTGGTTCATCTTGCACATGCCTAAACAAGAAGCTTGCAACATAAAGATCAAGTTGTTTGGCCTTGATTGTTATATGACCGGTGACACTATGTTGGGATCCTTGATCTGCATCAATCCCCCCTTCTCAAAAAGATTCGCCCTCGAATCAAAAGAATCATCATTGTAGGAGGTTACGTCAGCAACATTGAAAGTAGAGGAAACAGCACCATACCTTTGAGGTAGGTCCAAAATGTAAGCATTTGGACCCACACGTTGAAGCAATTTGAAGGAGCCATCTTCCCTAGACAACAATTTATTTTCCTTTCCTTAGGAAACCTCTCTTTTAAGTGCAACCAAACTAAGTCACCTGGCTCAGAAGAAACTTCTTTACGATGCTTCTTCGTGTATATGCCTTATTCTTTTCTTCTGGTTGGAGTTTAATCTTTTCATGCAACTTGTTAATGGTTTTAGCTTTATGTTTACCATTTAAACTTGAACGTTCTTGCAAAGGAATGAGAATCAAATCCATAGGAGACAAGAGACTAAAGTCATACACAATCTCAAAAGGACTATGCAATGTACCATGATGAACACTCCTATTATATGCAAACTCTATATATGGAAAACAATCTTCCCAACTTTTAATATGCTTTTGCAGATTGGCATGCAATAATTATGAAAGAGTACGATTTACAACTTCAGTTTATCCATGAGTTTGTGGGTGAGCATTGGTTGAAACAACAAGTTAGTACCAAGCTCAGCCCACAAAACACGCCAAAAGTGGCTCGTTGTATCTCTATCACTTACAATTGTTCTAGGCATGCCACAATCTCACAATCTCACGAAAGAATAAATCAACAACATGGTTAGCATCATCAACCTTCTTACACGCAATGAAATGAGCCATTTTAGAAAAATGGTCAACCACAACAAAGACACTATCCCGACCACTCCTAGACCTAGGTAGGCCTAAAACAAAGTCCATAGAAAGGTCCATCCAACGGGAATCTGGTACGGGCAAAGGGAAATAAAGACAATGTGGTTGCGATTTAAATTTGTCTTGCTTACACATAAGACAACTTGCACAAATCTTATCAATATCCACACGCATATGAGGCCAATAAAAATGTTCTTTAAGGGTTTCTAAAGTCTGGATTACTCCAAAGTGTCCCATCAATCCTCCCCATGGGCTTCTCTCACCAACATCTCTCTCATGGAAGATTGGGGCACACACAACTTTTGTTCCTTAAAGAGGTATCCATCATGCATGTAGAATTTTCCAAAAAGTGTCTCTTGACAAGCATTAAAGATGTTGTCAAAGTCATGATCATTAGCATACAATTCCTTCATTGATTCAAAATCTAGAAAAAGTGAGGACAAGGCAGTCACTAAGGTGTACCTCCTAGAAAGGGCATCAGCGACTATGTTATCCTTACCTTGTTTATCTTTAATCACATAAAGAAATTATTCTATAAACTCCATCCATTTGGCACGTCTTTTATTAAGCTTTCATTGGCCCTTAATGTATTTTAGACTCTCATGGTCAGTGTGAATCACAAATTCCTTAGGCTAAAGGTAGTGTTGCCAAGTTTGGAGGGATCTAAGGCATATAGCTCTTTGTCATAAGTGGAGTAATTCAATGAGGCTCCCTTTAATTTCTCGCTTAAGTAGGCTACGAGTTGTTTTCCTTAGGTCAATACAACAATACCGACACCAGTAGCATCACTCTCTATTTCAAAGGTCTCATCAAAATTGGGTAGCCTAAGAATGTGTGCAGTGGTTAGCCTTCTCTTAAGCTCCTCAAATGCCTTCTGTTGTGGCTCCTTCCACTAAAAAGGCATATTTTTCTTAGCAATTTCATTCAAGGGTGCGGCTATGGAAGAAAAATCTTTAAAAAACCTCCTACAGAAGCTTGCTAAGCCATGGAAACTATGCACCTCTGTAACAGTCTTAGGGGTAGGCCATTCTACAATCGAACTCACTTTTTCCTCATCCATCTCTATCCCACCAGCAGTGATTATGAAGCCTAAAAAGGCAACTTTCTCTAAACAAAAGGAACACTTCTTAAGATTGACATAGAGTTGTTCGGCTTTCAGCTTCTCAAAAACGGCTCTCAGGTGATCTAAATGGTCCTCAAACATTTTGAAATGGATCAGGATGTCATCAAAATATACCCAACGAATCTCCCAATGAAGGTCCTCAAATCTTCATTCATCAACCTCATAAAGGTGCTAGGAGCGTTTGTGAGCTTGAAGGGCATCACTAACCACTCATAGAGCCCAAACTTGGTCTTGAATGTTGTTATCCATTTGTCCACCTCTTTTATCGTGACTTGGAAATATCCTTACTTAAAATCTATTTTGGTGAAGTATCTAGATCCATACAACATATTTAACATGTCATCCAACCTAGGTATGGGATATTTATAATTCACTGTGATCTTATTTATGGCTCTACAATCCGTGCACATTCTCCAATTACCATCTTTCTTAGGGACTAGGATAACGGGTACAACGCATGGGCTCAAGCTCTCTCTCTTACTAATCCACCCGCTAGGAGTTCCTCTACTTGTCTTTGAATTTCTTTGGTCACCTCGGGGTTGGCTCTGTAGACTGGTCTATTAGGAAGGACAACTCCTGGTACAAAGTTTATTTGATGTTCTATTCCTCTTAAGGATGGTAATCCTTTGGGTAGCTCAGTGGGGGAACAAAACATCAAATTCTTCTAGAAGGGGGACTACTGAGGTGGGTAAAGATGGTGGCAGCTCTTCACTAGAGATGAGACACTCCTTATACACTAAAATTAGGACAATTTTGTTGGTGTAAAGGGCATGGCCCATCTCTCTTTATTTTGCAAAGTACCCACACTTTTTCTTGTTTTTGTTGAGAAATATGTTTGGATAATTTTCAAAGTCATGATTTTAAGTGGTGAATATTTAAAAATGTCACACATGGTGTTAAAAGTTGAAAAAGTTGACATCGATCTCTCAGGTTGTTGCACATCGATCGATCTATGTACATAGATCCCTCACATTGATCGATCCATGTAAGGCAGCGAAAGTTCAAGACCTTACGGTGAGACATCGATCACTAAACCTGAGACACATCGGTCGATGAATGTACATCGAACCCTCACTTCGATAGATCGATGTAGGTCAGAGACAAACTCTGAAACTTTCGGTGAGACATCGATCTCTCAACCTGAGACACTTCGATCGATCGATGTCTAGGGTTTTTAGAAATAATTTTCTAAAATGTGTTTAAAATGGTTGTTTTCATTTGAATATGATTTATACATGTTTATTATGTGATTATTATGTGTTTTTGGTGTTTATAATTGTCTTGTGACTAACATGCCTTGAAAGTTTCTACAACTTACCCAAAAGGGCAAAATTGGTATTTTGAGTTTTGTAGGAACATCACATGGTGAAAATATTTTAAGGATGTATTCTTATATTATTTATCATCACAAAGTTGGTATTATGATTATTTCTGACCATCCGGGTCATTTCTGGAGTTTTTACATACCAGGGGCATTTTGTTCATTTTACCCCCAAGGGTATTTTTGGTATTTTTACTCAAAGAATCTCTTGAGCATATTATTATCTTCATTCTGGAGTTGTGCTATTATTATTTTGAAGATTATATGGTGATCTTATATCATTTCTCTCATTTGATGATATTAATGACTATAGCTGGATATGTGACGATTTGAGATGTCACATTCTATTTCTATCTTGAAGAGTCTATTTTATATGTTATTGGAGGTTATTATTCATCATTTTTCAAAGTTTGTCAAGGTGGTAAAGTTGTGAAAATGATCACGACATATAAGAAGAAATATTAGGAATTTTGGTGTTACACGTTGACATAATCTTGTCAACTATTATCTATTGATTTCTTCTTCAAAAATCTGAGTTGCTACACATATATGTATGCTTAAAAACGTGTATGATCAGGTGAGAATGATGGTGTACTTATTTTATGAGTTGGTGACAAGTGGACCAATCAAAAAGGAGCTAGTTGGCAAAAATTACCAACTTGGATTTTTCAAAAATGTGGTGTTCTTGGCAGATTTTTTTAATCAAAATGAAGCTCTCACATGTCCTATTCTTGTGCTTGGAGTTGAGAGTATTTTGGTGGTATTATCCTTTCTTATTATCTTCCATTTACAAAGGATTATTAAGGATATTTTTAAATGAAAATTTGAAGTAGCCAACGGCTACTTGTTGTTGGAGCTGATTTTTATTTGAACTTGTCAAATGCCCACATGCCTGTTATCTTGCCAAAGAGTTGAGAAGATAATGGAGTTGCTATGGCCATATTATCTTCACATTTTCGAGATAATTCCAGGTCATTTTTGGAGCTAAAAATCGGCCAACAAGGTGTTTCCAAGGTGGACCAATTATGTTGTCTTATTTTGCCAAGTGTACAAAGCCAATCAATGATGTGAAGACACTTTGAATTGATGATGAAGATGGTGGCTCATGTGCATTCTTATCTCCAAGGCTCATTTCACACTATAAATAGGAGGCAATGGTGAAGAAGATGAAACACACTTGAAGCTCGCAAGCATTTGTTGAATTGTCTAGCTATCATCTTCTTCTTGTTGCTGTTCTCGTTCCATTCTTTGTAGCAAAGGTGTTCTTATTATTTTTGTTGAGCTACAAGCCTCTTGAGCTTCATTTGTAATATTGATTAGCCATTTCTATAAGGCTATATCAATAGGTTATAGAGGTGTTGCAAATAAGCGTTGCATAGAAGGTGATTATCCAAGTCTTGAATAGGGTTGGTGTATAACACAAGGATCAAGCTTGGTTCTTGTTGTAAGGTGATTCATTTCATAGTGAAATCCAAGGAAAGGTATTCCTTGGGACTGAAGTAGGTCACATTGACCAAACTAGGATAAATTCTCGGTGTTCTTGTCTTGTTTCTTCATTTCTGTTTTCTGCCTGTTTTTACTGCAGTTTTTACACAACTTCTCACGTTTTGAAAAAATAGCTAAACACTTTCAAAATTCGTGATTTTTGGTGGAGTTATACTTCAGACTGTTATCTTTCATTTGCAACAAGAATCACTATATTTGCATAAGGGAAAGTTAGTCTTTCAGTCTTTGCAAGATAACTGCTCCAATCTGGCTGCAATCTGACTAGTTTTGAAAAAACTTAAATTTTGTATTTATCAAGAATTGTTTAAGGTCAGGTCCTTTTGGAAACATCATCTACACATCATAAGGAGTGTTTTTATATAAAGATCAACCTTTTTGGTTGAGTATTCAAAGAGAAATACGTTTGTCAAAATCAGCAACATTCTGTCCAATTCTGTCCAGATTGACCATCTGAATCTTTTTATTTGTTTGAAGGGTCAAACGATCTTATTTTTGTCTGATTTTTGGACAGAGCCTTGCTAACACATTGAAGTTATATTCTGGAAAGTTTCATAATTTGTGGAGTTGTTTACACTTATTGTTGAATTTTTCAAAGACGGGTTCTGAATCTGAGGTGGTCTCAGATTCTATTTTCAAAGGGGATTTTTACAAAGGGGTAGTAGTGTAATTTCTGCTAACAACTATTCACCCCCTCTTCTAGTGGTGTTTATTGCAGGTGCACGGTCCAACAACTGGTATCAGAGCAAGGTCTGCACCACTCAAAGAAGCAAGATTCAACACCGTACAAATAATACAAGGCCAAGAAACAATTACTCTTTGTAGCCTGCTAATCTCAGATTAAAGGTACATACAATGGCCATAGTTTCTCACAAAGGTGAGTTGAAAGGTATGTCCACTCAACGTCCTCCTCTTTTTGATGGCAATAATTTTTTTCATTGGAAACTAAGAATGAGGCTATTCTTAATGGCTATACACATCGATTTATGGTCTATAGTTGAAATGGGCCGTACATTCCAATGAAGATTGTACAAGTTAGTGGAGTCACACATGAAGTAGAAAAATATAAAAGTGAATGGTCTTCTGAAGATAAAAGAAAATGTCTATGAATGCAAAAGCCATGCAATTGCTTTTAAATGGACTTACGAATTCTGAAGCAGGATATATATCAAATTGCACAAGTGCACATGACATGTGGAAGTCATT
The DNA here is from genome assembly GCA_036186865.1 of Eustoma russellianum. Taxonomy (NCBI): domain Eukaryota; kingdom Viridiplantae; phylum Streptophyta; class Magnoliopsida; order Gentianales; family Gentianaceae; genus Eustoma; species Eustoma russellianum. Next base: position 8,465,424 of record AP025073.1, on the reverse strand, counting down.
AGAATTAAAGCATGAAGGTACAAGCAGTGTAAAAGAATAAAAAATAAACATGCTTATGAATGAGTTAGAATCTTTCAAAATGTTGTTGAACGAATCCATAACATCTATGGATTTGAGAATTACTAACATTTTCAATGCTCTTGAAGCTTTAGGCAAATCGTTCACAAACAATGAAAAGGTCCAAAAGGTGCTGCGAAGCCTTCCTGCTGAATGGGATCCAAAGATCACGGCAATTGAAGAGATGAAATCTATCACAAAAATGGACGAATTGATAGGCTCACTCAGAGTATACGAGGTTAAATTAAACCAACGAAAGTCTGAATCGTCAAGTCATTCGGTAAGTCAATAGCTTTCAAAACAACTGAAACACATGCTAGTAATGATGATACTAATAGTGATACTGAATTAGACGATGACTTGATATTGATAGCTAGAAAACTTAGAAAGTTTTACAAACGTCCAAATAGGAATAAACAACGTACTTTTTCTTCTTCTTCTTTTTCTCAATCTAAGAAAAATAACTCTAACAACAGTAAATGGTATAATAAAGAATTAAAGTGCTACGAGTGTGGTCAAAAGGACATATTCCATATGATTGTCCAACAAAAAAATAATAATAATAACAACAAACAAGCCAAGGACAAGGAGGCACAAAAGAAAAAAGGAGTCTAAGTCAAAGAAAGGCAAACGAGCAATGAAGGTGAGCACATGGAGCGACTCATCCGACTCAGAATCCGAAACTGAGGAAGCTCAAGTCTGATTCGTATCCAACGAGGGTAAGTTCTTCTTCTGATAGTGATTCTGATAGTAACATGACATTTGATAAAATATATGAAGAGTTTTTAAGAATGCATGCTCACTGTAAGAGGCTCTCTAAAGAAAAGAAGAAACTAATTGAAGAAAATGACAAGTTGAAGACTTCCAACTTGGAATTTTCCGACCAATTATAATCTTTTAAACAAGTGTCTACTAATACTCTTGATTCTTTAGAGAATAAAATTGAATCAACTTAGGAAAAATGAACAAAAGTTAAAAAACGGAAAATAGTATGCTACAATCTAAGTTAGAAAGTTGTGACAATGAGATAGTGCAACTTAAGTCTTCTAAACTTACCTTAGAAAAGATGTTAGAACAATTTAAATCTGGTGCAAATATGTTAGATACACTTATTATCATAGCAAAAAATATGGAAATGATAAAACTGGATTAGGATATAAAGAAGAAGATGACAAAGTAGGTAAAAAGGACTAAGTTTGTATCTTCAACTACTAAACAATCTTTATAAAGCTATAAAACAACTTTGCCTGCTAAATCTTCTTCTACTCCTTCTTTGTTCATTCTAAGGCAAAAATACAACATGCACCTACAAATGTACACACATATAAATGTACAACTAGGCAAAACTTTACATCTAGACAACCTAGAAATTAATGCCTAAGTGTATGCAAATGCAACTAGACATAATAAAATGCATCCAACTTATTATGAACCTAAGTATAGGCAACAACTCATATAAGTCTTATAGAAATGCCTATGAACACCACTTATATAGTGCCATTCAAGAAACAAAATCGCATGTCTTATACACACTATCAAAATTGGCCTAGACATAGTACTTATCAACAAAGATATAACATGTCAACATCTTTTTGGAATCATCAAACATATGTTTAATCCTTTATATTCAACATATTCAAAAATGTGCCTAGAAGGTATGTTCAAGTTTGGATACCTAAAGGATATCTAAACAAGAATGGTGCCCCTAACATTCAAGACCCAAATAAAGGGTACCTAAAACTTTGTCTCTATTGTAGGTAAACGCAAAGAATGCAAGAAGAAGGCAAAGTCAAAGAATCTAAAATCAATGGTTTTTAGATAGTGGATGTTCGAGGCATATGACGGGAAACCCCAAACTATTCACCGAGTTGGAACAAATCAAGAATGGAGGAAAAGTAACATTTGGTGACAACAACAAAGGACAAGTTGTTGGAAAAAGATCAATTAGGGACCCTAACACATTTCAAATACGAAATGTGTTGTTAGTAAGCATCTCTCTTATAATTTAATATTAAGAATTTCTCAACTTATAGATTGCGGTTATAATGTCTCTTTTCTTCCCAATTCATGTGATATAATAAATAAAAAAGGATAAATAGTTTAAAAGGAAATAAGGATGTTAACATTTATACTCTTACCTTAGATAACATGTTAGATGCTAAGGTTAAGTGTCTAATATCACATGACTTAGATGTAATTTATGGCATAGAAGATTAGGCCATATATGAATTTCAACCAATAAGAAATTATCTAAGAAGAATTTAATTAGAGGAATGCCTAAGTTAGACTTAGATAATTTTCAAATGTGTGAAACATGTATTAAAGGAAAACACATTAAAGAAACATTAAAACCGAAACATGAATTGAGTACTAGTCATGTACTAGAATTGCTTCACTTAGACTTATTTGGTCCAAGTAGGACGAGAAGTCTAGGTGGACACTACTATATGTGTGTCATAGTAGATGATACTCACGCTACACATGGACATTGTTTTAACACACAAAGACGATGCTCCATTAGCAACCGAAACTCTTATTAAGCAACTTGAAAACATTTACGAAGAAAATGTTCACGAATTAGAAGTGATAGAGGTGGAGAATTTAAAAACAAAGACGTAATCAAATTTTGTGAACTAAATGGAATTAAACATGAATTTCAAAACCTAGAACACCACGACTCAATGGAGTTGTTGAAAGTAAAAATAGAACGATTCAAGAAGTTGCTAGGACAATGCTATGTGAAAACAAAGTACCTAAGTATTTGTGGGCTAAAGCTGTTAGTTGTGCATGCTATATTATAAATAGGCTTTCTATTAGAAAGAAATTGAATAAAACACCTTATGAATTGTTAAACAATAGACAACCTAAAGTAGATTATCTTAAGGTTTTGGTTGTAAATTTTTGTATTGAACGCTAAGGATAATCTAGACAAATTTGAACAAAAACCTATTGAAAGTATATTTGTTAGTTATTCAACTAACTCAAGAGTATATAGGTGTTATTATCCTGCATCTAGAAAAATAGTTGAATCTATACATGTGAAATTCAATGAAAATGCATGTTTTGAAGTTAGTGATAAAAATCAACATAAACATGAGAATAATGTTGAAAATATGTTTGATGATGATGATGTATTACTTGAGCCTGTACTTGATCATCTAGAACCAACTCTCCCTGAACAAGATATGCATGAACCCTTAGATGAAATAAGAAGAAACTTTGCAATTGGAAGATAATACAACTAATGATCAAATTACATACGACAATGTTCATACAAATGAAACATTTGAAAAAGATGAGGGTGAACCTAGTCAATCTAGGAATTGGTGGCATCCTAAAGAATTAATCATTGGGAATCCAAGTGTTGGGGTTAGAATACGTAGAAACGTAAGTCAACTTGAAGGACATTGCTTAGTTTCACACATAGAACCTAAGAATATTAAGGAAGCCTTAGGTGACATATCATGGATAGATGCCATGTATGAGGAATTGAACCAATTCATAAGGAACAACGTGTGAGACTTAGTACCTAAACCTGAAGACAAGTCTATAATAGGAACTAAATGGGTCTTTAGGAACAAAATGGATGAACAAGGAAATATTACAACAAATAAAGCTAGGCTAGTCGCATAAGGTTATAATCAACAAGAAGGAATAGATTATGAAGAAACCTTTGCACCCGTTGCACGACTAGAGGCAATTAGATTGTTACTTGCGATTGCAAGTCTAAGCGACATCAAACTCTACCAAATGGATGTCAAGAGTGCGTTCTTGAATGGATACATCCAAGAAGAGGTGTTTGTGAAACAACCCCCTGGATTCGAAGATCCAAAGAATTCTAACCATGTATACAAGCTTAAAAAAGCTCTATATGGTATGAAACAAGCTCCAAGAGCTTGGTATGATAGATTTGCGAACTTTCTTATTGCAAATAATTATCAAGGGGGAACCATCGACAACATATTATTCCTAAGAAGAAAAGATAATGACTTATTAATAATTGAAAGATATGTAGACGATATTATCTTTGGTTCAACTAACCCTACCTTGGTAAAAGACTTGGAAGAATGTATGAAGTCAGAATTTGAAATGTCAATGGTGGAAGAGTTGAATTATTTCTTAGGACTACAAATCAAACAAACCCCTCAAGGAATTCACATTAGTCAACATAAGTATGTCAATGATATGATTAAGAAGTTTGGCTTTGAAGAGTTGAAACCAACACCTACTCCCATGAGTGTTAGCACCAAACTAGATAAGGATGAAAATGAAAAACCTTTTGATGACACACTATATAGGTCTATGATTGGTTCACTATTATGCTTAACTGCATCAAGACTTGAGGTATCACATTACAATGCGGTGAAAAAGATCTTTAGATATCTTAAACACACACCTCACTTAGGACTTTGGTATGATAGAAACGCTAAGTTGGAATAACACGCTTATAGTGATGCTGATTATGGTGGTTGCAAATTAGATAGAAAATCCAGCGGTACGTGTCAATTCATAGGAACCAACTTGATTTCTTGGTTTTCTAAAAGCAAGCTAGTGTAGCTCTTTCTACCACTGAAGCTGAGTATATTGCCTTAAGTTTATGCACTACCCAAATACTTTGGCTTAAACAACAACTCAGTGATTTTGGCATTAAAATGAATAAGATTCTAATTTTCTGCGATAGTACAAGTGCAATCAATCTTTCTCGGAATCCAGTGCTTCATTCTAAGGCCAACACATTGAGATGCGATACCACTTCCTTCAAGATCATGTTCAAAATGAGGATATAGTTATAAACCATATAAAACTGATCACCAAATAGCTGATATATTTACCAAACCCCTTAATCAAGCAACTTTTGAAAACTTACGAGCCAAGCTAGGTATGATGACTTACGATACTATTGCATAGTTCTATCTTTTGCATGATTTGTAAAATAAAGGGGGAGATAGAATAAGAACATGATTTTAGTTGGTAAGTCATAATTTGTTGAATAATATGCTAAGTTTCAATTGGTGTAAGCTAAGTTTTAATTGGTGTAAGTTGAGCATAGATTAAGGGAGAGAGTATAATTTGAGGGGGAGCATATGAATACGAGCATATGAACACATGAGAGTTGAAAATTTAAAAACAATGTGAAAACAAGTGGCAATTGGTTGGAGGTTAGTTTCTAAAACAATTGGTACAAATTTGGTGAATAGATTTATGATAAACAATTGGTTGTAACTTGTGACATTAAAATCATGTTAGGTTATTTTGAAAATCATCCAAAAGGGAGAGAATGTTAAGAAATATGTTTGGATATTTCAAAGTCATGATTTTAAGTGGTGAATACTTAAAAATGGCACACATGGTGTTAAAAGTTGAAGTTGAAAAGTTGACATCGATCTCTCAAGTTGTTGCACATCGATCGATCTATGTACATAGATCCCTCACATTGATCGATCCATGTAAGGCAGCAAAAGTTCAGGACCTTACGGTGAGATATCAATATCTAAACTTGAGACACATCGATCGATGAATGTACATCGAACCCTCACTTCGATCGATCAATGTAGGTCAGAGACAAACTCTGAAACTTTCGGTGAGACATCGATCTCTCAACCTGAGACACTTCGATCGATCGATGTCTAGGGTTTTTAGAAATAATTTTCTAAAATGTGTTAAAATGGTTGTTTTCATTTGAATATGATTTATACATGTTTATTATGTGATTATTATGTGTTTTTGGTTTTAATTGTCTTGTGACTAACATGCCTTGAAAGTTTCTACAACTTACCCAAAAGGGCAAAATTGGTATTTTGAGTTTTGTAGGAACATCACATGGTGAAAATATTTCAAGGATGTATTCTTATATTATTTATCATCACAAAGTTGGTATTATGATTATTTCTGACCATCCGGGTCATTTCTGGAGTTTTTACATACCAGGGGTATTTTGTTCATTTTACCCCCAAGGGTATTTTTGGTATTTTTACTCAAGGAATCTCTTGAGCATATTATTATCTTCATTCTGGAATTGAGCTATTATTATTTTGAAGATTATATGGTGATCTTATATCATTTCTCTCATTTGATGATATTAATGACTATAGCTGGATATGTGACGATTTGAGATGTCACATTCTATTTCTATCTTGAAGAGTCTATTTTATATGTTATTGGAGGTTATTATTCATCATTTTTCAGAGGTTGTCAAGGTGGTAAATTTGTGAAAATGATCACGACATATAAGAAGAAATATTATGAATTTCGGTGTTACACGTTGACATAATCTTGTCAACTATTATCTATTGATTTCTTCTTCAAAAATCTGAGTTGCTACACATATATGTATGCTAAAAACGTGTATGATCAGGTGATAATGATGGTGTACTTATTTTATGAGTTGGTGACAAGTGGACCAATCAAAAAGGAGCTAGTTGTCAAAAATTACCAACTTGGATTTTTCAAAAATGTGGCCAACGGCTACTTGGTGTTCTTGGCAGATTTTTTAGTCAAAATGAAGCTCTCAAATGTCCTATTCTTGTGCTTGGATTTGAGGGTATTTTGGTGGTATTATCCTTTCTTATTATCTTCCATTTACAAAGGATTATTAAGGATATTTTTAAATGAAAATTTGAAGTAGCCAACGGCTACTTGTTGTTGGAGCTGATTTTATTTGAACTTGTCAAATGCCCACATGCCTATTATCTTGCCAAAGAGTTGAGAAGATAATGGAGTTGTTATGGCCATATTATCTTCACATTTTCAAGATAATTCCAAGTCATTTTTGGAGCTAAAAATCGGCCAACAAGGTGTTTCCAAGGTGGACCAATTATGTTGTCTTATTTTGCCAAGTGTACAAAGCCAACCAATGATGTGAAGACACTTGGACTTGATGATGAAGATGGTGACTCATGTGCATTCTTATCTCCAATGCTCATTTCACACTATAAATAGGAGGCAATGGTGAAGAAGATGAAACACACTTGAAGCTCGCAAGCATTTGTTGAATTGTCTAGCTCATCTTCTTCTTGTTGCTGTTCTCGCTCCATTCTTTGTAGCAAAGGTGTTCTTGTTGTTTTTTGAGCTACAAGCCTCTTGAGATTCATTGTAATATTGATTAGCCATTTCTATAAGGCTATATCAATAGGTTGTAGAGGTGTTGCAACTAAGCGTTGCATAGAAGGTGATTATCCAAGTCTTGAATAGGGTTGGTGTATAACCCAAGGATCAAGCTTGGTTCTTGTTGTAAGGTGATTTATTTCATAGTGAAATCCAAGGAAAGGTGTTCCTTGGGACTGGAGTAGGTCACATTGACCGAACCAGGATAAATTCTCGGTGTTCTTGTCTTGTTTCTTCATTTCTGTTTTCTGCCTGTTTTTACTTAATTTCTCACGTTTTGAAAAAATAGCTAAACACTTTTCAAATTCGTGATTTTTGGTGGAGTTATACTTCAAACTGTTAGATTTCATTTGCAGCAAGAATCACTTGATTTGAGCAAGGGAAAGTTAGTCTTTCAGTCTTTGCAAGATAACTGCTCCAATCTGGCTACAATCTGACCAGTTTTGAGAAAACTTAAATTCTGTATTTATCAAGAATTGTTTAAGGTCAGGGCCTTTTGGAAACATCATCTACACATCCTAAGGAGTGTTTTTATATAAAGATCATCCTTTTTGGCTGAGTATTCAAAGAGAAATACGTTTGTCAAAATCAACAACATTCTGTCCTATTCTATACAGATTGACCATCTGAATCTTTTCATTTGTTTGAAGGGTCAAACGATCTTATTTTTGTCTGATTTTTGGACAGAGTCTTGTTAACACATTGAAGTTGAATTATGGAAAGTTTCATAATTTGTGGAGTTGTGTACACTTATTTTTAAATTTTTTAAAAATAAGTTCTGAATCTGAGGTGGTCTCAGATTCTGTTTTCAAAGGAGATTTTTACAAAGGGTAGTTGTGTAATTTCCGATAACCACTATTCACCCCCTTCTAGTGGTGTTTATTGCAGGTGCACGGTCCAACAGTTTCCACTCACGTTTAGGGGTACTATCTCCTTTCCTTTACTCTCTTGCCTTTTGGCTTCAGTTTTCATGCCTTCCATAAATTTCTTTCCGACTTCTTTCTCCTTAAGGTCGGTCTTAGACTTACACATATGTTTCGGATCCTCATAGACTTTGTGGGGGGGGGAGTGCGTGCAATTTGTATAATTTACCATTAAAAGAATACTTATTCAAATAACCATCATATGTCATGTGTCCATCAAATTACCATTATCTACCAAGTAAGATATGACTAGCATGCATCGATGCAACTTCACAGAGAATATCATCTTTATAGCTACCAATGCTCAACGAATGTAAAACTTGTTTACTAACGCTAACTTCACCATAATCATTTAACCATGCAAGTTTGTAGGGATGAGGGTGATAGTCATGGACAAGTTTAACTTTCTAACCAACTCAATACTAGCCACATTTGCACAAGAACCAGAATCAATGATCATAGTGCACAATTTACCATTCACCATGCAATGAATATGAAACATGTTCTCCCTATGCTGTTCATGCTCATCAACTTTTTGAAATGCACTTAAAGCTCTCCTAACAACAAGAAATTCATGATTCTCAAAGTTATTATCTTCACATAGATCTTCTTCAATTTTGGGTTCAATTTCATGCTCATGTTCAGATTCATTTTCATACTCAGTCACATATTCGATAGTTTCCTCAATTAACATCACATGTTTATCATTAGGACAATCACGATCAATGTGACCACGACTTTGACATTTAAAGCATTTGATGTCTCTAAAGCCACTAGAGGGTTTAGAAGAACTCACTGTTGAGACATTTTGTTTGCCTCTTTCATCATGCTTCTGCGTGGCTTGCACACGTTTTTCTTGGTTTGGTGGCCAAGTTTGGCCACAGTTTTGGCCTTGAGTAGGCCGGCCTCCATCACTCCTAAAAGACCTGTTTTGGAACTTTGAAGAGGAAGATTGGTTAGTACGAGAAACTGAATGGAAATTGGAAGAGGTTCGTACCTTAAGTTGCTGCTCAATCTTCTCAACCAAGTGCACCATAGACGTCAAATCGAGGTAGGGTTGAAGCTAAACCCTTTGCACAATCTCTCTATTTAGTCCATGTAGGAATCATGCCTTGATGGATTTCTTCGGTTCTTGTAAGTTAGATCTTTCCAACAAAATTTCTAACTTTTTAAAATAATCATCAACGCTCTTATTTTCTATGGTCGTTACAACTAGTTACATTTTTAGCATATCGGACCGATACATTTTTCCTTGGCTAATTAGAATTGACATCCTAAAATTGTGGAAATACATATTTCAGTAGTACTCAAAATTTTTTATCTATGACTAATTTTAGTCTTAAATTTTTGTCTTTACCCAAATATAGTTCCTCTAATTATTATAAACTGATGAAGAGATAAAAATTCTTCACATTTAATATGTAGCTTTCTCAACTATTTATCCATTGAAATGTTGGGGCGTTACATTACTTGTATCAAATTCCCATATTCATTCCATTAAATGAATAATCTAAATTCAATTATCATCATCATAGAACGTAAATTTTAGTTATATTTTACTCTAAACACCTTCAATGACTTCACCCTTTATGTACTTTGGAGTACACTCAATTATGTTCTTCATTATCATATACATTACATGAAATACAAGAACAACAACCATCATACCAAGTATATCTTAACGACAGCAAAAGCTATCGTTAGGGTATAGGGAGAATGAGAGGCAGGAAAACAATCCATCTCAAGGGATAGAGAGTTTGCTTTCAATGAGACTACCGGCTCTATGTGTACCTACATAGATAACACAATAATAGGAATACATTACATAAAATCCAATGTCAAATCTTTTAGCAGTGTCATAGTCTCACTAAAGTCAATTATTATCATCAAAATCATACACTAAAGATTAGTATGCATCAATGGAGCAAGTTGTGTTTATTACATAATATACAAGTTTCAAACATGAACACTACATTAAAGTAGTATTCTTGATTTCATATTCTCCACGGTATTTGAATTTAAATTATTCAAATCACATCGTGACCATAATGATAAAATAGTCATTGCCAAGTTACAACAACATTAAAGAAAGATTTTTGTTTGCGTTTGTTTTCTCATTTTTGTTTTCATTTTGCATTTTACATTATAATAATGTAAACAAGTATTTGATTTTACATTTTTTACATATAAATTATTCAATATGGTACTTATTTTAATCCTTGTAACATGATCTTTAATATGATAATTGTTTTTCCAAAATAATGTCTCTAATTTGTGCAGAAATAATTTTTTTTACATGGAGAGAAGTAAAAAAAATAAAAAAGTAGTTAAAATTTTATTGAAAAATGCACACAAACACACCACATATATACGCACAGTCACACACACAACACTTTTTGTGTTTGTCTTTGTCTTTCATTATTTGTCTATGTAGGTACATATAGAGACGGGGTCTCGCTGGAAGCAAACTCTATCTTTTGGAATGGAAGTATTGTTTGTCTGCCTATCACCCCAAACCCTAGCGAAAGCCTTGCGGTCTTTGGGATATACTGTGTATGTGCTATTATATATATATGTGTGTGTGTGTGTGTGTGTGTGTGTTTCTGTGTGCACATTTGTATGTGTATGTGTATACATACATATATATATGTATGTATATGTATATATAGACACACACGTGTGTGTTTGTTTCTGTGTGCACATTTGTATGCGTGTGTGTATACTATATATATATATATATATATATATATATGTATGTACATGTGTGTGTATATATATATATAGAGACACGTGTGTGTGTTTCTGTGTGCGCATTTGTATATGTATACATACGTATATATAACATGGCCAACCATAAACATTGGTATCCAAGGTGGAACCGAGAAGCAGATCAAAGGAAAGATCGTCATAAATAAATATCCCAGGAATATGAGCCATTTTAAGCTTGTAAAAGGAGTCTGCATAACACGAGGTTCTCGATTTTCATGCCCTCCATCTAGTTCAATGGGTATGGAGAATATACGAGGCAACCTGCATATTCCTAAATATCTCTTCCGCGCCGTCCCTCAACAATGTTTGAGCAAACTCCTTTGTCTTGGATTTGTTTTTCCAAGTATGATATACCTTCATCAATGGTAGAATTCATAGTTCATACAATACTCAACTCCTCTGCTGCAACAGAGGCTTCCAAAGCCTGCTTGTTTTCAGTTTCAGCCAGCCGCTTTCGTAATGACACCAAGTCCTCTCCAGCATTACATATGTACGCGGAAGCTTGTCGCCCAGACAATGTAGCTCCCTCCATGCTGTCTATGTAGTCCTGAAATAGAACCACATTGATTTCAGTTATGACACTGTAATATTTTCAGAAAAACTAGATTTTGTTGGCTCTACCGCTTTCCTTGTGGAAACGCAGATTGTATGAAACTGCAGTTTTCCTAGCAAAAACTTGGAGCATTTAGCGTGAAAAACAGAATCTTATTGGTAATGTAGCAACTTGATCTTGTAGGTGATGATATAAAAAGGCGTTCCCGGTACACTAGACTTCTGCATTTGTGTAGGGTACGGGGGAGGGACCAGATCGCAAAGCGATCCGATGTCTGCACCATTGCCCTACACTTTGTGTATAAGGCTGTTTCCGCAGCTTAAACACGTTGACGTTATCTCAAGGTCACAAAACAACCACCTTACCAGTTGCTCAAAGAACCGTCCTCTTGTAGGTGATGATATGCATAAGCCAAATTCCTTATGACCCCTTTTCCTAGCAAGCGATCACGACAACCCCTTATTCTGTGCCTGCTTACTTTTTTGAGGAGATTCAAATAAAGCTTTGTTGATTGTTAAGCCTATAAGTGTGTAATTTATTTTCTCCATAATAGCTTAAGCTTTTAGACAAGATGGTAAATCAACATAATACCAAAGCAGGACTGCCAAAGATCGAATCTTGCTGCCCTATTTTCCGAAAATTAACACTACTGCTGCTACTATTGTGCACAGTGTGCTAAGTCTACACTTGAAGGGGTGTATAGGTCTATAAATGTACAAGATACTCCTCTCTCTAGATGAAACGTTAATTTAGCAAGTCCGACAGAATTCCATGCTGAGTTCTCAGAACTATAAGGATATGTGAAGGCAAAGTAGAGGATATGGAAACAGCCCGTTATAACCATATCAAGAACAGAAGAATTAAGTTCAGTGATTGGAAGGAATGAAATTAGTGCAAGAGCACTACTTCACCTGCTTTGTATATGAACCAGCGAGAAAGAAGTTCTTCACCGGGGTCCTCTGATCTGGCCTAAACGGATCCATGCCAGGTGCTTCTCGGTATAAAGATTGACCGATTTTCACAACTGACGACCATGTAACTTCCAGACCTTGTGAAGATGGGAATAGAGCCAAAACCTGATATCAAAAAGTAGCCTCACTCTCGGAGAAAATCTAACATATGCCTGTTCTAACTAGTCAGCAACCTGACTTGGTATAACTCTTTGCATGAAAAGCTGCCATGTTTTATCTTATTAAAAAACTAGAACAAATTTCCCGTGTGTCTTCTGATACTCGTCAGTCACATTTTCCACTAGGAAAGATAGTACAAACCTGCTTCGAAACTCTCTTTATAATTTCGTCATTAGGCAGTGGCATATAAGGATCACCAGGAGTAAGCACACATCTGTAAATAAATGAACCAATGGAACAACGTCAGGAGAGAATAGATTGGACAATGATGGGGAAGTTATTGAGGCATAAAATTAATTATGACATGAACAGTATTTGGAGTCCTTACTGGAGTAATGAACCTTGGCCTTCAATGTAATAATCCTCGGGAGATGAAAGAGCAAGGTCCGAAAAGCAAGAAAAGTCTGCATCCGGTGTGTAAAGGAGATCCAAACCTGCTGCTTTTCTCAATTGCCTAGAGAAGAGAAACATGAATTTTTACTAATAGGGAAAAGAGCTTCTCTTTTGAGAATTGGCCGGCAAAAGGAAGAACTGAGCTTGCAAATGACAAAACTAGTACCAATTGCTCCATTATAACAGTGTACCTTGAACGTTCCAAGTCCTGTAACTCAGTAACCCAGCCATCGTATCTAAGTTGCACAGTCACGACGGGAACCCCAACAAGTTTATATATATTCTCAAAGAAATCCGACTCTCTCCATTGCCGTGGAAGTAGTCTTTTGATTCCGGGAACATCACAAGCTACAAGAGAAACATCAATAGCATGATCAGACTCTCTGGGTTTTTACTTAATAGTAAACATACTTGGTTTACAAAATTATTACAAACCTGCAACATATGCATCTGCATTGACAGTTTTCTTTTGAGTAGCCTGAAAAGAGAGTTAAACAAGTACTCAAGATCAATGAAATAACAAATATGAACCACGAATTTGATGGGCACCTTAGGGCCGGTCAACCTCTTTCGTATTTCGCTGGCAAAAATTTTCTTATACAAAATTTCTTATACCTCTTTGTATTTTTTTTTATTCGCTTAGGTTATTTTTCTAAGAAAAATTAAATAGGATATTTATAAGAAAATTAGATAGGATATTCCTCTTTTTTGTTGCTAAGTTTTACGAGTTTGGAATCTGTAAATAGGACCTCTTGTACATTGTTTTGATAATCTCTTTCATCAATAAAATTTGAGAAATTTGAGTCTTTGCTCTTGTGGGTTTTTGAAGTTTGTCATGTTCAAGCTTCGTCCTTTGAATTCAATCATTCCCTTGAGCAAGGGTTATGATTTGGATTCATTCCCAGATTGTTCAAAAGCTTTGAAAGGTCTACTAAGAACCTTGGCAAGAAGGTTGTCTTTGAATTCAATCAATCCCTTAAGCAAGGGTTGTGATCTAGATTCATCTCCAAATTGTTCAAGAAGCTTTCCAATGGTCTACCAATGTTCTTAACAAGAAGGCTGTTGATCAAACGCAGATTGTTCAACATGGATAAACAACGGGTCTAACAAGGTTCATTAGAAATCTGCGTTCATACGGAGGGTCTAAAAAGGTTCTTCCTTATCATCTTTGTTCTTCGTATTCTTCGTATTTTTTGTTGTTCTTCGTGTCTTTTTTTAGAATCACTTAACTTCTTGTTATCAAGAGGTCTTTCGGGAGCGTGTCATTCCGTTAAATACGGATCAAAATTCTAAATTTCAAGCTCAGCACTTTATATCCGTAATCTATTAAACGCGATGTTTCACAAGCTTAGCTTTTAATATTCAAAAACTTTTAAACACAGAGCATACGCATGTAGAACCAAAACTTCATACACTAACATACTGTATAAATACCTGCATACATGTGGAAAAGTATTCTACCTTGGACATGGCAAGACCTGTGACATATGTATCTCCATCAGGGGATGCATCATAAAGGATTTCTCTGCAACCCCACCTAAGGTGAAACCTATTAAAGCAGAGGAGTGAAGCCAGTATGGATAAGAAAAACCGTCATTCTTAGAAATGTCAGTATATGACAAGTTAATGTGCATAAAGCTGAGATTCAGTATGTGTTGTTTTGAAGTCTCACCTGCCCCCCTTATCCATGATACTTCTTGATGGGACCACTCAAATAAACATCAGGAGAACCTTTGAGCATCCGCAACAGGGAAGCCTCAGTCTTGGTGGCAAATAAAGCAAATATGGTGAGCATACAACGTGCACTAATATTATCACAATCAATGAACCCAAGAGCGTATGCAACAGGATCCCACATCTTCTGGATGCTAGAACGTGTCCCACCTTTGGATAGGAACCAATCAGAGAAGCTTATCTGTTCAAAAAGGTATAATAACTTCAGAACAGACTAAGACAAAAAATGATTAGCCAGGAAGATGATATGGCCATTAAAGCAGAGAAACAACAGTGATTTGACCAAAGAACATATCTAAGAGATTGCTTACACTGTCCAAATCACGGATTTCTTGCAACGCGCCATTTGGATCAATAAGAGCCCGCACAACAGGACTTTGAGCGAGAGCTAAAGCATTCCTTGCTTTGTCATAAGTCTAACAACATTAATAAAAATGTTATGGAAAAGGAAGAAGCTAATGGACAAAGAGCAGTAAGAAATTAAGCATACTAACAACAAGAATATACTCCAATAAGCTGGAGATTACAAGCTCATTAGATCAGCAGTTGATCAGGGATCAGGAGTAGGATAAAACTTTAACTAAATGCAAGAGCAATTAAAACTGGAACTACCTTTCAGGAGTAGGATAAAACTTAACTATCCCACATACAGTTTATACTAAGGTAGCCCAGAAGAGAAAAGCCCTTCACCTGTAGTTGATTTGTTGTTAAAAAAGCACGTATACCATGTAGTGGTGCACCAACAAGAAATCGGAAATCAAGTTCTGCAAACAGATGCACAAAAAAGAATAAGAAGAATTGAACAAATTTGTATTCATTTTCATGATGACGTAATGAAAACATTGCGTTAAGAATCCATAACCATACCGCCGATTTCACCCCCTTTGTTGACAAAAGTGTGAGTGTGCTCCTTCACTAGCAGATTTTTGTCGGCACCTACCTAGGTAAGTAGAATCACTGAAACTATCAGCAATAGAAAAGGGCAACAATCTAAGATTAAAAACGTAGGGGTAAACCAACAAAATGGAAGTCACAGTAAATTAAGAACACTCTTAAATTTTCATAAGCCAAATTAAAGAGTAGCAGAAACTTTTCCAGAGACAGCCAACAAGGTTCCTTACTACTGAATATCTACTGTATTTCATGGTAACTGAGCAAAAGAGGGAGAAAATGTTTGTCACCTTTTTCATTAGACGGAAAAGATTATTATAGCAACCAAAGAAGACATGCAGCCCCATTTCAATGTGGTTTCCACACCTATCAACATAAGAGCCCACTTTACCACCAATAAAAGGCCTAGATTCATATATATCCACCTGTAAAATTCAAAAAAACAGGTATGTAATTTAGTTAAAATAGCTGAGACTTTCAGTGCATAAGTAAGACGCTATTTGAACGAGAAAGGAAGACAACATTAAGGTTTCTTAATCCATACATCACCACAACATCAAAGATATCATGCACCGAATAATTATAACCAGAAGTAAGGAGGTTCTTAAAAGCAAACAGTACAGTAAAATACAGAAAGTTTTCCTCGTATGTGCATTTTGTGTATCCTAAGGTAGTTTTGGGAGGACGATGTTCCGAACCTCGTGTCCTTGATCTAGAAGTTCCACTGCAGTTGACATACCGGCAAGACCAGATCCAATGATAGCAACCTTCAATTTTGGACCCCGATAATGTTCAGGTTCCGGTGGAAACAAGCCTTTAGGAGCTGCATGATCAAAAAGACACGTTCTTTGAAATGCCCAACAACTCCACTCTTAACTTAATGCAAACTCATTATTTCTAATTCATCACACAAAATAAATCAAATGCATTCAGAAGTTAATATGATTGTCTCCCTTTTCTAACAATAAACGCAATGATGGCTCAATCCAACTTCATTCTCCTTCTTAGGTTATAAGATATCCAATCAAGCAACATAGGCCCCAGAATATAAAATTCTCCCTAATTTCCACTTGAACAGCCGAAAAAACAGTAACACAAATATGATCATCTTTTTCAGTAGTAACATTTGACAAACAATTCAGTACAAAACTCAGAAACAAAGACCATGAATAGGCAAAAAATCAAAATAGACAACAAAAATTTAGCAAACTAACTAAGAAGGATGTTGTGATAAAATGGGAACTAACCATTAGTTCTCATGTCAGATACATTAGAGTCCAAGTCGGACCGAACAGCTAACCTCCTAATTATCAATTGAGCAGGCAACGGCCGGCAACCCAACAGCCAATTCCCCGGAAGACGGCAGCCCTTGACAGACCCTCCGGCAGTTGAGTTTCCAGGATAACAAGAGTAGCAGAGGAGCAAGCCATGTTCCTGAAATTCAGTAAAATTTCAACCTCCCACAAAACTTTGAATCACTTTCTGTGAAAAGAAACTCTCAATGCAATCTTGACGAGTTTAAGACCATTCCAATTTCTCCTACAGAAGCTGGGAACCACAGAAACAAACAGATTATGTAGCAAATAATCTGCCTATTTCTATAAGAAAGATGACGGGCCGTTGGGTGGGGGGTATCGGCAGAGGAGAAGATGCTGTGACCAAGAATTTGTCCGCACTTAACTAGTAATAATAATAATAAATATGGAGATTGATATACACAAAGCATCAAAGCTTTTATTGTGATTCTTTTGAGTACAAAAAGATCAAATCTCTGATTATGGGATTTTCGTTACTTCACTTTTATAAAGTTTGTGAAAGAAATAAATCAATATTATTTAGCAAATTTTTAAATGTTAAATTATAGATTCAGGTCCCTATAAGATGTTAGTCAAAGTCTAATAGCATAATAGAGACTATTCATGCTGTGGTTACCCGGGTTCGAACCTGCGCCATCTAAAATACAATCGGTTATTTGAATATTAACTGAGCAACGTCTAGTGATTCTTCATTCTTGCCGAGTGTTCACAAGGTAGGATTTTGGAACTAAGCGGACGTGCTTCTAGTTTTTCCTGATCTATGTAATTAGTAAATGTTACTCAATGTACTTTCTCCATTTCAAAATATTATGAACATAGATAATTAATCAGACAATAATTTATTATAGTACTTTCTCTGTACAAAAAATATTATTACAATTGGTAGTCAATAAGTTGATCAAACTCAATTAAGATCAAATCATAAAAGCATTCAACATAATAATTTGTCAAAATAAACTCCACAATATTTATAACCAAATTTCATTAAACAATGTTTAAAATAATTTGATATTTAATCTTAAATGGTGTTTAACCAAGACCAACTATGACAATATTTTTGAGACGCATGGAGTATATTTACTTACTGTCAAATAGTTAAAGTATTTAAACACGGGTTTTTAGAGTTTAGTATTAAATAATATGATAACTACTATGATAAATTGGTTGCTAAAATACTTTAACGATTCAGCTTTGTAGTATTATATTTACTTTTAACCCATCAAGAAAATATTTTTAACATGGAGGGAGTGGTACTGTTGTAGAGCTTATTATCCTTGGAAGGCTTTATGCATAAAAATAGTACTTAGTAATCATTATACTGATATATTGTGAATTTCGTAACATAAAGAATGCATGAAAATATAATTACTAAGGGGGTTGTGGAATAATGAGTAGCGAATAGCGTTGCTGGTGCGACCACAACAGCCAAAGATGATCCTGTTTTTTTGTTTTGTTTTTTGTATTTATATGGAGATAAAGATGATCCTTTTTTTTTATTTTTATTTTGTATTTATATGGAGATATGCTGTTTCTTGGCTCATCCGCTAACAAAAGTTTTTTCTCGTGAAATAATAGAAATTATAAACTAGATGAGAATATATAACTAGAAAACAAGATAAAATATGTTCCAAAGTAAAGGAGTTTACTGGGTCTTTTTGTGAGGGAAGTTGGCTTTTATTAGTTATTAAATTAAAAACAACATATAACGATAGAAAGTTAAAAATATTGTAGTTTTTTAAATAAATATATCTATATACTAAGGCTGTACTTATTTCTATAAAAGGAAAAAAACCTGGTATTCTTGTTATTCTTTCACCCAAACCGGCATGTGACAACATATGCAGACCCAGAAGCTGGATGTATAGACATGGTGAGTGAGCTGATTGTAATATAGTTCAGGCTAGCTTATCAAACTACATGTTAGACGATTTGCCAAATGAGAATGAATGTGACGATGAGCATAACTACAATGAGGAGAATGTAGAAGATAATGACCCCCAAAGAAGGTGATGCATGCTTCAAGACATACATCAAATAATACTCAGATGACAGAATGTTTTTTTAAAAAACACACGTTTGAATACGAATAATCATAATGTAGATAATATGTGTCATGCCTTTGTGCTTTGGCTAACACCTTATGAGTAATTTGAGCCCATGTCTTCCTACATTGGAGGCCGCTGAGTGATCCTGACTTAACTCATCCACGAAGCTTTACGAGACTGGGACACTAAGGGTCTCAAAGCTAGAGATTTGGTCTTTTGCCCTCCAAATAAGGTGATGCGCCGAATCCAACAGTTCTCCATCATGAATCAAATATCCAGTTCTTTGAAACCGTTGGACAACTGTAGGACACTATTAGGGGAAAGAAAAAATAGTAGTTTGTCAATAAAACATGTTTTTATCACATCTTTGGAAGTAAATTCAAAACTACACACAAGAGTTCTCTCAAGACCATAGTATGCTTTATTTTTTAAGAAAATTAATTTTCCAGTTTAATTTTTCTTAATTAATTTTTTCGTTTATTTTTAAAAAAATATAATTTTCCAATTTAATTTTAAGGTTGTATCAACACGTACTTCCATTAGAAACACAACATTTTCTCAGTTTATATTTTTTTAGAATGCAATTTCTCACATGTGTTTTTATTATAAAAATATATTTCGATTTCTCAAGTAAAGAGGATCAAATACGAACAATTAAACCAGAGTAAAGTAACATAAAATAAGAGTGAATCAAAAGTGTACAAAAGTATGTGTATATACAAAATATCGTAGACACAATACAAATACAATATATATCTCAGAGGCACCGCCGATACCACAATGCTTCCTACATATAGGTTGTTTTGTAACTATACTACGTCTAGATGGACTTTGATCATCTGATAGCTACAATTATGCCTGTTGTACGTCACGCTCTAAGTGTCTGACAAACTGCTCGGCATCGAGACCAGAAGGGGGAGATAATCGGTAATGTCAATCATATCATCGTCATCCTCGCCAAATACATGTCTACTATCGACAACTGGTATCTGGAATGATGTGCCTGGTGCATGCCCTGATGAACCCATAGAATGTGACCCTCCAGCATACACATATGCAAATGATGCCCCTACGGATGAGACACTACACACTACAGATAATATGCATCCGCAGTCTGCTAGGTGGCTTCTGTTGGAGGTCTCTGCAGCAAAAGATGTCCGAGACCCTCCTCTTTGAATCCCTCCGATGTAATATCCATACTGGTCTCGTATCTGATAGATGGCGCATGATGCTACATCAGAGCAAGATGTTTTCCTACAATTTAAATAATAAGAACATCAGTACACATTTAACTTGCAATGATACAATTAAATGAAACAAAAGATATATACGTACCAGCCGTATGAGACTAAATGTAGAACAACCGAAAAGCATCATCACCTACGCAATCCAAATGAGAACGACCAAGCGTCAGAAGTGTTAGAGGTTCTTACTATAGCATGCATGGTGAGTCACCTATCTGTATGCCATCTAAGGACATAGCTATCTCGATCTAGTGTGCTCGGTCGTCCCACTGCCGTAAGAATATGGCGTGCATGTACGTATAGTCGATGTGTAGCGTCCCGCCCCAGACTAGGGTCTCGGAACAATGCACTTGCCATATTCTGCTACGAGAAGTACAAGGCATCGATACCATACATATGCATGTCGATATAATCATGGTTCGATATAGCAGAAGTAACATAAACATAAACAAATCAACATCGACATGCATTACCTTACATCATAATATGTACAAGTCATAATATACAAACTACTGAAATCTCCTAATACATCATGAACTAATGCCTAACATCTTCAAAGCTAATCTCTCGGTACACTTCGTCGATATCGGTAGTCTATCTGAATTCACCCTTACTAACCTGTATAGTGGTCCCTATTCTCTGCAAGTGAGAAGGCAAGTATGAGCGACAAACATAATTGCCCAGCAAGTAGTCCTACTAGATACGTCATGTGGATCATACATGGAGAGACGGGGTAATAAAGTAATGATAAACATAATAATGAACATAATAAAAAGTGTCTCCATTTAAACAAGTAATGTAAACATAACATAAATATAATAAGCAACATGCAATACATAAGAATTTAATATCATAAACGTAAGAATCATAAATCTTCTTCCTAAGTCCTTAAACATTACATACATGTCCATGTTGGAACCGTACACCTGCAGTAAATACCACTAGGGGGGTGAATAGTGGTTAGTAGAAATTGCACTACTACCCTTGAATAAAAATCCCCTTTGAAAACAAATCTGAGAGCTACTCAGATTCAGTATCTTTTTGAAAAATTCAAAACTCAGTGTACAAAATTCCAAAAAATTATAAAAACTTTTCAGAAATTAGTTTCAATGTCTTAAATAGACTCTGTCCAAAAATTGAGACAAAAATAAGATCGTTTGGCCTGTCAACTAAATAAAAAGATTCAGATGGTTAATCTGGACAAAAATCGGACAGAATAGTACTGAACTTTGAAAACGTGTTTCTCTTTAATTACTCACCAAAAAGGTTGATCTTTATGTGAAAGCACTCATTAGGATGTCTAGTTTAAGTTTCAAAAAAAGGCCCTAACCTGAAACTTGTTGGAGAAATTGAAATGGGTGAATGAGAAATTAATGCTCATAGTAGGGATAAAGTAATTGAAAGTCAGTTACTTAACCGTAATTCAAATTTGAGAATCGGTTACTTAACCGTGTTTGAAAATCAGTTATTTAAAAAAACCGTAATTTATTTTGAAAAACGTTACTTAACCGTAATTCAAATTTGAAATCAGTTGTATGTTATCTGATCTAACGGTGACAATCTGATCCGACGATCGTAGTTTAAACTGTCAATTAACCACTTAATCGAATTTTCCCTATCAATAGTGGCTTAGCGACCTCTCTGGTCACTCTCACATTCCGAATCCGATTTTCTCCTTCTCTCTATCCCTCTGCTACACGTGCTCTTCTCCTCTCTTCTTCTTCCTTTCTTCTTCTTCGTTCTTCTCTTCTTCTTTCTTTCTTCTTCTTCTTCTTCTTTCTTCTTTTCTTCTTCTTCTTCTCTTCTTCTTCATTTTACATCAAGTCCGAGAGTTCAGTGCATCTTACAGGTTCGTAGAGTTCATACGCTGCAGTGCCGCTCGTCTAAACTGACTTCCGTTGTATCCTAAGAGACGGTTGTTCCATCCGGTTGTGCACAGTATACCGGAGCAATACATCTTAAGGATAGAGTCCTGGACTCACCTCGGATCTCTGCTCAGTTGAGCTGTAAAGGTTATTGTCGTGCTGTGCTCTACTTTGTGCTGAGCCCAGCTGATCATGGGATATCGCAGCACTATTGTTGTACAGTTGTTGTTGTTGAGCTCTGCTGTTGGCTGAGAACATTCATTGTTCTGTAGCATTCCGTGCTGAGCTCTGCTCGGCTGAAGTGGCTGAAAGCTCAACTTTTGTAGTTATGCTGAAGTCCCGAGGTCGGCAGATCGGTGATTAGCCTAGAACGCAAATACTATTGCGTTGACCGGACTGATCTGATCTGTCTGATCAGACTGATTTAGTTCAGCTCGCTGGAAGGCTGATAGCACAGAATTACTGTTCTGAAGTGTTGTTCAGTTCAGGTTGGCAGGTCGGCTGACTGTTCAGGATGCAATCTCAATTACGCTATCTGAACTGTCTTGACTCTGCAGATCAGTCCAGCCTACCTTGAGCTTGACAGGTCGGCCATTACTGTACAGAAGTCAATTTCGTCTGACTTGAATTATTCCCAACAACTTCAAGACGATTCGTTTTGATTTGTTGGACCGTGCACCTGCAATAAACACCACTAGAGGGGGGGGGGTGAATAGTGGTTAGCGAAAATTACACTACAAACCCTTTGTTAAAATCCCCTTTGAAAACAGAATCTAGAACTAACATCCAGATTCAGAACCCGTTTTTCAAAAAATTCACAACTAATTGTACACAACTCCAAAAATTATGAAACTTTCCAGAATTTAACTTCAATGAGTTACTAAGTCTCTATCCAAAAATCAGACAAAATAAGATCGTTTGACCCTACAAATAATAAGAAGATTCAGATGGTCAATCTGGACAGAATTGGACAAATGTTGCTGATTTTGCAAAACGTGTTTCTCTTTGAATACTCAAACCAAAAAGGTTGATCTTTATATCAAAACACTCCTTAGGATTGTAGATGAAGTTTCCAAAAGGTCCTGACCTTAACCCAACTCTGAAAAATACAGAATCTAAGTTTTTCTCAAAACTGGTCAGATTGCAATCCAGATTGGAGCAGTTATCTTGCAAAGACTGAAAGACTAACTTTCCCTTGCTCAAATCAAGTGATTCTTGTTGCAAAATGAAAGCTAACAGTCTGAAGTATAACGCCCACCAAAACTCACGAATTTGGAAAGTGTTTAGATATTTATTTTCAAATTGTGAGAACTTGGTGTGAAAACTGCAGTCAAAAAACGGGCAGAAAATAGAAATAAAGAAACAAGAGAAAGAACAAACCGAGAAATTTATCCTGGTTCGGTCAATGTGACCTACTCCAGTGCCAATGAACACCTTTCCTTGAATTTCACTATCAAATGAACACCTTACAACAGAGCCAAGCTTGATCCTTGGGTTATACACCAACCCTATTCAAGATTTGGATAATCACTTCTAATGCAACTCTTGGTTACAACACCTCTACCACCTATCGATGTTAGCCTTATATTTGGCTAATCAATCATACAAATCTAACTCAAGAAGGTGTGTATAGTGTATCTGGACAAACAAAGAAAATTGGAACACCTCAGCTACACAAAGTATGAACGAAAATATGAGAAGAGAATAGCAAGACAACAATCTTCAATTTTGCTTTCAAGTGTGTGTCTTCTCTTCTTCAACCTTGTCTTCTATTTATAGAGGTGAATTGATGGCATATTTCCTCCAACTTTTAGACCATGTGATGGCTGAGAATTTTGAATTAAAACACCTCCATAATCATCTCCAACAATCTTGTCTCCATTACATTCAAATTTGAAATTTCCAAGTTGGCCAAACTTTGCCAACTAGCTTGCTTTTGGTTTGTCTTCTTGTCTCCCAACTCATAAATGAGAAAAAACATCATCTCCACCTGTATAATCACGTTTTTGAGGCTGTGTATATGTATACCAAATCAGATTTTTGAGGAGAAATCAACAAATAATAGTTGACAAGGTTATGTCACATATAATATCAAATTCCCATTTTCTCCTTGACATATTTTGATGAATCTTGCACCAAGGACACCTTGTAATCTCTGAAAGATGATGATTAAGAACCTCCAATAACATATATATAAGAGTCTTCAAGAGAAAATAGAACGTGACACATCGAATACCGTCACATATCATCCCGCTACCATCGATAAAATCATCAAATGAGATAATAAAATAGTAAACCACCAAATAATCTTCAAGAATATACTAAATGAACTCCAGAATAATATAATAAGATACTCAATAGATTCCTTGAGTAAAAATACCGAAACTGTCTTCGGGGGTAAAATGACCAAAATGCCCCTAGTGAGATAAAACTCCATAAATGACCCCGATGGTCAGAATTAAATATAATAACACCTTCTTGATAAGATGATAATATCTTCTTGAATCATATTCACCATGTCGAGTACCTACAAAACTCAAAATACCACTTTTGCCCTTTTTGGTAAGTTGTAGAAACTTCGAGGGCATATTAGTCACAAGATATTATCATCATAAAAATCACATAATCACAACATGATAAACATATATAAATCATGTAAAAATAAAAACAACTATTTTATCACATTTAGAAAAATATTCTCTAACAAAACACCCTAGACATCGTGGCCATTTTCCTTCACTTATTCAACTCTTTCATTTATAACACCATATGTGATATTTTAAGTATTCATCACTTAAAATCATGACTTTGAAAATTATCCAAACATATTCCTCAACATTCTTCTCCCCCTTTTGGATGATTTCAAATAACCTAACATGATTTTAATGTCACAACAACTTATAACCAAATGTTTTCAACTAGGTTTTCAACTTTTAAATAGTAATGCCGCTCCCCTGCAACTCATACTCTCCTCCCTTAACCTATGCTCCAAAATTTATACCAATAAAAACTTAGCATATGATTCATCATGACTTACCAACTAAAAACATGACTTACCAACTAAAATCATGTTCTTATTCTATCTCCCCCTTTATTTTGCAAATCATGCAAAAGATAGAACTATACAATGATATCGTAAGTCATCATTCCTAATTTGGCTCGTAAGTTTTCAAAAGTGGCTTGATTAAGGGGTTTGGTGAAGATGTCAGCGATTTGATGATCAGTTCTTATGTGGTTTGTCACTATATCCTCATTTTGAACATGATCACGAAGAAAGTGATATCGCACCTCATGTGTTTGGCCTTAGAATGAAGCACCGGATTCCGTGAAAGATTGATTGCACTTGTGCTATCGCAAAAAATTGGAATCTTATTCATTTTAATGCCAAAATCACTAAGTTGCTGTTTAAGCCAAAGTATTTGGGTAGTACATAAACTCAAAGCGATATACTCGGCTTCAGTGGTAGAAAGGGCTACACTAGCTTGCTTTTTAGAAAACCAAGAAATCAAGTTGGTTCCTATGAATTGACAAGTACCGCTAGTGGATTTTCTATCTAATTTGCAACCACCATAATCAGCATCACTATATGCGTGTAATTCCAACTTAGCGTTTCTATCATACCACAGTCCTAAGTGAGGTGTATGCTTAAGATATCTAAAGATCTTTTAACTGCATTGTAATGTGATACCTTAGGACAAGATTGAAACCTAGCACACATACACACACTAAACATGATATCAGGTCTTGATGCAGTTAAGTATAATAGTGATCCAATCATACACCTATAGAGTGTGTCATCAAAAGTTTTACCATTTTCATCCTTGTCTAGTTTGGTGCTAACACTCATGGGGGTAGGTGTTGGTTTCAATTCTTCAAAGCCAAACTTCTTAATCATATCATTGACATACTTAAGTTGGCTAATGTGAATTCCTTGAGGGGTTTGTTTGATTTGAAGTCCTAAGAAATAATTCAACTCTCCTACCATTGACATTTCAAATTCTGACTTCATACATTCTTCGAAGTCTTTTACTAAGGTAGGTTTTGTTGAACCAAAGATTATATCATCTACATAGATTTGAACTATTAACAAATCATTATCTTTTCGTCTTAGAAATAATGTGTTGTCTATTGTTCCCCTTTGATAATTATTTGCAATAAGAAAGTTCGCAAATCTATCATACCAAGCTCTTGGAGCTTGTTTCAAACCATATAGAGCTTTCTTAAGCTTGTAAACATGGTTAGGATTCTTTGGATCTTCGAATCCAGGGGGTTGTTTGACAAACACCTCTTCTTGAATGTATCCATTCAAGAATGCACTCTTGACATCCATTTGGAAGAGCTTAATATTGCTTAGACTTGCAATCGCAAGTAACAATCTAATTGCTTCTAGTCGTGCAACGGGTGCAAAGGTTTCTTCATAATCTATTCCTTCTTGTTGATTATAACCTTGTGCGACTAGTCTAGCCTTATTCCTTGTAATATTTCCTTGTTCATCCATTTTATTCCTAAAAACCCATTTAGTTCCTATGATAGACTTGTCTTCAGGTTTAGGTACTAAGTCCCACACGTTGTTCCTTGTGAATTGATTTAATTCCTCATGCATAGCATCTATCCATGATATGTCACCTAAGGCTTCCTTTACGTTCTTAGGTTCTAATTGTGAGATTAAGATATGTCCTTCAAGTTGACTTATATTTCTACGTGTTTTAACCCTAACACTTGGATCCCCAATGATTAGTTCTCTAGGGTGCCACCAATTCCTAGATTGATTAAGTTCACCCTCATCTTGTTCAAATATTTCATTAGTGTGAACGTTATCATATGTAATTGGATCATTAGTTGTATCTTCTAATTGCAGAGTCTCTTGATTTATTTCATCTAAGGGTTCATGTTTGTCTTGTTCAGGGAGAGTTGGTTCTAGATGATCAAGTACAGGCTCAAGTAATACATCATCATCAAACATATTTTCAACATTTGTTTCTTGTTTATGTTGATGTTTATCACTAACTTCAAACATGCATTTTCATTGAATTTCATATGTATGGATTCAATTATTTTTCTAGATGCAGGATTATAACACCTATATGCTCTTGAGTTAGTTGAATACCCAACAAATATGCATTCAATAGACTTTTGTTCAAATTTATCTAGATTATCCTTAGTGTTCAGCACAAAACATTTACATCCAAATACTTTAAGATAATCTATCTTATGTTGTCTATTGTTTAGCAATTCATAAGGCGTTTTATTTAATTTCTTTCTAATAGTGAGCCTATTTATAATATAGCATGCACAACTAACAGCTTCAGCCCATAAATATTTAGGTAATTTATTTTCACACAGCATTGTCCTAGCATCTTCTTGAATCGTTCTATTTTTACGTTCAACAACTCCAT
Organism: Eustoma russellianum; assembly: GCA_036186865.1. NCBI lineage: Eukaryota > Viridiplantae > Streptophyta > Magnoliopsida > Gentianales > Gentianaceae > Eustoma > Eustoma russellianum. Next base: position 8,438,004 of record AP025073.1, on the reverse strand, counting down.
TGAGTTGTGGTGTTCTAGGTGGTGAGAATTCATGTTTGATTCCATATAGTTCGCAAAATTTGATTATGTCTTTGTTTTTAAATTCTCCACCTCTATCGCTTCTAATTCTTTTAACATTTTCTTCATAAATGTTTTCAAGTTGCTTAATAAGGGTTTCGATTGCTAATGGAGCATTGTCTTTGTGTGTTAAGAACAACGTCCATGTGTAGCGTGAGTAATCATCTACTATGACACACACATAGTAGTGTCCACCTAGACTTCTTGTCCTACTTGGACCAAATAAGTCTAAGTGAAGCAATTCTAGTACATGACTAGTACTCACTTCATGTTTCGGTTTTAAGATTTCGTTAATGTGTTTTCCCTTAATACATGTTTCACACATTTGAAAATTATCTAAGTCTAACTTAGGCATTCCTCTAATTAAATTCTTCTTAGACAATTTCTTAATAGTTGAAATTCCTATATGGCCTAATCTTCTATGCCATAAATTTACATCTAAGTCATGTGATATTAGACACTTAACCTTAGCATCTAACATGTTATCTAAGGTAAGAGTATAAATATTTTCATCTCTATTTCCTTTTAAAACCGTTTTCTCCTTTTTCATTTATTATATCACAAGAATTGGGAAGAAAGGAGACATTATAACCACAATCTATAAGTTGAGAAATACTAAGTAAATTATAAGATAGATTGCTTACTAATAACACATTTCGTATTTGAAATGTGTTAGGGTCCCCAATTGTTCCTTTTCCAACAACTTGTCCTTTGTTGTTGTCACCGAATGTTACTTTTCCTCCATCCTTGATGTGTTCCAATTCGATGAATAGTTTGGGGTTCCCCGTCATATGCCTCGAACATCCACTATCTAAAAACCATTTGGTTTTTAGATTCTTTGACTTTGCCTCCTTCTTGCATTCCTTGCGTTTATCCTACAATGGAGACAAAGTTTTAGGTACCCTTTATTTGGGTCCTTGAATGTTAGGGGCACTATTCTTGTTTAGATATCCCTTAGGTATCCAAACTTGAATATACCTTCTAGGCACATTTTTAGCATTGTTATAATTTGGAAAATTAGAAGAATTAGCATATACATGATTATTCCACATAAGTGAAGATTCATTGTTATACATGTTGTGCCATGGTTGATAATCATTATAGGATGGCCGAGATTTATGATGGGTATAAGGTATGTGAATTTGTTTCTTATATGGCGCTATATAAGTGTGTTTGTAGGTATTTCTATAAGACTTATAAGAGTGTTGCCTATACTTAGGTTCATAATAAGTTGTATGCATTTTATTCGGTCTAGTTGCATTTGTATACATGTAGGCATAATTTATATGTTGTCTAGATGCAAAGTTTGGCTATGTTTATGCGTGTGTGCTTTTATGGGTGTATGTTGCATTTTTGCCTTGTTATAAGTAGACGAAGGTGTAGAAGCAGGCAAAGTTGATTTTGTTGTATTATATGGTAACTTTATACTAGATGAAACAAACTTAGTCTTTTTATTTACTTTTTCATTTTCTTCTTTATAGCCTAAGCCGGTTTTATCATTACCATACTTTTGGGATGAGATAAGTGTATCTAACATATTTGCACCCGATTTAAATTGTTCTAACATTTTTTCTAAGTTAAGTTTAGACGACTTAAGTTGTGTTATTTCATGTTCACAACTTTCTATCTTAGATTTTAACATCTTATTTTCCATTTTTATCTTATGTTCATCTTTCCTATATGATTCAATTTTATTCTCTAAAGAATCAAGAGTATTAGTAGACTCTTGTTTAAGAGATTCTAGTTGATATGAAAATTCCAAGTTGGACGTCTTCAACTTGTCATTTTCTTCAACTAGTTTCTTCTTTTCTTTAGAGAGCTTCTTACAGTGAGCATGCATTCTTAGGAATTCTTCATACATTTCATCAAGTGTCATGTCACTATCAAAATCACTATCAGAAGAAGAACATACCTCGTTGGATACGAAGCAGACTTGAGCTTCCCCAGTTTCGGATTCTGAGTCGGATGAGTCGCTCCATGTGCTCACCTTCATTGCTCGTTTCCCTTTTCTTGCCTTAGACTCCTTTGTCTTTGTCGTTTGAGCCTCCTTGTCCTTGGCTTGTTTATTATTGTTGTTGTTATTATTATTTTTGTTCATGGGACAGTCGTATGAAATATGTCCTTTTTGACCGCATTCATAACACTTTAATTCTTTATTATTCCATTTGTTTATGTTATTCTTCCTAGGTTGAGAAGAAGAAGAAGAAGAATTACGTTGTCTATTCCTATTTGGACGTTTGAAAAATTTTCTTAGTTTTCTAGCTATCAATATCAACTCATCGTCTAATTCAGTATCACTATTACTATCATCGTTACTAGCATGTGTTTCGGTTGTTTTGAAAGCTATTGACTTACCGGATGACTTAGACGATTCAGACTTTCGTTGGTTTAATTTAATCTCGTAAACTTTAAGAGACCCGATCAATTCATCCATCTTAGTGATTGACTTTGTCTCCTCGATTGCAGTCACCTTTGGATCCCATTCAGCAGGGAGGCTTCGTAACACCTTTTGAACCTTTTTACTGTTCGAAAATGACTTTCCTAAAGCTTCAAGGGCATTGAAAATATTAGTAATCCTCAAATCCATAGATGTTATGGATTCGTTTGGCAACATTTTGAAAGTCTCTAATTCAGTCATAAGCATGTTTATTTTTGACTCTTTAACACCACTAGTACCTTCATGCTTTAATACAAGTGATTTCCACATGTCGTGTGCACTTGTGCAATTTGACACATATCATGCTTCAGAAGTTGTAAGTCCATTCAAAAGTAATTGCATAGCTTTAGCATTCATGGACATTTTCTTTTTATCATCTGATGACCATTCACTTTTACATTTTTCAACCTCTTGAGTTACTTCACTAACTTGTGTAACTTTCGTTGGAATGTACGGCCCATCTTCAACTATAGACCATAAATCGATGTCTATAGCCATTAAGAATAGCCTCATTCTTAGTTTCCAATGAACAAAATTATTGCCATCAAAAAGAGGAAGGCGTTGTGTAGACATACCTTCCAACTCACCTTTGTGAGAAACAATAGCCATAGTATGTACCTTGGATTTGAGACAAGCAGTATATAATGCATCGTTGTTTCTTGGCCTTGTATTGTTCGTATGGTGTTGAATCTTGCTTCTTTTTAGTGGTGTTGGTCTGGCTCTGATACCAAATGTTGGACCGTGCACCTGCAATAAACACCACTAGAGGGAGGTGAATAGTGGTTAGCGGAAATTACACTACAACCCTTTGTTAAAATCCCCTTTGAAAACAGAATCTGAAACTACCTCAGATTCAGAACACGTTTTTCCAAAATTCACAAATAATTGTACACAACTCCAAAAATCATGAAACTTTCCAGAATTTAACTTCAATGAGTTAACAAGACTCTTTCCAAAAATCAGACAAAAATAAGATCGTTTGCCCCTACAAATAAATAAAAAGATTCAGATGGTCAATCTGGACATAATTGGACAGAATGTTGCTGATTTTGCAAAACGTGTTTCTCTTTGAATACTCAACCAAAAAGGTTGATATTTATATCAAAACACTCCTTAGGATGTGTAGATGAAGTTTCCAAAAGGTCCTGACCTTAACCAACTCTTGCAAAATACAGAAGTTAAGTTTTCTCAAAACTGGTCAGATTGCATCCAGATTGGAGCAGTTATCTTGCAAAGACTGAAAGACTAACTTTTCCTTGCTCAAATCAAGTGATTCTTGTTGAAAATGAAAGCTAACAGTCTGAAGTATAACTCCACCAAAAATCACGAATTTTGAAAGTGTTTAGATATTTTTTCAAATTGTGAGAAATTGTGTGAAAACTACAGTCAAAAACGGGCAGAAAACAGAAATAAAGAAACAAGAGAAGAACACCGAGAATTTATCCTGGTTCGGTCAATGTGACCTACTCCAGTCCCAAGGAACACCTTTCCTTGGATTTCACTATCAAATGAACACCTTACAACAAGAGCCAAGCTTGATCCTTGGGTTATACACCAACCCTATTCAAGACTTGGATAATCACTTCTATGCAACTCTTGGTTACAACACCTCTACCACCTACTGATGTAGCCTTATAAATTTGGCTAATCAATCATACAAATCTAAGTCAAGAAGGTGTGTATAGTGTATCTGGACAACAAAGAAAATTGGAACACCTTAGCTACACAAAGTATGAACGAAAATATGAGAAGAGAATAGCAAGACAACAATCTTCAATTTTGCCTTCAAGTGTGTGTCTTCTCTTCTTCACCTTGCCTTCTATTTATAGAGTGAATTGATGACATATTACCTCCAACTTTTAGACCATGTGATGGCTAAGAATTTTGAATTAAAACACCTCCATAATCATCTCCAACAATCTTGTCTCCATTACATTCAAATTTGAAATTTCAAGTTGGCAACTTTTGCCAACTAGCTTGCTTTTGGTTTGTCTTCTTGTCTCCAACTCATAAAATGAGAAAAACATCATCTCCACCTGTATAATCACGTTTTTGAGGCTGTGTATATGTATACCAACTCAGATTTTTGAGGAGAAATCAACAAATAATAGTTGACAAGGTTATGTCAACATATAATATCAAAATTCCCATTTCTCTTTGACATATTGTGATGAATCTTGCACCAAGGACACCTTGTAATCTCTGAAAGATGATGATTAAGAACCTCCAATAACATATATATAAGAGTATTCAAGAGAAAATAGAACGTGACATCGAATACCGTCACATATCCCGCTACCGTCGATAAAATCATCAAATGAGAGAATAAAATAGAAAACCACCAAATAATCTTCAAGAATATACTAAATGAACTCCAGAATGAATATAATAAGATACTCAAGAGATTCCTTGAGTAAAAATACCGAAACTGTCTTCGGGGGTAAATTGACCAAAATGCCCCTAGTGAGATAAAACTCCAGAAATGACCCCGATGGTCAGAATTAAATATAATAACACCTTCTTGATAAGATGATAATATCTTCTTGAATCATATTCACCATGTCGAGTACCTACAAAACTCAAAATACCACTTTTCCCCTTTTTGGTAAGTTGTAGAAACTTCGAGGGCATATTAGTCACAAGATATTATCATCATAAAAATCACATAATCACAACATGATAAACATATATAAATCATGTAAAAATAAAAACAACTATTTTATCACATTTTAGAAAAATATTTCTAACAACCCTAGACATCGTGTCATTTTTCTTCACTTATTCAACTCTTTCATTTATAACACCATATGTGACATTTTTAAGTATTCATCACTTAAAATCATGACTTTGAAAATTATCCAAACATATTTCTCAACATGATTGTGCACTGGTTCCTGTTTGTTTCTGATCTTGCAGAAACCTGATGGAGAACGCAAGCTCTAGCTCGGTTCACGGCACAGACATACACATTTCTGCCCCAATGGCACCAAATGCTGGGGTGCCTGCTCCTTCTACATAGGGTCCTGCAATGGCCCAAGTAGAGAAACCTGATAAGTTCAGTGGGAGCTTCTTCCAGTGTTGGCACCAGAAGATGTTGTTCTTCTTGACTGCCATAGGGTTGGCTTCGTTCCTGACCGAGGACCCACCTGTGGTGGATCCTGAGGAGGACCAAACCTAGAATATGCAAAACAAACTTTCTATTGAAGCATGGAACTTCAACAATTATGTTTGTTTGAGCAATATTATGAGTTGTTTGGACAACTCCTTGTACAGTTTGTACTGCACGTATGAAACCGCAAAGTCTTTGTGGCAGGCTTTGGAAAAAAAACCATACGGAAGATACCGACACTAGGAAATTTATTTTCGGAAAATTCCTGGATTTCAAAATGTCTGAGTCTTGCACTGTTGTTTCTCAAGTTGAGGAACTTCAGACGTTGGTAGCAGGGATGGAAGAGGAGGGCATGCTGCTCAGTGAATCTTTCGTCGTGGCTGCAGTGATTGAGAAGCTACCTCTTTCATGGAGGGAATTCAGAAGCTATCTCAAGCACAAGAGAAAAGAAATGACATTTGAAGATCTGATCGTCCGACTCCGCATAGAGAAAGACAATCGCATATCTGAGAGAAAGCCACAATCAAGCTCTGGTCAGGCCATAGCCTATATTGCAGAGGCCAAGAAAAAGAAAGGCCAACTCGGGGTGAACAAGAAAGGCAAACAGATCACCAAGAAGTTCACCGGAAAATGCTACAACTATGGCATTTAGGAGCATGTCAGCAACGAGTGCAGAAAGCACAAGAAGAAGCAGACCAAGGCAAAGGCGAACATCGTTGATGCCATGGATGAATTGAACCTCTGCGTGGTGATCTCAGAGTGCAACGCTGTGGGAAACATGCGCGGATGGTGGCTTGATACTGGCGCCACTATACATGTCTGCTCCACCAGAGAGATGTTCAAGGAATATCAGCCCAGGAACAACGAACAACTTTATATGGGGAACTCGACCTCATTGAAGATCGAAGGCGAGGGCAAAGTTGTTCTGAAGCTCACCTCAAGGAAGCATCTGACTCTGCAGAATGTATTGCACGTCTCCGACGATTGGAAAAATTTAGTATCTGGATCTCTTCTAGTCATCATGGTTTTAGACTAGTGTTAGAATCCAATAAAGTTATTCTTTCAAAAAATGACATGTATTTGAGGAAGAGGTACTTGTCGAATAGGATGTTTAAACTAAATGTCATCACTATTGTACCCAAAAGAGATTTGCCCACAGAGGCTAATGAGTGTTGAGAAATATGTTTGGATAATTTTCAAAGTCATGATTTTAAGTGGTGAATGCATAAAAATGTCACACATGGTGTTATAATAATTAAAAGTTGAACAGTTGTCATCGATCTCTCAGATCGATGTACTTCGATCGATCGATGTACTTTGATCTCTCACATCGATTGATCTATGTAAGTTCAGTGAAAGTTCAAGACCTTATGGTGAGACATCGATCTCTAAACCTGAGACACATCGATCAATCGATGTATACATCGAACCCTCACTTCGATCGATCGATTTAGGTCAGAGACAAACTCTGAAACTTACTGTGAGACATCGATCTCTGAAGCTGAGGCACTTCGATCGATCGATGTCTAGGGTTTTTTTAGAAATATTTTTCTAAAATGTGATAAAGTGATTGTTTTCATTTGTACATATTTTATATATGTTCATTATGTGATTTTTATGTGATTTTGATAAATATAGATGTCTTGTGATTAATGTGCCTTGGAAGTTTCTACAACTTACCTAAAAGGGCAAAATTAGTATTTTGAGTTTTGTAAGAACATGGTATAATGGAAATACTTCAAGCACATATTCTTATTTTATTCATCGTGACAAAGGTGTTATTATATTCATTTCCAACCACTGGGGTCATTTGTGGAGTTTTCTCTCACCATCGGCATTTTGGTCATTTCACCTCTGAGAGTATTTTTGGTATTTTCACTCAAGGAATCTCTTGAGTATATTCATATCTTCATTTTGGAGTTGTGCTATGATTATTTTGAAGATTATATGATGATTTTAAATTATTTTTCTTACATGATGATATTATCGACTGTATCGAGATATGTGACGAGTTGTGATGTCACATTCTATTTCTTTCTTGAAGACTCTTTTATATATGTTATTGGAGGATATTTATCATCATATTTCAGAGAATATAAATGTGTTCAAGGTGTGCAAATGAACACAACATACAAGAAGAAATATTGAGAATTTTGGTGTTACATGTTGACATAATTTTGTCAATTATTATTTGGTGATTTCTTCAAAAATCTGAGTTGATATACATATATGATAGCCTCCAAACGTGTATAAACAGGTGGAATTGATGGTGTACTCATTTTATAGCTTGTTGACAAGTGGACCAACCAAAAAGAAGCTAGTAGGCAAAAATTGCCAACTAGGAAATTTCAAATGTAACCAACGGCTACTAAGACCATTTTGGAGCTGATTGCTGTTTGAATTTGTCAAAATCCTCACATGCCTATTCTTTTGCAAGGAGTTGAGGGTATTTTGGTCGTATTATCCTCTCTTATTATCTTCATTTTGCAAAGGGTAATCAAGACTATTCTAGGTGGAAAAAATCGGCCAACATGTGTGTTCAAGGTGGACCAATTATGTTGTCTCATTTTGCCAAGTGTACATGGCCAACCAATGATGTGAAGACAACTTGGAATTGATGATGAAGATGGTGATACATATGCATTCTTATCTACAAGGCTCAAATCACACTATAAATAGGAGGCAATGGTGAAGAAGATGAAACACACTTGAAGGTCATGTAAAGCATTTGTTGATTTGTCTAGCTATCATCTTCTTCTTGTTGTTCTTGTTTCATTCTTTGTAGCAAAGGTGTTCTTGTTGTATTTGTTGAGCTACAAGCCTCTTGAGCTTCATTTGTAAGATTGATTAGCCAATTCTATAAGGCTACATCAATAGATGGTAGAGGTGTTGCAACTAAGTGTTGCATAGAAGGGGTTCATCCAAGTCTTGAATAGGGTTGGTGTATAACCCAAGGATCAAGTTTGGTTCTTCTTGTAAGTTGATTCATACCATAGCAAAATCCAAGGAAAGGTGTTCCTTAGGACTGGAGTAGGTCACATTGACTGAACCAGGATAAAATCTTGGTGTTCTTGTCTTGTTCCTACATTACTGCATTCTTCATGTTTTTACTGCAGTTTTCACATAACTTCTCACGTTTTGAAAAAATATCTAAACACTTTCAAAATTCATAATTTTTGGTGGCGTTATACTTTAGACTGTTAGCTTTCATTTGCAACAAGAATCACTTGATTTGAGCAAGGGAATGTTAGTCTTTCAGTCTTTGCATGATAACTGCTCCAATCTGGCTGCAATCTGACCAGTTTTGAGAAAACTTGAATTATGTTTTAATCAAGAATTATTCAAGGTCAATACCTTTTGGAATCATAAACTATACATCCTAAGGAGTGTTTTGACATAAAGTTCAACCTTTTTGGTTAAGTATTGAAAGAGAAATACGTTTTTCAATTTCAGCAACATTCTGTCCGATTCTGTCCAGATTGACCATCTAATCTTTTTATTTGTTTGAAGAGTCAAACGATCTTATTTTTGTTTGAATTTTGGACCGAGTCTTTTTAACACATTGAAGTTAAGTTCTGAAAATTTTCATAATTTTTGGAGTTGTTTACAAGGATTTTTGAATTTTTCAAAAACGGGTTCTGAATCTGAGGTAGTCTCAGATTCCGTTTTCAAATGGGATTTTTATCAAGGGTAGTTGTGTAATTTCCGCTAGCCACTATTCACCCAATCTAGTGGTGTTTATTACAGGTACACGGTCCAACAATTGGTATCAGAGTGAGGTCTACACCGCTCAAAGAAGCAAGATTCAACACTGTACAAACAACACAAGGCCAAGAAACAATATTTAAAAGTAGCCTGCTAATCTCAAAACAAAGGTACATACAGTGGCCATAGTTTCTCACAAAGGTGAGTTGGAAGGTATGTCCACACAACGTCCTCCACTTTTTGATGGTAATAAGTTTGTTCATTGGAAACTAAGAATGAGGCTATTCTTAATGCCTATAGACATCGATTTATGGTCTATAATTGAAGATGTACATTCCAATGAAAATTGTACAAGTTAGTGGAGTCACACAAGATGTTGAAAAATATAAAAGTGAATGGTCATCGGAAGATAGAAAGAAAATGTCCATGAATGCTAAAGCTATGCAATTACTTTTAAATGGACTTACAACTTCTGAAGCAGGATATGTGTCAAATTGCACAAGCGCACATGACATGTGAAAATCATTAGAATTAAAGCATGAAGGTACTAGCGGGGTAAAAGAGTCAAAAATAAACATGCTTATGCCTGAGCTTGAATATTTCAAAATGTTGCCAAACGAATCTATAAGATCTATGGATTGAGGATTACTAACATTTTCAATGCCCTTGAAGCTTTAGGCAAATCATTCACAAACAATGAAAAGGTAAGCCTTCCTGCTGAATGGGATCCAAAGGTTACGACGATTGAAGATACGAAATCGATCACAAAAATGGACGTATTGATAGGCTCACTAAGAGTGTACGAGGTAAAACTAAACCAACGGAAGTCCGAGTCGTCTAAATCATCCAGTAAGTCAATAGCTTTCAAATCAACCGAATCACATACAAATAATAATGAAAGTAATAGTGATACTGAATTAGACGATGACTTGATATTGATAGCTAGAAAACTTAGAAAGTTTTTTAAATGTCCTAATAAGACTAGACAACGATCTTCTTCTTCTTCTTCTTCTTCTCAACCCAGGAAAAATAACTCTAATAACAACAAATGGTATAATGAAGAGTTAAAGTGTCATGAATGTGGTCAAAAAGGATACATCTCTTATGATTGTCCGACAAAGAAAAACGCCAACAACAACAATAATAATAACAATAAACAAGAAAAGGAGAGGAAAAAATCAAAGGCAAAGAAGTCTAAGCCAAGGAAAGGCAAACGAGCAATGAAGGTGAGCACATGGAGTGACTCATCCGACTCAGAATCCGACACTGAGGAAGCTCAAGTCTGCTTCGTATCCAACGAGGTAAGTTCTTCATCTGATGATGATTCTGATATTGAAATGACAATTGATGAAATGTATGAAGAATTCTTAAGAATGCATGCTCACTGTAAGAGGCTCTCTAAAGAAAAGAAGAAACTAATTGAAGAAAATGACAAGTTGAAGATGTCCAACTTGGAATTTTTCGATCAATTAGAATATTTTAAAAAAGAGTCTACTAATACTCTTGATTCTTTAGAGATTAAAATTGAACCATATAGGAAAAATGAACATACATTAAAATTTGAAAATAGCATGTTGAAATCTAAGGTAGAAAGTTGTGAAAATGAAATAGTACAACTTAAATCTTCCAAACTTACCTTAGAAAAAACATTCGAATAATTTAAATCTGGTGCAAATATGTTAGATACACTTATATCATTGCAAATATATAGAAATGATAAAACCGGGTTAGAATATAAAGAAGAAAATGCCAAAGTAGATAAAAAGACTAAGTTTGTCTCATCTAGTACAAAAATGCCATATAATACAACGAAATGAACTTTGCCTGGTATATCTTCTTCTACTCCTTCTTCTGTTTGTTCTAAGATAAAAATGCAACATGCACCCACAAACGTACCCACATATAAACGTGCAATTAGACAAAACTTTACATCTAGACAACCTAGAAATTATGCCTATATGTATACAAATACAGCTAGATATAATAAAATGCATCCAACTTATTATAAACCTAAATATGGGCAACATTCATATAAGTCTTATAGAAACATGGATGAACATATATACATAGCACCATTTAAGAAACAAAATCATATGCCTTACATAAGCTATCAAAATCGGCCCCAATATAGTACATATAAACCAAGCTACAACATGTATAAAAATGCATCTTCATGGAATGTATATGCTAATTTTCCTTATTTTTCCAATTATAACTATGCTAAAAATGTGCCAAAAAGGTAAATCCAAGTTTGGATACCCAAAGGATATATAAACAAGGATGGTGTCCCTAACATTCAAGGACCCAAGTAAAGGGTACCTAAAACTTTGTCTCCATTGTAGAAAAATCGTAAAAAATACAAGAACGAGGCAAAGTCGAAGAATCTAAAAACCAAATGGTTTTTAGGTAGTGGATGTTCAAGGCATATGACGGGCAACCACAAACTATTCACTGAGTTGGAACATATCAAAAATGGAGGAAAGGTAACATTCGCTGACAACAACAAAGAACAAGTTGTTGGAAAAAGAACAATTGGAGACCCTAACACATTTCAAATACGAAATGTGTTGTTAGTAAGTAATATTTCTTATAATTTATTAAGTATTTCTCAACTTATAGATTGCGGATATAATGTTTCTTTTCTTCCCAATTCTTGTGATATAATAAATGGAAAAGGAGAAATTGTATTAAAAGGAAACAAAGATGGTAATATTTATACTCTTACCTTAGATAACATGTTAGATGCTAAGGTTAAGTGTTTAATATCACATGAATTAGATGTGAATTTATGACATAGAAGATTAGGTCATATAGGGATTTCAACCATTAAGAAATTATCTAAGAAGAATTTAATTAGAGGAATGCCTAAGTTAGATAATTTTCAAATGTGTGATACATGTATTAATGGAAAACACATTAAAGAAACATTAAAACCAAAACATGAAGTGAGTACTAGTCATAACTAGAATTGCTTCACTTAGACTTATTTGGTCCAAGTAGGACAAGAAGTCTAGGTGAACACTACTATGTGTGTGTCAGAGTTGATGATTACTCATGCTACACATGGACATTGTTCTTAACACACAAAGACGATGCTCCATTGGGAATCAAAACTCTTATTAAGCAACTTGAAAATATATACGAAGAAAATTTTAAAAGAATTAGAAGTGATAGAGGTGAAGAATTTAAAAACAAAGATGTAATCAAGGTTTGTGAATTACATGGAAATAAACATGAATTCTCACCACCTAGAACACCACAACTCAATGGAGTCGTTGAACGTCAAAATAGAACAATTCAAGAAGTTGCTGGAACAATGTTATGTGAAAATAAAGTACCAAAATATTTATGGGCTGAAGGTGTTAGCTGTGCGTGCTATATTATAAATAGACTCTCTATTAGAAGGAAATTAAATAAAACACCTTATGAATTTTTAAATAATAGACAACCTAAAATAGATTATCTTAAAGTATTTGGTTGTAAATGTTTTGTGTTGAACACTAAGGATAATCTAGACAAGTTTGAACAAAAGTCTATTGAATGCATATTTGTTGGTTATTCAACTAATTCAAGAGCGTATAGGTGGTATAATTCTGCATCTAGAAAAATAATTGAATCTATACATGTGAAAATCAATGAAAAAGCATGCTTTGAAGTTAGTGATAAAACTCAACATGAACATGAGAATAATTTTGAAAATATGTTTGATGGATGATGATGTATTACTTGAGCCTATACTTGATCATCTAGAACCAACTCCCCCTGAACAAGACGTGCATGAACCCATAGATGAAATAAACGAAGAAATTTTGCAATTGGAACATAATACAACTAATGATCCAATTACATATGACAATGTTCACACTAATGAAACATTTGAACAAGATGAGGGTGAATCTAGTCAATCTAGGAATTGGTGGCACCCTAAAGAATTAATAATTAGGGATCCAAGTGTTGGGGTTAGAACACGTAGAAACATAAGTCAACCTGAAGGACATAGCTTAATCTCACACTTAGAACCTAAGAATGTAAAAGAAGCATTAGGTGATATATCTTGGATAGATGCCATGCATGAGGAATTGAATCAATTTACAAGAAACAATGTGTGCGTCTATAATAATAACCAAATGGGTCTTTAGGAATAAAATGGATGAACAAGAAAACATCACACGAAATAAGGCAAGGCTAGTCGCACAAGGTTATAATCAACAAGAAGGAATAGATTATGAAGAAACCTTTGCACCCGTAGCACGACTAGAAGCAATTAGATTGTTACTTGCGATTGCAAGTTTACGCAATATTAAACTCGTCCAAATGGACGTCAAGAGTGCGTTCTTGAATGGATACATCCAAGAAGAGGTGTTTGTCAAACAACCCCCTGGATTCGAAGATCCAAAGAATCCTAACCATGTGTACAAGCTTAAGAAAGCTTTATATGGTTGAAACAAGCTCCAAGAGCTTGGTATGATAGATTTGCAAACTTTCTTATTGCAAATAATTATCAAAGGGGGACAATTGACAATACTTTATTCCTAAGAAGAAAAGATATATGAAGGGGAGTCAATAAAATTCAAAATTAAACGAGAAAGGTGGTAAAAATGAAAAAAAGGAACAAAAACAAGATTTATTAATAGTTCAAAAATACGTAGACGATATTATCTTTGATTCAACTAACCCTACCTTAATAAAAGACTTCGAAGAATGTATGAAGTTAGAACTTCAAATGTCAATGGTATGAGAGTTGAATTACTTCTTAGGGCTTCAAATCAAACAAACCCCTCAAGGAATCCACGTTAGCCAACATAAGTATGTTAATGATATGATTAAGACGTTTGGCTTTGAAGAGTTGAAACCAACACCTACACCCATGAGTGTTAGCACCAAACTAGATAAGGATGAAAATGGTAAACCTTTTGATGACACATTATATAGGTCTATGATTGGCTCATTGTTATATTTAATTGCATCAAGACCTGACATCATGTTTAGTGTGTGTATGTGTGCTAGGTTTCAATCTTGTTCTAAGGTATCTCATTACAATGCGGTGAAAAAGATCTTTAGATATCTTAAGCAAACACCTCACTTAGGACTTTTGTATGATAGAAATGCTAAGTTGGAATTATACGCATATAGTGATGCTGATTATAGTGGTTGCAAGTTAGACAGAAAATCCACTAGCGGTACATGTCAATTCATAGGAACCGACTTGATCTATTGGTTTTCTAAAAAAAAAAAGCTAGTGTAGCTCTTTCTACCACTGAAGCCGAGTATATAGCCTTAAGCTTATGCACTACCCAAATACTTTGGCTTAAACAACAACTTGGTGATTTTGGCATTAAAATGAATAAGATTTCAATTTTCTATGATAGCACAAGTGAGATTAATCTTTCACGGAATCCGGTACTTCATTCTAAGGCCAACTGATCATTAAAATGAATAAGATTCCAATTTTCTATGATAGCACAAGTGAGATTAATCTTTCACGGAATCTGGTACTTCATTCTAAGGCCAAACACATTGAGGTGCGATACCACTTCTTTCGAGATCATGTTCAAAATGAGGATATAGTTATAAACCATATAAGAACTGATCATCAAATAGCTAATATCTTCACCAAACCCCTTAATCAAGCCAATTTTGAAAACTTACGAGCCAAGTTAAGTATGATGACTTACGATACAATTGCATAGTTCTATCTTTTGCATGATTTGCAAAATAAAGGGGGAGATAGAATAAGAACATGATTTTAGTTGGTAAGTCATAATTTGGTTGAATAATATGCTAAGTTTCAATTTTTACTTGGTAAGTCATAATTTGGTTGAATAATATGCTAAGTTTCAATTTTTAGTTGGTAAGTCATAATTTGGTTGAATAATATGTTAAGTTTCAATTGTTATAAGTTTTGGAGCATATTTCAATTGGTATACGTTTTGGAGCATAGGTTAAGGGGGAGAGTATAATTTGAGGGAGAGCACGTGAATACATGAGAATTGAGAGTTTGGTTGGTGATTGGTTCTAAAACAATTGGTACAGATTTGGTGAAACAATTGGTAAATGGTGAGGTTTTCAAAACAATTCAATTGGTTTAAAATTGGTAGATTTATGATAAACAATTGGTAAAGATTTGTGACATTAAAAATCATGTTAGGTTATTTTGAAAATCATCCAAAAGGGGGAGAATGTTGAGAAATATGTTTGGATAATTTTCAAAGTCATGATTTTAAGTGGTGAATGTATAAAAATATCACACATGGCGTTATATGTGATTAAAAGTTGAAAAAGTTGACATCGATCTCTCAGGTCGATGTACTTCGATCCCTCACGTCGATCGATCTATGTAAGACAGTGAAAGTTCAAGACCTTAAAGTGAGACATCGATCTCTAAACCTGAGACACATCGATCGATTGATGTATACATCAAACCCTCACTTCGATCGATCGATGTAGGTGAGAGACAAACTCTGAAACTTACTGTGAGACATCGATCTCTGAAGCTGAGGCACTTTGATCAATTGATGTCTAGGGTTTTTTAGAATATTTTTCTAAAATGTGATAAAGTGATTGTTTTCATTTGTACATATTTATATATTTTCATTATGTGATTATTATGTGATTTTGATAAATATAAATGTCTTGTGACTGATGTGCCTTGGAAGTTTCTACAACTTATCAAAAATGGAAAAATCAGTATTTTGAGTTTTGTAGGAACATGGTATAATGGAAATACTTCAAGCACATATTCTTATCTTATTCATCGTGACAAAGGTGTTATTATATTTATTTCTGACCATCGGGGTAATTTCTGGAGTTTTCTCTCGCCATAGGCATTTTGGTCATTTCACCCCTGAGGGTATTTTTGGTATTTTCACTCAAGGAATCTCTTGAGTATATTCATATATTTATTCTGGAGTTGTGCTATGATTAATTTGAAGATTATATGGTGATTTTATATTATTTCTCTTACATGATGATATTATCGACTGTAGCGGGGTATGTGACGAGTTGTGATGTCACATTCTATTTCTTTCTTGAAGACTCTTTTATATATGTTATTGTAGGACATTAATCATCATATTTCGGAGAATATAAAGGTGTTCAAGGTGTGCAAATGATCACAACATACAAGAAGAAATATTGGGAATTTTGGTGTTACATGTTGACATAATCTTGTCAATTATTATTTGGTGATTTCTTCTTCAAAAATATGAGTTGATATACATATATGCAAGCCTTCAAACGTGTATAAACAGATGAAAATGATGGTGCACTCATTTTATATCTTGGTGACAAGTGGACCAACCAAAAAGAAGCTAGTTGGCAAAAATTGCCTACTAGGAAATTTCAAATGAAACCAACGGCTACTAAGACCATTTTGGAGCTGGTTGTTGTTTGAATTTGTCAAAGCCTCACATGCCCAATCTTTTGCAAAGATTTGAGGGTATTTTGGTGGTATTATCCTCTCTTATTATCTTCATTTTGCAAAAGATAATCAAGACTATTCTAGGTGGAAAAAATCGGCCAACATGTGTATTCAAGGTGGACCAATTATGTTGTCTCATTTTGCCAAGTGTACAAGGCCAACCAATGATGTGAAGAAAACTTGGACTTGATGATGAAGAGGGTGACACATGTGCATTCTTATCTACAAGGCTCAATTCACACTATAAATAGGAGGCAATGGTAAAGAAGATGAAACACACTTGAAGGTCATGTAAAGCATTTGTTGATTTGTCTAGCTATCATCTTCTTCTTCTTGTTCTTGTTTCATTCTTTGTAGCAAAGGTGTTCTTGTTGTATTTGTTGAGCTACAAGCCTCTTGAGCTTCATTTGTAAGATTGATTAGCCAATTCTATAAGGCTACATCAATAGGTGGTAGAGATGTTGTAATTAAGTGTTGCATAGAAGGTGTTCATCCAAGTCTTGAATAGGTTGGTGTATAACCCAAGGATCAAGCTTGGTACTTGTTGTAAGTTGATTCATATACCATAGCAAAATCAAAGGAAAGGTGTTCTTGGCACTGGAGTAGGACCGAACCAGGATAAATTCTTGGTGTTCTTGTCTTGTTTCTACATTTCTGCATTCTGCCCATTTTTACTGCAGTTTTCACACAACTTCTCATGTTTTGAAAAAATAGCTAAACACTTCCAAAATTCGTGATTTTTGGTGGAGTTATACTATGGAGTTATACTTCAGACTGTTAGCTTTCATTTGCAACAAGAATCACTTGATTTGAGCAAGGAAAAGTTAGTCTTTTAGTCTTTGCAAGATAACTGCTCCAATCTGGCTGCAATCTGACCAGTTTTGAGAAAACTTGAATTATGTTTTAATCAAGCATTATTCAAGGTCAGGGCCTTTTGGAATCATAAACTAGACATCCTAAGGAGTGTTTTGACATAAAGTTCAACCTTTTCGGTTAAGTATTCAAAGAGAAATACGTTTTTCAATTTCATCAATATTCTGTCTAATTCTATCCAGATTGACCATCTGAATCTTTTTATTTGTTTGAAGGGTTAAACGATCTTATTTTTATCTGAATTTTGGACCAAGTCTTGTTAATACATTGAATTTAAGTTTTGGAAATTTTCATAATTTTTGGAGTTGTGTACAAGGATTTTTGAATTTTTCAAAAACGGGTTCTGAATCTGAGGTAGCCTCAGATTCTGTTTTCAAAGGGAATTTTTATCAAGGGTAGTAGTGTAATTTCCGCTAACCACTATTCACCCTCCCTCTAGTGGTGTTTATTGCAGGTGCATGGTTCAACAATGAGAATGTTTCCTCTTCTGCTTACATGCATGAGTCTTCTTGTTTATGGCATTTTCGTTTGAGACATGTTAATTATAAGTTAATACAATGAATGTTTAATCTTGACTTCTTGCCCAAATTAAATTTTGATAATAAAAAATGCCAAATATGTGTTGAAGAGAAGATGACAAAGGCGCCATTTCCTTCAATAGAAAGGAACACGGAACCTTTAGATTTAATTCATACCGATGTGTGTGATTTAAAATTTGTGCAAATGAGAGGTGGTAAAAAGTATTTCGTAACTTTTATCGACGATTGCACACGATACTGTTATGTCTATTTGCTAAGTAGCAAAGACGAGGCCCTTGATGCTTTCAAGGACTATCAAAATGAAGTTTAGAATCAACTTAGCAAACGAATTAAAGCAATTCGTAGTGATAGAGGTGGCGAATATGATACACCATTTAATGAATTCTATTCAGAACATGGTGTTATTCATCAAACGGCTGCACCATATTCACCTCAGTCGAATGTTATTGCTAAACGCAAAAACTATACTCTAAAAGAGATGACGAATGCTATGTTGATAAGTTCAGGTTTACCTCAAAACTTGTGGGGGGAAGCCGTTCTCTTAGCTAACGACATTTTAAATAGAATTCTATCCAAGCAGATGGATGAAACCCCATACAAACTATGGAAATGCCACAAGCCTGTTACAAATACTTGAAAGCGTGGGGTGTCTGGAAAAGGTTGCTATACCTAAACCAAGACAAGTTAAAATCGGGCCTAAAACGGTTGACTGCATATCGATAGGATATGCGACTAACAGTAGTACATATCGGTTCTTGGTGCATAAATCGGATATTCCTGACATACATGAAAACATTGTCATGGAGCTAAGGAATGTAGTGTTCTTCGAAGATGTCTTTCTGAGGAAAGACAAAAATCAAGAAGAAATAAGATCTGGTAAGCGAATGCGTGAGGCGACTCCTCAAGGAATTGAGGAGCTTCGCCAAAGCAAGCCAGAATGCCAACTTTGTTTGGATTGGATTTTCTAACCTCTATGGTAGAAAATGAGCCAAGAAACTTTTCCGAGGTAATGTCAACTCCAGAAGCTCCATTCTGGAAAGAGGCAATTAACAGTGAGATAGACTCGATTCTTCAAAATCACACTTGGGAGGTGGTTGACCTTCCACCTGGAAGTAAACCACTTGATTGCAAGTAGATTTCAAGAAGAAACTGAAAGGGGATGTGTCTATTGAAAAGTTAAAGACAGGTTGGTAGCTAAAGGCTATCGACAAAAGGAAGGCTTTGACTTTTTTGACACCTACTCACCAGTAACTAGGATCACTTTTATAAGGGTGTTAGTTGCTATTGCTACAGTATATAACTTGGAAATCCATCAGATGGATGTGAAGACTGCTTTTCTGAATGGTGAGTTGGATGAAGAAATCTAAATGGAACAACCCAAAGGGTTTGTGGTTCCAGGACAAGAGGCTAAAGTCTATAGACTTGTTAAGTCGTTGTACGGACTTAAGCAAGCGCCCAAATAGTGGCACTTGAAATTTGATCAAGCTATGCTAGCTAATGGTTCCAAGATCAATGAGTGTAACAAGTGTGTCTACATTAAGAACACGCTGAATGCATATGTGATAGTATGTCTCTATGTAGACGATTTGCTAATCAAGGGAGTACTCGGGACATCATCTTAAATACAAAGAAGATGTTGACGAGAAACTTGGATATGAAGGATATGGGAGTTGCCAACATTATTCTAGGAATTAACATTTCTAGAATAACCGAAGGACTCATGTTGTCACAAACTCATTATATTGAGTCTGTTCTAAAACGGTTCAATATGGTTGATGTGAAAACCATTGAAGACTCTACTCGACTTAAGTATATACTTAAGGAAGAATCGAGGCGAGCCAGTAGCTCAATTGGAGTACTCGCAAGTAACCGGAAGTCTAATGTACATAACGAATTGTACAAGTCTAGACTTAGAGTATTCGATAAACAAATTGAGCCGGTTTACTAGTAATCCAAGTGATGATCATTGGAATGCTTTGAATAAAGTAATGCGATACTTGAAGTATACAATGAATCTTGGATTACATTACTCAAGATATCCAGCAGTATTAGAAGGCTATTGTGATGCCAACTGGATATCCGATAGTAAAGATTCTAAGTCCACCAGTGGATATTTAGTCACTGTTGGTGAAGGTGCTGTGTCATGGAAATCCACGAAGCAAATGTGCATAGCTCGTTCCGCGATGGAAGCGGAGTTTATAGCACTAGATAAAGCCGGAGAAGAAGCTGAATGGCTCGGAATTTCCTGGAAGATGTGTACTGCTGGCCTAAGCCAATCGCTCATATCAGCATACACTGTGATAGTCAGTCAACTATAGGATGAGCACAAAGCAGCATCTGTAATGGTAAGTCTCGACACATGTGTTGGAGACACAATACAATTAAGCAGTTGATCTCTAATGGCGTGATTTCCATTGATTATATAAAATCAAAGGAGAATCTTGCAGATCCACTTACAAAAGGCTTGCCTAGAGATCGGATGTCGATTTTGACAAACGGAATGTGACTAAAATCTATAATGCATGAATCTTTGTAACGGCAACCCACCCTTGTCGACTGGAGATCCCAAAATCTTAGTTCAATGGGACAATTAAGTTATGAAGTTCAGTAAGCACTTACCCATTCTGTTAAATTAAAGTGCTGTTTGCAGAAAAATGAGGGTAAGCTGAGGCTTTTAATGGATTCTATATCTTGATATGCCAAGTGGGGTATGGCAGAATAGTTTTGATAGGAAAAACCTGTGTAAGTGTGAAGTGTGGTTGCGTCTATAAGAATTTTGTAAGACCAAAGTTCTCTGACACACTTTCTGAAACTAGGCGGTTCATGGCCAAAACAAACACAATCATGAGAACCAAAAAAGGTGTTAAAGAAATGTTGTGTGAGTACTATTGCCTAGGTTCACACTAAAGGCCGGTTAGTTCAAGACATTAAGATCACTAATTAGCCGAGTGGATCCGAGTAGTATATCACTAAGAAAGGTTCAAAGTCAGAAGCTACCTCTTCTGATGCAATATTTTCTTGTCTGACTGCTCGGTAGAGTCTGCATAAACACTTACATTAATTCCCATTCATGTGGGGGGGTTGTTGGAGAAATTAAAATGGATGAATGAGAAATTAATGCTCAAAGTAGGGATAAAATAATTTGAAAGTTGGTTAATTAACCGTAATTCAAATTTGAGAATTGGTTACTTAACCGTAATTCAAATTTGAAAAATCAGTTACTTAACCGTAATTTAATTTTGAAAAACGGTTACTTAACCGTAATTCAAGTTTGAAAAGCGGTTGTCTGTTATCTGATCTAACGTTGGCAATCTGATCTGACAGTCGTGGTTAAACTGTCAATTAACCATCCTAATCAAAATTTTCCCTATGAATAGTGGCTTAGCTGACCTCTCTGGTCACTCTCACATTCAGAATCCGATTTTCTCCTCCTCTCCTCCTCTGCATACACGTGCTCTTCTCCTCTCTTCTTCTTCTACATTTTACATCAAGTCCGAAAAGTTCAGGGTATCTTACAGGTTCGTAGAGTTCATATGCTGCAATGCCGCTCATCTAAACTGACTTTCGTTGTATCCTGGGAGGCGATTGTTCCATCCAGTTGGGCACAGTATACCGGAGCAAAACGTCTTAAGGACAGAGTCCTGGACTCACCTCGGATCTCTGCTCAGTTGAGCTATAAAGGTTATTGCCGTGCTATGCTCTGCTTTGTGCTGAGCCAACTGATCGTGGGATATCGCAGCACTGTTGTTGTACATTGTTGTTTTGTTGAGCTCTGCTGTTGGCTGAGAACATTCGTTGTTCTGCATCATTGCCGTGCTGAGCTCTGCTCGGCTGAAGCGGCTGAAATCTCAACTTTCATAGTCGTGCTGAAGTGCCAAGGTTGGAAGATCGATGATCAGCCCAGAGCGTAAATACAATTACGCTGACTGGACTTATCTGATCTGCCTGATCAGACTGATTTAGTTCAGCTCGGCTGGAAGGCTGATAGCACAGAACTACTGTTCTGAAGTGTTGTTCAGTTCAGGTCGGCAGGTCAGCTGACTGTTCAGGACGTAAACTCAATTGTGCTATCTGAACTGTCTTGACTCTGCAGATCAGTCTAGCCTACCCTGAGCTCGGCAGGTCGGCCATTACTGTACAAAGTCAATTTTGTTTGACTTGAATTATTCCCAACAAAACTATCCTTGATGAAATCAGAATTCAAGTTTCTTTGAGACTGGTCAGATTGCAGCCATAATAGAGCAATTATCTTGCAACGACTGAAAGACTAACTTTCCTTTACTCAAATCGAGTGATTCTTGTTGCAAATGAAAGTTAATAGTCTGAAGAATAACTCCACCCAAAATCACGAATTTTTAAAGTGTTTTGCTATTTTTCAAAACGTGTGAGGTTATATGAAATTTGCAGTAAAAACGGACAGAAAATAGAAAAGTAGAAAGAAAACAAGAACACCGAAGATTTATCCTGGTTCGGTCAATGTGACCTACTCCAGTCCCAAGGAACACTTTTCCTTGGATTTCACCATTGAATGAACACAAATACAACAAGAACCAAGATTGATCCTTGTGTTAAACACCAACCCTATACAAGACTTGGATGAACACCTCTATGCAACTTTTGGTTGGAACACCTCTACCACCTATTGATGTAGTCTTATAAATTTGGCTAATCGATCTTACAAAAACACCAAGAGACGCGTGTAGCTCTACAAAAAATATCACAAGAACACCTTGGCTACACAAAGAATGAATCAAGAATGAAGAGAAGAAGATAGCAAGACAATGAGCTTCAACTATTTTGTTTTGCTTTCAAGTGTATGTTTTCTCTTCTTAACCTTGTCTCCTATTGATAGTGTGAAATAGGCCTTGAAGGTAAGACCTCCTATGTGTCAACATCTTCATCATCAAATCTTAGACACATCATTGTTTGGCCACATAATCACCTTGTACACTTGGCAATATGGAGAACATAATTGGTCCACCTTAGCATCCTTATCTTGGCCGAATTTCCACCTCATTTTATCTTGAAAATGTTGAAGATAATAAGAAGGAATATGCCACAAGAATCCCTCAACTCCTTTCCATGAGAATAGGTCAAGCAAGGGCTGCAATTGTTGGATAAAAATTAGCTCCATTTCAGCCTTATAGCCGTTGGCAACAAACTTGAAAATTTTCAAGTTGGCAATTTTGCCGACTAGCTTAATTTTGGTTGGTCCATTTGTCATCATGTCATAAAATGAGTACACCATCATTTTCACCTGTTTATGGATTTTTTGATCTAATAATAAAGTGTACAAAGTCAGTTTTAATGAAGAGAAATCAATAAATAATAGTTGACAAGATTATGTCAACATATAATTCAAAATTCTCACTTTTTCTCCTTTGTATATTGTGAGAATTTGCACCAAGAACACCTTATAATCTCTGGAGAATGATGATTAAGAACCTCAAATAATATATGTATAAGAGTCTTCAAGGAGAAAATAAAGTGTGACACGAAAACTGTCACATATATCACTGATGTCGATAATATCTCCAAATAGAGAAATAAAATATAAAACCACCAAATAATCTTCAAGATTACCACAAATAATCCTCAGAATAAAGATAATAAGATAATCAATCGATTCCTTGAGTAAAATGACAAAAATACCTTCGGAGGGTAAAATAACCAAAATGCCCCTAGTGAGAGAAAACTCCAGAAATGACCCCGATGGTCAGAAATAAATATAAGAACACCTTTGTGATAAAAAATGAGATGAGAATAGGTCCTTGAATCATATTCACCATGTCATGTACCTAAAAAACTCAAAATGCCAATTTTTCCCTTTTTGGTAAGTTGTGGAAACTTCCAAGGCGCATTAGTCATAGGGCATAATTATAATCTCCAAAAACACATAATGACAACATGATAAACATATATGAATCATGTAAAAATTAAAACATCCATTTCATCAAATTTTAGAAATTTTTTTTTTCTGAAAACCCTAGACATCAATCGATCGAAGTGTCTCTGCTTGAGAGATCCATGTCTCATAGTAAGGTTTAGATTTTGTCTCGGACCTGCATCGATCAATCGAAGTGAAGGATCGATGTGTCTCAGGTTTAGAGATCGATGTCTCACAGTAAGGTCTTGGTTTTTCTCTGCCTTATTTTGATCTATTGATGTGAGGGATCAATGTACATGGATCGATCGAAGTGCACTAACCTAAGAGATTGATGTCATTTTTCTTCATTTATTCAACTTTTCGTCATTTATAATATTATGTGTGAATTTTTAAGAATTCACCACTTAAAATCATGACCTTGACAATTATCCAAACATATTTTTCAACATTCTTCCCCTTTTGGATGATTTTCAAAATAACCCTACATGATTTAATGTCAAAACTCTTTACCAATTGTTTATCACATATCTACCTATTTTATACCAATTGGATTGTTTTAAAAATGTACCAACTCTATACCAATTGTTTTCAAACTCGTAAACTCTTTTAACATATGTGTTCCCCCTCAACTTATACTCTCCTCCTTAATCTATGCTCCAATCCCATTTAACACCAATTGAAACTTATACCATTTGAACCTAACTTATTATTCAACCTCCAAATCATGACTTAAAATCTAAAATTATGTTCTTATTCTATCTCCCCTTTATTTTGCAAATCATGCAAAAGATAGAATTATGCGATTGTATCATAGGTTATCATACCTAACTTGGCTCGTAAAGTTTCAAAAGTGGCTTGATTAAGGGGTTTGGCGAAGATGTCAGCTACTTGATGATCAGTTCTTACATGATCTATGGTTATGTCCCCATTTTGAACATGGTCACGAAGAAAATGATATCTTACCTCAATATGTTTGGTCATAGAATGAAGTACCAGATTTCAAGAAAGATTGATTGCAATTGTGCTATCGCGGAAAATTGGAATCTTATTCATTTTAATGCCAAAACATTAAGTTGTTGTTTAAGCCAAAGTATTTGGGTAGTGCATAAACTTAAGGCTATATACTCGGGTTTGGTGGTGGAAAGAGCTACACTAGCTTGTTTCTTAGAGAACCATGAAATCAAATTGGTTCCTATGAATTGACAAGCACCGGTAGCTGATTTTCTTTCAATTTTGCAACCACCATAATCAGCATCACTAAAAGCATACAATTCCAACTTAGATTTTCTATCATACCAAAGCCTTAAATGAGGTGTGTATTTAAGATATCTAAATATCTTTTTCACTGAATTGTAATGAGATAGGACAAGATTGAAACCTAGCACACATACAAACATTAAACATTAGATCAGGTCTTGATGGGGTTAAATATAACAGTGATCCAATCATAGACCTATATAGTGTGTCATCAAAAGGTTTTCCATTTTCATCCTTGTCTAGTTTAGTGCTAACAGTCATGGGAGTAGGGGTTGGTTTCAACTATTCAAAGCCAAACTTCTTAATCATATCATTGACATACTTAAGTTCGCTAATATGGATTCCTTGAGGAGTTTGTTTGATGTGTAGCCCTAAGAAATAATTCAATTCTACTACCATTGACATTTCAAATTCTGACTTCATGCATTCTTCGAAGTCCTTTACTAAGGTAGGGTTGGTTGAACCAAAGATGATATCATCTTCATAGATTTGAATTATTAATAGGTCATTATCTTTTCTTCTTAGAAATAATGTATTTGTTGAGAAAAAGGGTTTGAGTGATTTACAAATGCATGATTTAAATAGTAAGAGTTTACGAAATGCATGACAAATTTATTACTTGACACGTTTTTGTGATATACATGCCTCATATACTTTATATATATATTGTTGCCGTACTAACAAGCCATGAAGCATTAAATCTTACATCATATGGCAAACATTTGTTGTCTTTGAACTATTTTCAGGTGCCACCATTAATGAACTAAACTAGTTCATTAAGTGAAGTACTTAAGTTAATGAACTAACTAGTTAAATGGAGATATATTTGGACAAAAGCTTGACGGCCACAAATTTGGAAAAGAAAAATCTCCTCCCTATTTGGATATACACGCCTACATATACATATATAATATATATTCAGATTTTTAAAAAAAAGGCACAATACACATATATTCCGACGTACTACCGACACGTTACATATATTACAAACGTACATAAACATCACACCACTATATACACCTCATATTTATGAGTATATTCAGGTCTTATACCGTATGATATAAGTCATGGTGATGACAAAATTATTACGACACGTTACAAGGTTATAAACCAAAAATTGTCGTATCGGATGACTACTGAAACTTCGCCAACATGTCACGTACTTGCCATATAAAGATGGACAACCCATATACTTCAAAAGTAGCCAAAAATTTCTTGGCTCACATGTTCAAATCAGCCATGAAATCATTCCATGTTGGCACACACAAATCACCCACAATTTAGGCCAAATTGTGGAGATTTCAAATTCATTTTTTGTAGCACATGGGGCGTCTACTACATCAGCCATATGAGCTGAATATCTAATTTATTTTATGTATATTATGTGTGACATAATATATATAACATGTGTAAAAAGTTTGAATTTAATCGGAGAAAAATCGCGTAATCGACGAAAGTCAAAAATTCGGTTTTCTACAAACATAACACATGGAACGTTTCTGGCATGTCTTGTAACATATATCTAGACACTTTTTACACATTCAAGACATGTTAAAGTATTATAAAAAATTCAAATTAGGGTTGATTTGAATTTACCATATGTGTGTAATTATTGTACATCATTTTACAAAGTTTACCAAAATGAAATTCAGCACATGTTCAAGACTTCTTACACGCCATTTGCAGCCTTGATGGAGCTTATTTGGAGCTTAGTTGGCACTTGAATTGGTGAAAAATAAGCCACACATGATTGGTGACATTGAAGAAGGAAACACACAAGGAAACAATTCAAAATACAACACATGCTGAATTTTCAGCACATGTTGCATGTTATGGCCCAATTTTGATTCCCTTTTGTCTTCAATTTTATTCCAAAATTGAAGTGGGATTAATGTATGGTTGTTTGGTAACCTTTTGACTACTAATTGGCACATGTTTTATGAGTTTTAATCAGATTTTTACAGCACACTAAATGATCACAAGTTGGACCAATCATCAAGCGCCAAGTAAGCAAGGCTAAGCCATCCCTCCAATCATAATGTGCCAAGTGAGCAAGACGGTGTCATATCTATACAAGACAATCTTCCAAGGGCATTAAAGATAATTCTCAAGAAGGGAAGATATCCTACGGGGGCAGCCACATATGATAAAAAGAGAAGAATAGTGCAAACATGTTCAAGACTACGACTCTCATTCCCTCAAGATCAAGAAGCTCTACTACTTTCTTCTTCTCTTTTTCTTTCTTTATTCTTCTTCTATCAAGCCTATTATTCATATATTATACATATTTAATAGGCTTTGATTAGACCACCATACACGTTCCATTTGTTGTAAAAGTTTGATCAAGGTGTGATCAAACCTTCATCCGTTCGGTGGTGGTGTTCGTGATCGGTGTGATTGATTGTATTGTTTGTGAAAGGGTGGAGTTGGCGTGTAACTCCAGCAACCCTTGTGGTAAGGTGTTATTTTGTGTTTAGTGATAACCGAAGAAGGTGTCCTAGAAGACTTGAGTAGGTTGATTTTACCGAACCAGTATAAAATCCTTGGTGTTGTTACTTTCAGCATTTTACTTTCAGTTTCCAGCATTTCGCATCATTTTCACTGCAAGAGTAAAAATAGCAAATGAATTTTAAAAATCATAAAATTTTGCAAAAAACATAGCCACACCTCTTAAGTTTCATTTGGTGCAAGTTTCCACCCATTTGGACCAGTATAAAACGTTAATAGTTCTGAGACTAGTGCAATCTAATTTTCATATTTGCAAAGGTTGAGAACATCAACGTATTTGACATACTTCCCAAAGGAAGTTTTCAGAACTGTTTCAACCCATTTAAATAAATATATTGTGGGTCTTGTCTTTAAATTTTTAGACCATTTAGAGTCTCCAGTGAATTGGAATGAATTTTTCAAATCGGAGTACTGTTTCTGGCAGATTTGCGCAATCTGACCAAAAACGTATTTTCAAAGGGTTAGGAGTTGAATTTTAATTTGAAATTTTTGGGAGATACTCATAACATCTAAGAGTAAATCTCACCAAATTTCATAATTTTGGGAGACCTGTAACTAGGTCTTTAAATCGTTTCAAATCAGAATCTAAAAACAGAAACTGATTTCAAAAGTTAGGTTTTTGATTCAAAACTTTTTAAAAACCAAATTTTCCGCACCTACTATTCAATCCCCCCTTCTAGTGGTGCTATACAGATCCTACAAGTGGTATCAGAGCGCAGGCACACTCACAACTAGAATATATAACAATCTTTTTGAGATAGCATCCACTCGCCAGAAAATCAAACAAGAAGGCATGTCAAGCCAAATGCCTCCACCTTTTGATAATGAGGTAAATTCTGATTCGGATTCGGATTCTGAACTATCTTATAATGATTTGTATGTTGAATATCTTGAATTACATAAGTTTGCTAGGACTCTTGCAAAAGAAAAGAAACTCTTAACTGAAGACAATAAATTGTTAGAATCTTCTGACACAAATCTTTTATATCAATTAACCGATTCAAAAGAAGAGTTGTCTTGTATAATAAATTCATTAAAGTCTGAAATTCAATCTTTGAAAATGGAGAATAATGAAATGAAAGCCAAGATCTCAGATTTGTGATCAAGAAACGAAGATCTAGAAAAGGCCATAAAACAATTCGATTCGGGTACGAGCATACTAGATCATCTTATTTCTTTCCAAAAGCATGAAAATTATAAAACCGGATTAGGGTATGTGGAAGATAATAAAGTACAAAATAAGTCTACCAACTTTATGTTATCTAAGAAACCGCATGCAGTCAAGACTACTATGCAGCCTAAGAAGATGTCTAGTGCACAATCATTGTATCTCATCGTACTCCTTCTTTTTCATGACAAACAAAGTATAATCATGTACCATATAGATATGAAAGGAAACCATTGATGCATATGCAACATTCATATAAGACTAATGCATCTAGATCACAAACTATTCATAGAAACCGAAATGCATATCAAAAACAAAAACCATACCATGTACATGATGGGATTCTCGGCCAAAGGCCAAATGGATTTGCACCGAACATCTATTACATTGCTTCATCATCTCTTTTCTTACCTTTTAGAAGACCTAGGAAGGTCACCCAAGTTTGGGTACCAAAAGGTACTTTTGCAAAGGGTTGAATCAATAACCCTTAGGAACATACTACAAATGCATGATTTCTATATGCTATAAATTGCTGTTTCTTTACATTCTTTACACGTACTTTTGATATTATTTACAAAATAAAGGGGGATAGAGAGTGCATGATTTAAGGGGGAGAGAGAGCATGATTGCAAAATTTTAGGGGAGACAACGATACTTCAAAATTTAAAATTCGAATTTGGACATAATTGGAGGGGGAGCAATTATATTTAAATCATGAACTAGTGTTATTTTGTAAATCATCAAAAGGGGAAGATTGTTGAGAAAAAGAGTTTGAGTGATTTACAAATGCATGATTTAAATAGTACGAGTTTACGAAATGCATGACAAATTTATTACTTAACACGTTTTTGTGATATACATGCGTCATATACTTTATATATATTGTTGCCGTACTAACAAGCATTTGTTACATCATATGGCAAACATTTGTTGTCTTTGAACTATTTTCAGGTGCCACCATTAATGAACTAAACTAGTTCATTAAGTGAAGTACTTAAGTTAATGAACTAACTAGTTCATTAAATGGAGATATATTTGAACAAAAGCTTGACGGCCACAAATTTGGAAAAGAAAAACCTCCTCCATATTTGGATATACACGCCTACATATACATATATAATACATATTCAGATTTTTTTTAAAAAAAAGGCACAATACGCATATATTCCGACGTACTACTGTCACATTATATATATTACAAACGTACGTCAAAGTCACACCACTATATACACCTCATATTTATGAGTATATTCAGGTCTTATAACATATGATATATGTTGTACCCAACGGAAATCATTATGGATCTAAGACTCGTATGAAGTGGTTTAATAAAATATTTGTTCTTCCAAGTGCATTTTATTAAGTTTCATTATAGTATAATACTTCAAGTATGTCTTATAAAGCGTGTGAAATGACAATTTTGCCCTCCCAAAATTTTTAGAAATTTCGGCCATAAGGAGTCTTGGAGACTCTAGAATACTCTAACTTCTTAAAAGCCAATTAAACCTTTGGTAGCCTTCTTAAAGTAAGCCTAAAAAGCTTACACATAGAGTTAAGTAGCCTACTAATTGTGTTTCAAGAGTTTTTAAGGAAAAATTCCCTCCTTTCCTTTAAGAGCGCCGGATGTAAGGAATCCATGAGATTTCTTTTGTCTTAATACCCCAACTAATCACCTTATTTGCCTCTTAAAGCAATTCTAAAAGGTCTTACACATGTAGTAATAGCTTTATGATGGTGATTCCTCCCTTTTCCCCTTAAGGCCGCCGGTGTTACTACATGGGAGATTCATGGGATCACTTTTATCATTAACACCCCAACTAACCACTTTAGTAACCTTTTCCTTAATTTATCCTCAAAAGCAACTAAGTAGTAAATAAGAGTAACACACTAAATAAGCTTGAGACCCCCTACCGCCAGAATACACACTATGGCTAAGCCATGAAACCCTTTATCAACTACTCTAGTTACTTTTTCTTAACCCATCCTCAAAAGTAACCCAAGAAGTAAATGATGCAAGACACTAAATAACCCTCATGATGGTGTTCCATGCAAATGAAGAGTCCCTCCTCCTCCTTCTTTTATGTAAACCGCCGGGTACTTTTATTGGTACTACATGAAACCATCTTCAAGTTGGTCCTAGAAGCTTCCTTCCATCCCCAACTCACAATACCCTCTAAGAGTTTACCCCAAGCAAATCACTAAAGACTTCTTGCACACTTAGGCCACTCTCCCATCCTCTCATATGGCAAGCTTGGCTAAGGGAAACTGAAGATCACCTACATCTTCAAGCTCTAAATTCCATCTAGGTAAGTTACATCCTAGCTTCTAAAGTGAATTCCACTTTCTTCAAATTGTAAGGATCACATTTTGCTTATTTCCCCTCACAAAACCGTGACCTCCAAATGGTCACTAGGTGAAGATTCTTCAAGTTACTAGGTGGTGCTAGCATCTTGGTGGGTTGGATCTCTTTCAATCCCCATTTGAACTCTATTTTGATAAGACAATCTAGCCTCAATCTAGCCCTTTTATACATTTAAATGGTAGCTAATATCCACTTTCATTGCCTCTCCAAAACCGTGTGCTATATGGAGAAGTTGGAGGAAACTTCACTCCATTTCAACCAAGGCTCAAGCTAGGGAAAGTTCTAAGCTCAAAGCGGCAAGTATACTCTAGACAATCTTGACTTGTTTGCGAAAGTGTATGCTTGAATGACTAGCCATTTTAGGTTATGAATCTTAGTTGAAGTTCTAAGTACAAAGCATGAGAACTTAGTTGTTATAAAGGAAAGTGTTGGAATGATTGAATGATTTACTATATGGATATGCTATGTGTCTAACTTGAATATGATATGAGATCTACTATCCACAAAAACAGGCTGTTTTGTGATTATTTGAGAGGTGAATTAGTTTTGTCCAGAATAAACTTTATGAGGTGTAAAATGTATGAAAAATGGCGTGTTCTATGTGTAAATTGCAAGGCTGTTTTGGCATGGGTCATGTGTAGCCTAAAGAGTATTATAAGACTTGGAATGATCATGTTAAAATGTGGATTTAGTGGTTAGCAAGTTATTTTAAGGGGATGAAGTTAGTTGGGAAATGTTGAATAATAAAAAGTGATGAAAGGCAGATTTTTCTGGAACTGGACAGTTTTGGAGTAGCGATTTGTTTGGCTTGAAAATAACCTTAGGAGTGTGCAATTTAGCTATATTTTGGTGTGATGGTAGCTTGATATGTGTAGTAAATGTGTGAGGTGAAATTTCTGTAAAAGGACTTGTGGTTTGACCTGAATGAAATTTTTAGTAAGAATAGGTCACTGCAGTTTCTGCAGGTACCTAGACTGAGAAAGATAACTAAATGACCCTCTTAAACATATTGGATTGCCTTGAAATTTTTATGATATTTACCTACGAAATAGATGAACACGTCCATGTAAAGAATTTGCTTGAAACTACTGTTTTTAAGGGGTAACTATTGAGGTGAATGTCACGGTGCAAAACTGGAAAACAGGGCAGCATGATGGCGTGTATTGCGAGGCCTTGATCTTGTTTATTTGGACTTGTATGCGATGTTTGGGCAGCTGAATACTGTTTCCTAGTATGTTGGCTATGATTTTCAAGTGATAGTCCTAATTAAATAAGATTTTATGGCCCATGAAACTAAGATAGGGCGGGTACTGCGCTGCAGGGTTCAGAAGTACCCCTTTACAGTAATTTAATGTTTCGAAGGTCTTAAACACCTTGAAATGTTACGAAAATTTTATGGCATGTTGCTAAGATTCCATTATGCATGTGTGTGGCATAAGTTCTTAAAATAGGCTCTGAATTGGTAAGTTTGAGGCCGTATGAACAGGGCATTAATGCTGGACTATTTTCTAGCTTAAGGAACAAGCCCGTATATGTGTTCTATGATGTATTTAGTCATGAATTTCATGTTGCATATCATGCATTGCATTGTCCATGTTCATACGATTTATGAGACTAATTTTATGCCAAAGAAATTTAATAAAAGGTCTTTTGAAGAAAAGATTTCAGTTTTGAAAGAAAGACTCCTCTTGGTACCATAAATTTCTGGCTAGTACAACCCGCTCCAGATCCAGAGTTAATTGATCTGATGACGATTATGACTGTCCAGTCCCGGAGATAATAGACCTGAGAATGACGATTATGACCGTCCAGGCCCGGAGATAATAGGCCCGAGGATGAGGATTTATAACCGTTCAGGTCTGAGAGAATAGACCTGATGATGATGATTGATTGTATGACCGTTTTCAGATCCAAAAATAATAGATCTGAAGGTAATGGTATGACCACATCAGATCCGAAGATAATAGATATGAACACTCTCTATTCTTGTTTTATGACGATTATGTTTTGAAAGAAAGAATGATCGAATTAGTTCTCATCTTATTATGTTGCATCACATTTGCATATTCATACACATTGCATCTAATTACTCGTAGAATGCTAGATCTACTGTCACCTAAGTTATGATCTTATTTTCTTTCGTCACTTAAGTTATGATCATATTTCCTTCGCGACAAATGGATTGATGGTCAGCTATGTTGGAAATCCAAATTCTTGGGATTTGGTTCTTGTGTATACTTTCCATTTAATTCTTGATCGTTTATGGTGTACTTGCTGGTGACTTTGTCACTCACCCTCTTATTTTTCTCCAGAGCCTGCAGGAAACGGTGTAGAATGGATTGACGATGAGCCTAGAGTTCCATACCCGTAGATGTGCGAGTGGATGACAGCTTAAGGATTTTCTTACGATGGGTTTATATTTTGATGGACTTATGCTGGGGACATTAATTTCGGATTTCCCTTTATTTTGCGAACATGGTTGTAAACTTTATGTCAGATATTCGGAATATTTTGTTTAAAAGTTTTTATTCTGCCTAAGTTTTGCTTACCTGTTAAGATGAGGGCATAGTTTTCCATGAATTTTGTTATTGACTGTGACATGTTATGCATTGACACCTGGTACTCTCCGTAGCGAAGTTTGGCGGGCGCACCGTACGCGGGCAGGCCGAGTACTGGGTACTACAGGTGGTATCAGAGCCCAGGCTCTTGATTCGGGCAGAATATAGAATTAAGTTATGATTTTAGAAATCTAAGTTGATTTTTAGACCTAAGCTACGATCTTAGAAGAGTGTCGACCTTAGACTAGGATGACTTAGACTGGAATTAGGACCTTAACCTAATGATTAAATCCTAGTCAATGAGATTCTAAATGCCTCAACATCTAATCTGAATCTTATCTTCCCTCGTATTCGTTTAAGTTTCCGTTAAATTATGAGTTGATTTCTGTCACTTATCCTGATATTTCAACTTTGAAAAAATTCCGACGCTTCGTAGTGCAGATGGCTCGACCTCGTGGCAGACCCGCTGCACAGGAGCCGGTTCCTCCATAGCCTCAGGAGCCCGTTCCTCCTCCACCCGCTCAGGTCCCTCCGCCACCACCACCGCAGGATCAGAACCCACCTCGAGCTCAGAATGATCCTCCACCTCAGGGGCCTTTACCTCAGATGATTCCTGATATCCACGCCTTTCATGCTTTCTGCCAGATTGTGACGTAGATTGGCCAGGTTATGATGCAGCAAAATGCCCCTCCTCAGCCACATGAGCCAGTTAGGGATGCACAGTATTATTTTGAAAAACTGAAGCGAGCTAATGTACCACCTTTTGAGGGAAAATCAGACCTCGACATTGCAGAAAAATGGCTAGATGAAGTGGAGAACTGCTTTGAGTTGATCCGTACACACGAAGAAATGAAAACACAAGCTGTTAGACCATTTGTGCTTGGAGAATCAAATCAGTGGTGGAAAGCAAATCTGAAATCTTTACCGAGACCAATACCATGGGAGAGATTCTTACAAGAGTTCAACAAGTTCTACATACCTCCTTCAGTTAAGCTGCATAAGAGACATGAGTTCGAGTCACTGAAGCAAGAGCAAGGAATAACTGTTTCAGACTATGCGAATAAGTTTATAGCTTTGGGGAGGTTTCAGCCATCAACGATGAATGATGAAGAGACTAAGATGTTGAAATTTGAAAGGGAATTAAATCCAAGGATCAAGACTAGGCTGGTTAACGCAAATCCAGCAAATTTTGGAGCGTTACTTGATGACTGTTACAAGATTGAGAGGGACATCATTCGCCGTGATGAGATTGGTCAGAAGAGAGGAAGAGAAGCGTCTGGAAGTGGAGGATCCCGTAAGGCAGCAAAACAGAATTTCAGAGGCCCCGGTCGTCAAGGAAAGAACCAGAATTGCTTTCAGCGCCGCTCGCGGCAAAAGAATCAGCCAAGAAATCAGGGCCAGCAGCAGCGAGCTATTCCAGCGTGTCCTCATTACCAAAAGCACCATGTGGGAGAATGTTTCATTCAGGCACAGAAATGTTTCAGATGTGGCAAGGTGGGCCACATGCTTAAGAACTATCCAGACAAGGGCACCACACAAGGAAAGAATTCAAAAGAGGCACATGCTACTAATGTTGGGCGATTTTTTTCATCATTATTGCCTTCAATTTGTCTTTCAAAATTGAAGGGGTATTAATGTGTGATTGTATGGTAATGTTTTGACTACAATTTGAGCACATGTTTTTAGTTTTTTTTAGAATTTATAGCTCACTACAAGGGTGCCAATGTGGACCAATTAACAAGTGACAAGTAAGCAAGGTCAAGTCATTCTTCCAATCATATTGCACCAAGTATGCAAAATTGTGTCATCTCTTACACAAGGCAATCTTCCAAGGACATTAAAGACAATTCTCAAGGAAGGGAGAAAGCCCTAGGGGGCGGCCAACTTGTGATAAAAGGGAGATGATAGTGCAAAACAAAGCCAAGCTACAATTCACATTCTCAAAAGTACAAAAAGCTAGACTACTTTCTTCTTTCTTCTTCTTATTCTTCTTCTTCTTCTTCTTCTTCTTCCCTCAAGCCTATTGTTCATATATTCTACATATTGTATAGGCTTTGAATATACCACCCATACACGTTCATTGTTGTAAAAGGTTGATCAAGGTGTGACAAAACCTTCATTCGATCAGTGGCATGTTCGTGATTGATTTGCTTGTTTGTTTCGATTGTAAAAGGGTGGAGTTAGTGTTTAACTCCAGTCACCTTTGTGGTAAGGTGTTTTTGGTATTTGGTGATAAGCGAGGATGGTGTCCTCGAAGACTGGAGTAGGTTGATTTAACCGAAACAGTATAAAATCCTTGGTGTTCTTACTTTACTGCACTTTACTTTCAGTTTCTAGTTTTCTGCATTGATTTCGTTACAGCAGTAAAAATAGTAAACGATTTTCAAAAATTATAAAAATTTGTAGAAACATAGCCACATATCCTAGTTTTCATTTGGCGCAAGTTTCAACTTATTTGGATAAGTATAATTCAATCAAACGTTAATAATTCTGAGACTAGTGCAATCTGATTTTTAGATTTGCAAAGGTTGAGAACATCGACGTGGTTGACATACTTCCCACAGGAATTTTCAAAAACGGTTTCAAACCACTAAAATAAATATCTGGAGGGTCTTTTCATAAAAGTTACAGACCATTTGGAGTCACCAACTAATAGAAATAAAATTTTCAAATCGGAGTACAGTTTCTGGCAGATTTGCGCAATCTGAACCAAAACGTATTTTCAGGGGATTAGGAGTGGAGTTTTAATTTGAAATTTTTGTGAGTCTCTTATAACATCTGAGCGTACATTCTCACCAAATTTCAAAATTTTTAGAGGTCTACAACGAGGTGTTTTAAATATTTCAAATCAGGATCTGAAAACAGAAACTATTTTCAGAAGTGAGGTTTTTGGTCCAAAAGTTTTTAAAAACCAAAATTTCTGCACTCACTATTCAACCCCTCCTTCTAGTTGTGCTATACAGGTCTTACACGAAGGACATAGCCACAAGAAAAAAAACTGACTACAAAGTGTAGGACCTGTAAGACACCACTAGAAGGGGGTTGAATAGTGGGTGCGGGAAATTTGGTTTTCAAAATGTTTTGACCCAAAAACCCAACTTCTGAAAACAATTTCTGTTTTTAAATCCTGATAAATGCTTGAAAGACTAGGTTAAAGACCTTCCAAAATTCTGAAATTCGGAGGGATTATAATCTCAGGTATTCTGAGTATCCTCTAAAAATTTCAGATTAAAATTCAACCTCTAACCCTTTGAAAAATCGTTTGTGATTAGATTGCGCACATCTGCCAGAAACAGTAGTCTGATTTGAAAAATTTATTACGATTAATCCGTAACTCCAAATGGTCTGAAATTTAACGACAAACACCTTAAGATATGTATTTTAATGGGTTGAGACAGTTTTAAAAAATTCTTTTAAAAAGTATGTCAAATGTGTTCAAGTTCTTAACCTTTGCAAGTCTGAAAATCAGATTGCACTAGTCTCAGAACTATTAATGTTTGATTGACTTATAATTGTCCAAATTGGTTGAAATGTACGCCAAATGAAACTTAAGAGGTGCGGTTATGTTTCTGCAAAATTTCACAATTTTTGAAATTCTTTTACTATTTTTAAGATTGCGACGAAATGGATGCAGAATGCTGGAAACTAAAAGTACTATGTAGTAAAGCAAAGAACACAAGGAATTTTATACTGGTTCGGTTAAATCAACCTACTCCAGTCTTCGAGGACACATTCCTCGGCTATCACTAAAAAAAATTAGCATCTTACCAAAAGGGTTGCTGGAGTTACACACCAACTCCAACCCTTAAACAAACGTTACAAGCAATCACACCTTTCACGAACACCACTACCGAACAAATGAAGGTTTGATCACACCTTGATCAACCTTTTATAACAATGAGGCGTGTATGGTGGTATGAAAAAAGCCTATTCAATATGTTTGAATATAAGTACAATAGGCTTGAGAGAGAAGGAGAAGAAAGAAATGTAGAAGAAGAGAGTGGAGAGTCTTTTGCACTTTGTAAATTATGGGACTCGTCTTGCATTTGAGTGTCTCTCTTCCCTTCCTTTTATCAAGACTTGGCTGCCCCTTTAGGGAATTTCTTTACCTTGAGAATTCTCCTTTAAGTCCTTGGAAGAATGCCTTGTATAGATGTGACATATCTTGCTTACTTGGCACAACTTGATTGGATGAGTTTGTCATCACATAATGGCTGAAAAAAATCTGAGAATAAAATGAAAAACATGTGCCAAATTGAAGTTCAAAACATTTCCAAATATTCTGTAATCAATCCCCTCAAATCTGGAAGCAATTTTGATCTTCATTAAGGCCAAAAATTGGCCAGCTCTTATTCTCACATGCTGAATTTTCAGCGTGTGTTTCATTTGCTAGAAAGTTTAAAATGTTACCTTGTGTAGCTTCCTCCATTATGTCACAAACCATATGTGGCTTATTCTTCACTAATTGAGATGCTAACTAAGCGCCACATGTGCTGAATTTTATTTTTGTAAATTTTGTAAAATAGTGCACAATAATTATACACATATGGTATATTCCAATCAGCCCTAATTTGAATATTCTAGAACACTTTAATATTTATTGAATATTTAAAAAGTTTCCGGATACATGTTACATGTCATGCCAAAAACCTTCCATGTGTTATGTTCGTAGAAAATCGAATTTTCGACTTTTGTCGATTACGCGATTTTTCTCTGATTAAATTCAAACTTTTTGCACATGTTATATATATTATGTCACACATAATATACATAAAATAAGTTAAATATTCAGCTCATAGGCTGTTTAACATTGGCGCCCAACATGTGCTTAAAAAGTGAATTTGGAATCTCCACAATTTGGCCTTAACTTGGGGTGATTTGTGTGTGCCAACATGGAATGATTTTATGGCTGAGTGTACCATGTTAGCCAAGAAAGTTTTGGCCATTTTTGAAGTGTAGGGGCTGGCCATCTATATATGGCAAGTACGTGACACGTTAGCGAAGTTTCGGTAGTCACTCGATACGACAATTTTTGGTTTATAACCTTGTAACATGTCGTTATAATTTTGTCATCATCATGAATTATATCATATGATATAAGAACTGAATATACTCATAAATATAAGGTAAGTATAGTGGTGTGACGTTGACGTACGTTCGTAAGATATGTAACGTGTCGGTAGTACGTTGGAATATATGTGTATTGTGCCTTTTTTAAAAATTTGAATATATATATATATATATGTATATAATATATAAAGCGTGTGAATAATAAGGAGAGGAGACTTTCCATTTCCATGTTTGTTGCCATTATACCTTCTTCAAATATATCTCCATTTAATGAACTACTTAGTTCATTTAACTAAGTATTTCACTTAATGAACTAGTTTAGTTCATTAATGGTGGCACCTGAAAATAGTTTAACCACAACCAATTTTTGTCATTTGATGTAAGCTTTAAAGCTTCATGGCATGTTAATACGGCAACATTATATATAAAGTATATAAGGCAATTT
This sequence comes from Eustoma russellianum, assembly GCA_036186865.1. Taxonomy (NCBI): domain Eukaryota; kingdom Viridiplantae; phylum Streptophyta; class Magnoliopsida; order Gentianales; family Gentianaceae; genus Eustoma; species Eustoma russellianum. Next base: position 8,398,609 of record AP025073.1, on the reverse strand, counting down.
TGTCGCAAAAACGTGTCAAGTAATAAATTGTGCCATGCATTTCTTTAACACACGTTATTTAAATCATGCATTTTGTGAATCACTCGAACTCTTTTTCTCAACAATCTCTCCCTTTTGATGATTTACAAAATAACCTTAGTTCATGATGTAAATTTAATCGCTCTCCCTCCAATCGTGCACAAATTCAAATTTCGAATTTCAAATTCTTTCCCCCTTGATTTTAGCAATCGATCACTCTCACTCCCCCTTAAATCATGCACTCTCTCCCCCCCTTTATTTTGGAAATAAAATCAAAAGTGCATGTAAAGATGGAAAGACATATCAAGCTATATCAAATCATCAGAAATCATGCCTAATTTTGAACGTAGATTTTCGTACATGGCTTGATTTAGTGCCTTAGTGAACATGTCGGCTACTTGTGCTTCAGTGCATACATGATCTATAACAATATCACCATTATTCATATGACCACAAAGAAAATGATATCGTACTTCTATGTGATTTGCTTTAGAGTGCAGTACGGGGTTTTTAGACAAGTCTATAGCACTCATACTATTACAATAAATGGGAATGCGATGTACCGTGATACTAAAATCATAAAGTTGTTGTTTTAACCATAAGAGTTGTGTGCAGCAAAGACTAAGTGCCACGTTTTCAGCTTCGGTAGTAGATAATGCCACACTTACTTGCTTTTTCGAAAACCAAGAAATTAATGAATTTCCTATAAATTGACAAGTGCCTTGTGCTTTTTCTATCTATTTTACATCCACCATAATCTGTATCAATATAAGCATGCAAGTCAAATTCACAATTTTTATCATACCAAATTCCTAAAGTGGGGGTATTCTTAGTGTATCGAAATATTCTTTTCACAGCATTATAATGAGACACTTTAGATTGGTTTTGCAAACGTGCACACATATAGACACTAAACATGATATCGGGTCTATTTATGGTAAGACAAAGCAAAGAACCAATCATAGACCTATATAAAGCATTGTCAAAGTCTTTTCCATTTTCGTCTTTATCTAGTTTAGTGGTGACACTCATAAGGGTGGAGGATGGTTTCAAGTTCTCAAAATTGAACTTTTAATCATGTCATTTGCATATTTAACTTGACTTATATGAATACCTTTACTAGTTTGTTTAATTTGCAACCCAAGAAAATAATTCAATTCACCAACCATAGACATTTCAAACTCAGATTTCATGCGAATTTCAAATTCTTCAACAAGTTTATGAGATGTAGATCCAAAAATGATGTCATCAACATAAATTTGAATGATAGTAAATCTGATTTATCTTTTTTCAAGAATAAGGTGCTATCTATGGTGCCTCTTTTAAATCTATTTTCTAGAAGAAAAGTAGCAAAACGATCATACCAAACCCTAGGTGCTTGCTTCAAACCATATAGTGCCTTCTTTAATTTGTACACATGATCAGGGTATTTCAAATCTTCAAAACCGAGTGGTTGCTTCACGTATACTTCTTTTTGTATAAAAGCCATTTAAAACTGCACTTTTTACGTCCATTTGATAGAGTTTAAAACCTTTCATGCAAGCAATAGCAAGTAATAGTCATATGGCTTTTAAACATGCTACGGGTGCAAATGTTTCATCGTAGTCTATTCCTTCTTCTTGATTATATCCTTGTGCTACAAGTCTCGCCTTGTTTCTAACAACTTTACCTTCTTCATTTTTGTTTATTATGTTGCAATATGGATGAGTGAAACACACATCAAACCCTTATCAATAAACTGTGAGATGCTAAGTAGATTATAGGATAGATTACTTACCAGGAAGACGTTGGAGATTTGAAGAGTACTTGGGCTTCCGATTGTACCTTTTCCAATGATTCTTCCTTCATTGTTGTCTCCAAAGGTCACATATCCACCTTTTGTAACCTTCTTCAACTTTGAGAACAAGCTCGGGTTACCCGTCATGTGCCTTGAGCAACCACTGTCAAGGAACCACTTGATTGATGTGCCTTTAGATGTATGGGTTCCCTGCAATGTACAACAACGATTTAGGTACCCATTTATTTTGGGTCCTTACAAGTTAGTTATTCACCTCTTTGTAAAAGTACCTTTCGGTACCCATACTTGGGTGATCTTTTTTGGTCTAGCAAATGGTGAGAATGTATATGAAGAAGCAACATAGTAGACATGAGGTGAGAATATATTTGGCCTTTGGCCGAGTATTCCCTTATGCATATTGTATGGTTGTCGTTTTTGATATGTTCTTGTGTTTGTGTGTATAGTGCGTGATCTAGATGCATGAAATAAATGTCATGTATGCATTAATGGTTTCTTCTCATATCTATACGGCACATAATTATATCTTGTATGATATGAAGAAGAAGCATGATGAGATGAAGGGAGAGGGGGTCTAGGCGTCTTCTTAGGCACCACATATGTCTTGGGTGTCTCTATTTTCTTAGACAAAATGAATTTGGTTGGTTTATATAATGTCTCGTTTTTCTCAATATATCCTAATCCGGTTTTATCACTATCATGTTTTTGTGATGAAATGATGCGATCTAGCATGTTAGTTCCCGTGTCAAATTGTTTCACCATTTTCTCTAAATCCGTATTCCTTGATTTCAAATTTGAAATCTCGGATTCCATTTCATTATTTTGTGTTGTTAATGATGAGATCTCTAATTTCAATGCATTGATGATGCAAGACGACTTTTCTTTTGAATAGTTTAATTGAGAAACAAGGTTCGTGTTAGAAGATTCTAACAACTTCTTGTCTTCAATAAATCGTTTCTTTTCTTTTGCGAGAGTCTTTGTGAATTTATGAAATTCTAAGCATTGACTAAATAGGTCATCATATAAAGGTTCAGAATCAGAGTCAAAATCGGAAGATACCTCGTTTCATGCTTTGGATACAAAGCATACTTATGCCGTATCTTCTTCGGTATCAGTCTCAGAGTCGGATGTATCACTCCAAGTGGAGGCCTTGAGAGCTCTTCTCCTTTGTTTAGGTTTTGAGACGAGTCTAGCTTTGGTCCGATTCTTGTCAAGGTGTTTGATTGTTTGTTTGTCCTTGTTTAGGCAGTCATATGACAAGCGTCCAAGTTTCCCGCATTCATAGCACTTTACATCCTTGTCATTAGTTTTATTTTTATTTCTTTTAGTTGAAGTAGCCTTAGGTTTGTTTTTAAATGAATTTCTCATAAATTTTCTCAAACCTTTAGCCAATAGTATTAGATCATCATTGTCTGATTCGGAATCACTATCATCTACGTGATCGGAAGAAGTAGAGACGTATTCATTTGATTTAAAAGCAATAGTCTTACCTTGTTTTGACGTTGATTCCGATTTCCTTGTTGTAAGTTTGTTTTTGTATACCTTTAACGATCCGATTAATTCCTCCATTTTTATTGATTTTGTTTCTTTACTCTCCTCTATTGTTGTGACTTTAGGGTCCCATTCGGAGGGAAGGCTTCTTAATACCTTTTGGACCTTTTCCTGCGTAGAGAAAGATTTGCCAAGAGACTCAAGAGAGTTATAAATGTTAGTCAGTCGTAAATCCATATCAATAATAGACTCATTTGGAAATAATTTGAAAGACTCAAGTGTGGACATAAGCATATTAATCTTAGACTCCTTTACTTGGCTAGTCCCTTCATGTTTCATCTCAAGAATTCTCCACATCTCTTGAGCACTAGAGCAATTAGATACGTAACTAGATTCACTTTTACTTAGCCCGTTTAAAAGTAATTGCTTGGCTCTAGCATTCATACTTAGTCTCTTTTTGTCATCACTAGTGTATTCTTGTTTTGGTTTTACAACCTCTAGTGTGACACCATTTACAGTAGATAATTTAGAGAGAACGATTGGACCGTCTTCTATAATAGACCATAGATCAATATCAATAGCCATAAGAAAGAGTTTCATTCTAAGTTTCCATTGGATAAAGGACTCACCATCAAAAAGAGGAGGCCTTTGACTCGACATATCTTCTTGTTCGGTTATGAAGCTAGTGGTTGTCATCTCACTTAGATCGTTGGATCTCCTTGTTGTGAGTGTGCCTGTGCTCTGATACAACTTATAGGACCTGTAAGGCACCACTAGAAAAGGGGGGCTGTTGAATAGTGGGTGCAGAAAATTTGGTATTTAAAATGTTTTGACCCAAAAACCCAACTTCTGGAAACAATTTCTGTTTTCAAATCCTGATTTGAAAAGTTTGAAAGACTAGGTTACAGACCTTCAAAAATTCTGAAATTCGGAGGGATTCTAATCTCAGATGTTCTGAGTATCCCCTAAAAACTTTATATTAAAATTCAACCTCTAACCTTTTGAAAAATTGTTTGTGGTCAGATTGCGCAAATCTGCCAGAAACAGTAGTCTGATTTGAAAAAATTTATTCCGATTAATCTGTAACTCCAAATAGTCTGAAAATTTAATGACAAACCCCTTATGATATGTAATAATGGGTTGAAACATTTTTGGAAAATTCTTTTTGGAAGTATGTCAAATATGTTCAATTTCTCAACCTTTGCAAGTCTGAAAATCAGATTGCACTAGTCTCAGAACTATTAATGTTTCATTGACTTATACTTGTTCAAATGGGTTAAAACTTGCGCCAAATGAAGCTTAAGAGGTGTGGCTATGTTTCTGCAAAATTTCACAATTTTTGAAATTCGTTTACTATTTTTAAGATTGCGACGAAATGGATGCAGAATGCTAGAAACTGAAAGTACTGTGCAGTAAAGTAAAGAACACAAGGAATTTTCTACTGGAGTAGGTTGATTTCAACCTACTCCAGTCTTTGAGAACACCTTCATCAGTTATCACTAAACAAAATTAATATCTTACCAAAAGGGTTGCTGTAGTTACACACCAACTCCAACCCTTAAACAAACGTTACAAGAATCACACCTTTTACGAACACCACCACCGAACGGATGAAGGTTTGATCACAGCTTGATCAACCTTTTACAACAATGAGGCGTGTATGGTGGTATGAACAAAGCCTATATAATATGTTTGAATATAAGTACAATAGGCTTGAGAGAGAAGGAGAAGAAAGAAATGTAGAAGAAGAGAGTGGAGAGTCTTTTTGCACTTTGTAAATTATGAGACTTGTCTTGCATTTGAGTGTCTCCCTTCTCTTCCTTTTATCAAGACTTGGCTGCCCCTTTAGGGCATTTCTTTACCTTGAGAATTCTCCTTTAAGTCCTTGGAAGAATGCCTTGTATAGATGTGACATATCTTGCTTACTTGGCACAACTTGATTGGATGAGTTTTGTCATCACATAGTGGCTGAAAAATCTGAGAATAAAATGAAAAGCTTGTGCCAAATTGAAGTTCAAAACATTTCCAAATATTCTATAATCAATCCCCTCAAATTTTGAAGCAATTTTGATCTCCATTAAGGCCAAAAATCGGCCAGCTCTTATTCTCACATGCTGAATTTTCAGCATGTGTTTCATTTGCTAGAAAGTTTAAAATGTTACCTTGTGTAGCTTCCTCCATTGTCATTATCCTTGTGTGGATTATTCTCCACCAATTGAGATGCCAACTAAGCTCCACATAAGCTCCATCAAGGCTGCATTAGGTGTGTACATAGTCTCCAACATGTGCTGAATTTTATTTTTGTAAACTTTGTAAAATAGTGCACTATAATTATACACATATGGTATATTCCAATCAGCCTTAATTTGAATATTCTGGAACACTTTAATATGTATTGAATATTTAAAAAGTTTCTAGATACATGTTACATGTCATGCCAAAAACGTTCCATGTGTTATGTTCGTAGAAAACCGAATTTTTGACTTTTGTCGATTACGCGTTTTTTCTCCGATTAAATTCAAACTTTTTGCACATGTTATATATATTATGGCACACATAATATACATAAAATAAGTTAAATATTCAGCTCATGGGCTGTTTAACATTGGTGCCAAACATGTGCTTAAAAAGTGAATTTGGAATCTCCACAATTTGGCTTTAATTTGGGGTGATTTGTGTGTGCCAACATGGAATGATTTTATGGCTGAGTGTACCATGTTAGCCACGAAATTTGTGGCCATTTTTGAAGTGTAGGGGCTGGCCATCTATATGTGGCAAGTACGTGATACGTTAGCAAACTTTCAGTAGTCATCCGATACGACAATTTTTGGTTTATAACCTTGTAACGTGTCGTTATAATTTTGTCATAACCATGACTTATATCATATGATATAAGACCTGAATATACTCATAAATATGAGGTAAGTATATTGGTGTGACGTTGACGTACGTTCGTAAGATATATAACGTGTCGGTAGTACGTTAGAATATATGTGTATTGGGTGCCTTTTTTAAAAAATCTGAATATATTTATATATATAATATATATATATATATATAATGTGTGAATAATAAGGAGAGGAGACTTTTCATTTCCATGTTTGTTGCCATTATACCTTCTCCAAATATATCTCCATTTAATGAACTACTTAGTTCATTTAACTAAGTATTTCACTTAATGAACTAGTTTAGTTCATTAATGGTGGCACCTGAAAATAGTTTAAACACAACAAATGTTTGCCATTTGATGTAAGCTTTAAAGCTTCATGGCTTTCTAGTAAGACAACATTATATATAAGGTATATAAGGCAAGTTTGTTGCAAAAACATGTCAAGTAATGAATTATGCCATGCATTTCTTTAACACACGTTATTTAAATCATGCATTTAGTGAATCACTCAAACTCTTTTTCTCAACACTAAGCATAGGAAAAGAAAACAAGGCAGTTGTATAATGATTTATTCTATAATGTACTTCTCGAGTTGCCTATTTTATGTATTCGTGCTGCAGTATCTTATCTGTTAATACATGTTAATTTACATGATGTAATTGTCCATGTTATGATTTGTTTATGATAAGTTGAATGTTATGATTTACCTGCTTTATATATTTGTCTGATATCACATGGTATTTCATGTTGCTCTCATGCTGCATTTAATGTACACCATGCATGATCCACATGACGAACCTAGGCAGATAGACTTGCTGAGCGATTTGTTATCGCTCACCCTATCATTTACCACATCGCAGGGTCAAGAACTAGATCCAAGACAGGGAAAGATAAGCCGGAGATAGATCATCAGTGATGTATGTACGGATTAGACTATGTAGTGCTTATGTTATTTCAGACTTGTATTTTGATAATGTTCTGAAGACTCTTCAGATGTACTCGGGTTTAATTACTCTGTTTTATGCATGTCGGTTATGCTTTGTGCATTTTATATTGCTTCTGTGATTTCGATATATGTTATGTCGACATGCACATGAATGTCATTGACGCCTTGTACTTCTCGTAGCAGAGTACGACGGATGCACCGTGTCGAGACCCTAGTACTGGGTGGGATGCTACAGGCTGTTACAACCCGCATCCCCTGACTACGGGATAAAGAAGACAAAGGAAAAACACAACAGAAGTTAAGTGTGACTATCATACCGCACTCGATATAATATGTATAGGTTACCTAAATAAAATCTAAGAACTACTAAGAATTAACTTAATAGGTGCAAGAGTAACCAATAACACATATAAACAAGTAGTACAAACTTTTTTTTTATTAAACGGAAGGATACCTTCCGGCTTTTATTTATGCATCATATCCCGCGTTAATGGCCGAGGGTATCCATTACTACAAGCTAAAATAAAAGAAAAAGAAATCAAATGATCAGTCGTGGGACTGCTAATCTATCTATATTTCAAAAGAATGATGACTGCGCCGTCTAGTAACCATTGAGGACGGTGGAGGTGGTGGAGGATCCTTCCGAGATCTGCGCTTTTTCCGAGATAGGCCGCCAAGAAGAGTCCCGCCACCAGTCCTGCAACAATCCATATCATCTCCCGTAATGAGCAAACTCTCGCGTAGATCATCGTATTCAGTCCCTTTACGGCGAGTATATGAGAGAGAAGCTTCATTGTCTGAACCTAGTGCCAAATCAACTTCCTCTTCCTCTTCCCGAAAGTGGTCTTGATAGAATTGTTCAATTAAGGGATCATAAGCAGGCTGGCCAATAGCTGGCATTATCGCTAGTGGAACTGGCAATTCAACTTGAATGGATTGAATTTGGACTTCCGGAGCCACTTCAGACGGTGGGTTCATCTCGGGAGCATGCTGTACGGTCGTGTCTGAAACCTCCAAGGGCGGAGGAGATATGTGGACCGCTCTCTCTGCTATGTTAGCTGCAACGGCCTGTAGAGATAGTGTAGATGTATCTATGTGCTGCTGATCCTGTTGCTTTTGAAACTCCAATGTTGCGGCACTACTAGTACCGGACATAAATCTGCAGTCAGCCGAGAGAAAATCTGCGATATAGGTGGATCAGCAGTAGGCGCAGGGTGTTGCGTGGTATCAGCTGCGTCATCCAGAGCGTCTGGGACGTGTGATGGACCAGATGTCGATAAAGATGGCTATGCACTTTGAGCCATAAGTCCTTCGATATTTATGGGGAGGTCCTTAGGGGCTTCAACATCAACGATTCCCTCATGTGCTGAAGGATTTGCGACTGATGTACGTTTAACAGGGGTCCACCGCGTTTTGGGCTGACGAACGGGGGGAGGCGGAGGAGGTGGTGGTGGAATACTCGATTCTCCTTTGGATGAGCAATCAGCAAGTGCATGTCCCAGTCTGCGGCAGTCAGTGCAGAATAAAGGTAAATCTTCGTAAACAATGGTCTGCAAGATTAAACGACCTTTGGCTTGTAGATATATTTTTTGCGGCAAATCTTGAGATACATCAATCTCTACACACACCCGAGCTACCGACGGACGCAGGCCCTTGGAGGTAGCCACGTCTAGCTTGATTGGTAAACCAATGGAACGAACGATTTCAAATAAAGCTCCCTGCTGATGAAGGTGTATCGGCAGTGCAGGGAGGGCAACCCAAACCGGCACGATGGGGACATCAGAGGATGTATCAAAATCAACAGTCCACTTCGTAACCCTCATGTGGCAACCAGAAATTTGCCAAGATCGACGATAAAAACATCGCAAATAATCCGCCTCATTGTTAAAATTCATCAAAATATGTGTTTGATCAATAAGAGTAATCCGAAGGTCGTGATGAAACCCAATATTCTCAAAGACTGCACGTATAACCTTTAATGGGGGACGACCATACCAAAAAGTACCAACTAGGGAATACCGAAAAGGAGCAGCAAGCGCATCAATTTCCGAATCAAGAAAAGATACCATTGGAATACCTTTGTAACGAGTCGCTGTCTTCGGCGAGATGGTGATCGATGGAGCGGCTGATCCGACCACTACTGCGGCGAATGTAGGTGGAGTAGCCATTGCGCTGAATGTCGAAAAGGGTGAAAGAGCACTGCTTTAGAGTTGGCTAGGTTGAGAACACAGGCGGCGGCGGCGGCTACTGCCGCCGCAGGGCTTTTTCTCCAGAGCACAATCAAGTAGTACAAACTTTTTTTAGGAATTAAATAAAGGGAAAAGACAAATTAATCATGAGGAAATAAAGCAAGCTAAAGTGGTAAATTTTACCCCACTATTTTCCTTAACCGCCCACCCCCTGCAATACAAACTTGTCTTGCATGTTACTTCATGTTATTGCTATCTCCGCACTTTATTCCATACAAGCCTTATGATCCACTTACTAATTTCATTTCCTTATCTATCTTTGGTTTCCTTTCATCATTACCATTCTTACACCATGTAAGAATAATTACCAATTAAATTTCATGCAAAAGAAAATTCTCCCTCTCCATTAATTTACTACCCCCAATAATGATAACCATAGCCTGCCACCACCCTAGTTTTCGTCCCTAGCAAGTAAAACCAAAAAGGAATTGTCTTTTATATCCAACCAATATTCCAACCTTCACTTTTACATAATCTTACACAAGCAAAGTAAACCATCAATAGGATTTCATGCCACTTCTTTCACTACTTTCTCAACCCAAGAAAATTCAATCATGCAGCCCATCAACCATAAATTCGGCCAAATGAAGGAAGTAAGACATGAAAATTCTTTTTCTCCTAATATTTTTCTAAATAGCGTCATCATTTCAAAGTCTTACAATATGTAAGACAAACCCCCTCTCATATTGCATGCAAAAATCTTTTTCTTCCACTATCACCATAAACCAAGAATTCTCATCATTTTTCTCCTCTCATTCTCTCAATTTCGGCCACACCAAATATCAAGGCCACCAACATTCCTTTTATTTCATAGCATCTTTTCATCAATTCTCATTTCCCTCACTTTCCAAGATTCCTCCATTCCACATCTATTTCCAACAACAACATCTTTCACCTCCAAAATTACTCCTTTCCATCGTGAGCCTCTTCAAGCCCAAGGAAGACGATTTTCACCCATTACAAGCATATCAAAACCTAAATCCAAGAAGTATTAAGGTAAATCAATTCTACTCCCTTTCTATCTTTACTTCTCTCTTTTCTTTCTCACCAAAAATCTCCAAATGACCTTCATGTAGGCCTCCAAACAACAAGGAGGTAGGAGGAGCTTCTTAGTTCATCAAGTAAGAATCTTAAGCAATTCAAGATAAGATGCATTTAGATTGAATCTTAGAACAACCATGCTCTTATTTCTCTCATGCAAGATTAACTCTTTTATTTTCTTTAGCCATTCAAGCCGTGTACTCTCAAGCCCCACCAAAGAGGAAATCTTTCACTAGTTAGTATAAGATTCAAGCTTAAAAGGCAAGTATTCTTCCTAGTTTCTTCAAAGAAATTAAAGACGAAGCTTAGTATATTCACTAATCATAAATGGATCATACATGCAACTATAATTAAGGTCTCTAACTGTAGCGACCTGTCCCGAGCCCTAATACTCGAAACGAATCACCCGCCATATCTCAATAAGGAGAATACAAGGCGTCGATGCAATTCAATTACACGTCATCAAAGTAACACAAATCGATGTCAGCGGAAGTCGTAAACTAAAAATCCTCGAATAAAATAATCATCATCATTAATGCAATGTATAGGCAAATTTAAATCGATACAATTGTCAACGATGATAAACACTAAATCTCCAAAATACATAAACCTCGAATATCAAAATAACTGCATCAACTAAATCCTCGAAAGTCTCATCCGAATATCCTCAGCCTCGAAATCTACAGTCCCGATCTTCCACCGTATACTAACACTTTTACCGGTCTACCTGCAAAACTAATTGATAGAGGGGGGAGGGGGGTGAGCGACATACATCGTCCAGCAAGTAACCTACCTATATTTAGCATGGGATCATACACGGAGAAGCAAGTGTAATAAAATAAATAAATAACGATATGAAAAATATAATGCTTCTCGTTGCAAATAAAGTTACCTTTTTACCCCTTACCAATCAAGCAACAAAAGCACACGCAACTAAGTCAGCAACTCACAAGTGTTAGTACAATCAAAATTGATGATGCAGTTTCAAAATCGATGCGATGCGATAAAGATCGATTTCCGATATTCAAATTCGATTTCCAAAACATCCACTTTCCAATTTCCAAATCCAATTTCAAATGTTCGATACGATATGATATGGTATGATGATCGTTACGATACGATACGATGTCCGATACGATACGATATTTCGATCATCAATACCAATACGAGTTTGACGCAATGGCCATGGATCTTACCTTGCAAATGATTTATATCACAAGACTTACGAATTGATCCCCCAATGGTCAAATATGCCACAGGCGCTCTATTGAAATAGTCAAATATGCCTGGGCGCTCCAATTGGCGGTCAAATATGTCCGGACGCTCTATCAAAATAGTCAAATATGTCCGGACGCTCTGTTTGTTTGGGACCAACCTGGCTTGCCGATATATTTCCTTTGTAATGGTGACTTTCAAAATATGCGATGCAAATTTCAAAACGATTTTCAAATATCGATACGATTTTCCGAATACGATATCAAATGTCAAATTTTCAAATTTCATTCCAACGATAAAGTTCAATCAATTCTGATCACATCGAATACAAATATACACATAATCAAATATGATCACATATCAACCTACAATATCGATGTCCTAATAACCACCACTCACATGTACCTATATACGCTTATATGTCCACGCCCATATATGTGCATATAAACGTATATACATACTTAAATATACAGCAACATATATATGTAGGTACTCATAAATACACAAATATAATACACATATTTCCACCTTTATAGATCAAGGCACCTAGAATTACATATAACTAAGCTTCGGTACTTCCAATTCCTTATGACCACTGTAATGCTATGTCTTATGCATTCACACATTAGATGTATAACTATGTACCTATTTTCATTTACCTCTTGTATATATATTACATAATGTCGGCTACTGTCCCAAATATACTCTTACATAAATATCGGCCAATGTCCTAAAAGTTCATCTTAATTATAAACTTTCGGCCCTTCACAGCACTTCCATTTAATGTACACATTTACACTACCTATCCCTCTTCGGCAAACTTGTCCACAAAATTGCATTTTATTTATTTATTATTATTTTTTGCCTTCTCCAGCCATTACATATCCACAGATCCTCTCTATATTCATAATATTCATTTGTACCACATCCACTATTGAGTGGTATTTGTGAAACATGTCCAGCAGTTTTTTCCTTTTTTTCTCTTTGGCATCTACCCATAACATACATACACTACCATCACATGCATTAATATACACATCCACATACTAACCCCAGCACATTTCAATTTGCAGACCCTATGAATTCAGCCACTATTTATATGCTACCGTCAGTTGCGATTTCTTAAAATAACAAGACATTCGACCGCTGCCATCTTTGGCACTGTAATTATCATTCTTTTTTTTTGAAAGAAAGATTTTATTAGAGAAAAACCTCACTTATGGCACTGTAATTATCATTTACTTTATATATATATATATATATATATATATATATATATATATATATATAACCAACACGCTGCATATACATATATGTATAAATCCATTCATCTATGCAATCACATATATAGATGTATGATCCAAATTTAATATTGAAATTAACATCATATATTTCTTGCAAATCATAGCAAATATGGAAAGGGTAATTTCCTCGATCCAAGTATACTATACCGTCCATTGGTTAGATTGAATTTGGGAATGAAATCTCCTTCCCTTTTTGTTAAGGAGGCTGGTCGCTTAACGAATTTGACATAAGAGAGTGGCTGCTACTGACTCTATTTTGTTTTCTTGCTGGGTGTGAATTTGAAGAATCAAGGCTGCCGTTTGTTTTCCTTCCATGTTCACTGGCCGGCTGAAATGAAATTTGTGAGGAGGGAAGAAATGTGGTTTGCTTAAGTAGAGGAGTTAAGGTGAGTTAGTGGGGATTAATGGAAATTTATGGTGGGGGTTATGGAAAACAATGGGGGTAGTGGGGAAGTGAGAAGTTAAATGTAATTTAATTTTTTTATTTTTATTTTGTTTGAAAAAACCCAAGGTGTAACATTCATCTCCTCTTACAAAAAGTTTCATCCTCGAAACTTGCGTACCTTGATCGTAAAGACGCAAATACTTTTTCGCACTTCTTCTCGAGCTCCTATTTCTATTCTGGTACCTTTAATGACAACATCATTCTTCTAGACCGGTGATGTTTTGCTTTCACCTACTGACCTTGGTCGGGGGGGTCGGCAATATTCACATCAAACTCATTCACTTTGTTTTTACATCATTGACAATGCTTCACCTCACAGACCCAGTTCCTAAATTCAGTTCATGTATACCTACAAAATAGTTTCCAAATTCATTAACATCTGCTTGTTGAAATCATAACTTAATCTTTCTATAACTCTAGAAACACTCTTAATGGTATCGTCGCCGCGCTGAGTGAATCCACAACCCAATTGTTAGTTTATATGTAAACTCATACCTACTACCAACAGACAAAAACAACAACATAAATCATACCCAGTATATCCCAATGACAACACAAGCTATCGTTAGGGTATGGGAAGGGTGAGAGACAGGCAAACAATACCCCCATCCCAAGGGATAGAGAGTTTGCTTCCAGTGAGACTCCCGACTCTATATGTACCTGCACGGATATCATAATAATAGGAATATGTACTAGTGAAACTATTTTATTAAACATATACAAAAGTCTTCCGATATTAAAATTGTCATAATAGTGAACATGCACAAATAATAGGAAGAAAAGGACTGAAACAAAATATGCAAAGTCAAACTAAAGTGTAAATACTATCTAATCCTCTAAGTATGCTCTAAGGTGCCCTATATCCTGTCTACCCCTCCTTTACATTAATCTTCTGCCTCCATGAACTCCTATCTTGGACCATGTCCTTAGAGAGGTGCAACTCTAGTAAGTCATGCCTAATCTGATCATCCCACGTCAGTTTGGGCCTGCCTCTATTCCTCTTCCCTTCTACAATGAGGCTTTCAATTGCTCTGACAGACGCCGTTGTCTGTCTCCTCTTGACATGCCTAAACCATCTCAGTCTTCCCTCTCTTATTTTATCTGTTACACTAGTCACCCCTAACCTTTCTCTGTATATCTCATTTCTTATCTTGTCTAGCCTTGTATGCCCACACATCCACCTCAGCATCTTCGTCTCTGCCACTTCCATCTTCTGTGACTGTATCCTCTTGATGGCCCAGCAGTCTGTTCCATATAACATTGCCGGCCTCACTGCCACCCTATAAAATTTTCCCTTTAATTTAATTGGAAAATTCTTGTCACACAGCACCCTTGAGGCCGCTCTCCACCTACACCAACCTGCCTGAACTCGGTGTGCTACGTCACTCTCTATGTCCCCATCTTTCTGTACAAATGATCCTAGGTACTTGAAATTACTTACCTTTGGGACCACTTGACCCTCGATGATGAGTTGGTTATTCTCATCGTCGGCTGCACCGCTGAAGTCACAGTGCAGATACTCAGTCTTGGAACGACTAATCCTTAGGCCTTTTCTCTCTAAAGCACCTCGCCACTCCTCTAGTCTCATACTCAGGTTATATGTACTTTCCGCGACTAATACAATATCGTCTGCAAAAAGCATACATCATGGAATTGTCTCTTGGATCGACTTTGACAGCTCATCTAGGACAACTGCAAAAAGGAATGGACTCAACGCGGACCCTTGATGGAGGCCTATCTCCACTGGAAAGAAGTCCGTATTCCCTATAGGCGTACGAACGGTTGTTTTCGTCCTAACATACATATCCTTAATTATGTCTATATATTTCATAGGAACCCCTCTTGCATCCAGACTATCCCATATCAGTTTGCCTGGCACACTATCATACGCGTTTTCAAGATCAATGAAAACCATATGTAGATCGCGCTTCTTCTCCCTATACTTCTCCATCAATCTCCTTAAAATGTGTATTGCTTCTGTAGTTGACCGTCCTGGCATAAAACCAAATTGGTTTACCGTAAATTGAGTTTCTCCCCTAATTCTAGTGTCGATTACTCTCTCCCATAACTTCATAGTATGACTTAACAATTTAATCCCCCTATAATTCCCACAATACTGCACGTCTCCTTTTTTCTTATATAGAGGGACCACTACGCTCCTTCTCCACTCATCTGGCATTTTTCCTGTTTTGAAAATAAGGTTGAACAGAATAGTTAACCATTGAATCCCTTCTTCTCCCAAGCACTTCCACGCCTCAATGGGTATGTTATCCAAGCCAACTTCCTTAGCTCTTCCCATCTTCTTAAGTGCTATCTTCACCTCTCCTTGTGTGATGCTACGACACTCGCATGTATTATGTTGTCGTTTTTGGGTAATGATGCTTTCTCTTTCTTCGTGGTCGACTCTTTACGCTGTTAAAGTGGTTGTGAAAGTATGTTTGCCATTGCCCCTTGATGTCTTGTTCTTTGACTAAAACATGTCCATCTTCGCCCTTTATAAACTTTACGACGTCTAGATCTTGCCTCTTTCTATCTCTAGATTTGGCAATCTTGAACATATCATGCTCTCCGTCTTTTGTTTCTAATCTTTCGTACATCCTTTTATAGGCTGCGTTCTTTGTCTCATTCACTGCCTTCTTCGCCTCTTTCCTAGCAATTTTGTAGTTCTCTTTTACTCTCACTCTCTCCTCCCCGTCTATGCAGCTTAACACCTCTCTAAAACTCTTTTGCTTATTCCTTATTTTTCGTTGCACATTCTCGTTCCACCACCACGACTCTTTATGTACGGTTGTCTTTCCTGTTGTTACCCCAAGAGTTTCCCTTGCTGCATGAGTGATGGTAGTCGCCATAGCCTCATACATCTGGTTTGTGTCTTCAACTAGTGGATCTGATGTCGTCGAGATGACCTTGCCTCTAAATATGTTAATCTTTTCGTCCTTCAAACTTTCCCATCGAATCCTGGGTGGTAATTTTCTAACCTTTGTGCTCAGCTTTTGGCTCAAGGATATAACTACAACTAGTAAACGGTGTTGCGTCACTGCTGTCTCTCCTGGTATAACTTTGCAATCCCTCCACAACTGCCGATCTTCACGCCTCATCAGAAAATAGTCGATCTGCGTGTTACGTCCTCCGCTGCTAAAAATGATCAAATGAGATTCTTTTTTCTTAAAGAACGAGTTTATAATACCTAGGTCGTGGGCCACCACAAGGTCTAGTAGATCCCTACCCTGCTTGTTTTTATCTCCATATCCAAACCCACCATGTGCCGACTGAAAACCATCGGTATCCTTTCCAATGTGGCCATTAAAATCACCTCCTATACATATTCGTTCTTCTCTAGGTATTGTCCTCAACACTTCATCTAAGCAATCCCAGAACTTTTTCTTCTCTTGTTCTCCTAGTCCCACTTGGGGTGCGTAGGCGCAAACCACTGCCACCACCTCCTTGTTTAATACTAACTTCAGCACCATAAGTCTGTCATTATATCTTATCACATCGATCACGTTCGTGTATAATTCTAACTTTACTAGAAATCCTACCCCATTCTTGGTCCCATCAGACCCTTTGTAGAGCAACTTATACTCATTACACTCTTTACCTTTGTTCCCCTTCCACCTAGTCTGTTGTAGACATGCTACATCGATCCTACGCCTCTTAAGTACATCTACCACCTCTAACAATTTACCACTTAGAGTTCCTACATTCCAAGAGGCTATACGTAAACTATCCTCCTTTTCCTTCCCCTTAACTATGTCCCTCTTCCTTAGACATGGTCTCTCATAAAAGTCATAACTTCTTCTATCAATGATTGTAACTAAACCAAAACTATGATCATGTATTTCAATCCAAGGATTAAACTGAGGAAAAGAAAAGACACCAGTACTAGAAAAAAATTTAAAAATATATGATCAAGAACAGATAGCAGAGTGTCTATTATATCAAAAAAATGAGAAAAAGCAAAATCTTATGATTCAGACAGATCTAAAAACGTAACACAAACACAAAATAGTCGCACAAAATTCCTTTCAATTTTTCCAGATCAAAAATACAATCAAATAGATACTAAATAACCTTGTGGGGAGAAGAAGAAATCGGCGCTGGAGAAAACCCGCAGACCAAACAATGAGTACAAAGAACCAAAAGGAACTAATTTGACGGATGCAGAATGACCATAAAAGTCTACCTTTCAGCTTGGGAAGAAAAATTAGTTAAAGTGGTTGCGGAAATGTTTCAAATAAATAGGAATTGCTAAATAAATAGGAATTGAGTCTGCAAGCAAATTCAAGATCGTTTGCGGCAATTGAAGTTCGAAATCGTACCAGCCCGTTAATTTAGGGATGGGATTCTCAGGCAACCTGCTAGCTGTGAAGCAATTTTGAACGGTGCCGGTGTAGATGATCGCCGTGGGAGCGCGTAAGAAAAAGAATGGGAGCGTAACAGTAACCTGCTAAAGACGTCTCCAAAACCTACTACCAACAGAAACCCTCTAAAATCAGTGCTTAAATGTGCTACAATCATAACTTACTCACCTTTTCACAAAACTAATTTCATAAACAGTGTGTATTCTAGAACAGGATACCCTAGTACAATTCAACTTAGTCAAAACTAGCATCCCACAAGACGATCTCGTCTTCATAGAATTCAATCCGCATCTTAATTTTCTGTAGTTGCATCTTAGAAAATTTTCACTATGCCTTCATATGTATTCAAGCCTACTTGGCCATATAAATTGATATTCATAAAAGTAACATCATCATCTTATCACAGGATTCAATACCTAATCATTGTTAACCTGTATTCATTCTATATTCCAAAATTCAACTTAAGTGATCATTAACTTAAGCATCGTAGGGCATTGTAATGCTCCATGCTTCCGTGTGCCACATTGAACCATTGTACATTCTTTAATCGATTATTTCAACCGCTAACTTTCACCCGTTAAATCCCACATGAATAGCAACCACCGTTGGTCATGCTTACGCTTGCGTGTCCCTATGTTTACCTCAGCTGTCTTAATGAAACTGGTATCATTAACTTATCTTAATAATTCCAATATTTAGATCTTAACCACCTTCTAAACCTTTGGAAAATAATATCATTTACTAAGACTATTTACTTACGCCACGACTAGTCTAAGTCCTCATTTGCATCAACATATTGATTCTAAACTTAGATCAGATACTGCAACTTTGGCTTCAAATCAAACTTATGTTAGTTTACCCAAATAACTTGTTGTTTCTAGGTATAAATGCCTCTAACTGAAACTTTCTCAATGATAACTCATTTTGTGTGCTGGCTATGGTCATTGCCAGTTTAGGGCTGTCAGCCAGTATTACATGGGCCTATTTTGATAATTATAAAATTAATTATCCTCTTACAATATAGGCTTCTTGACAAATGTCTTAGTACGAACGAGAGGTTCGCACCACTCTTAAGTAGTACACTCCCCAGGATTGTTTTTTTACCAGTGTGTCACCTATCAAATTTAGGGGTTATGGTGATCGGGTCTAAGGGAACATATAAAAGGTCGTAATCAAAACTTAAATACGACAAATAATTAGAATCGTCTAGTATACCCTAGGTGCAGATATCCCTCAACCGATCATCCCTTAAGTATAATGTCCTTACCTATTTATAGAATCATACCTAGTATATAATCATCGCTTATGGCTAAGATCGTTACTTATGTTAAAAATCATCACTCATGTTTAGATCATCACTTAGTTCTAAGATGATGGCCTAAATCTATGTTTCCGCCATGGATCTAGAGCCATACTCTGATACCAACTGTAGCGACCCGTCCCGAGCACTAGTACTCGAAACGACTCACCCGCCATATCTCAATAAGGAGAATACAAGGCGTCGATGCAATTCAATTACACGTCATCAAAGTAACGCAAATCGATGTCAGCGGAAGTCGTAAACTAAAAATCCTCGAATAAAATAATCATCATCATTAATGCAATATATAGGCAAATTTAAATCGATATAATGGTCAACGTTGATAAACACTAAATCTCCCAAATACATAAACCTCGAATATCAAAATAACTGCATCAACTAAATCCTCAAAAGTCTCATCCGAATATCCTCAGTCTCGAAATCTACAGTCTTGATCTTCTACCGTATACTAACTCTTTTACCGGTCTACCTGGAAAATTGATTGATATAGGGGGGGAGAGTCACATACATCGTCCAGCAAGTAACTTGCTTATATTTACCATGGGATCATACACGGAGAAGCAAGTGTAATAAAATAAATAAATAACGATATGAAAAATATAATGCTTCTCGTCGTAAATAAAGTTTACCTTTTTACCCCTTACCAATCAAGCAACAAAAGCACACGCAACTAAGTCAGCAACCCACAAATGTTAGTACAATCAAAATCGATGATGCAGTTTCAAAATCGATGCGATGCGATAAAGATCGATTTCCGATATTCAAATTCGATTTCCAAAACATCCACTTTCCAATTTCAAAATCCAATTTCAAATGTTCGATACCATACGATATGGTACAATGATTGTTACGATACGATACGATGTCCGTGTAGGATCTGTAAGGAACCACTAGAAGGGGAGGGGTTGAATAGTGGGTGCGGAAAATGTGGTTCTTAAAATTAGTTTGAACCAAAAACCTAACTTCTGAAAACATTTGAAAACTAGGTTTCAGGTCTTCAAAAATTCTGAAATTTGGAGAGAACTTAGCCTCAGATGTTATGAGTGTCTCCTAAAAATTTCATATTTAAATTCAACCTCTAACCCCTTGAAAATTCGTTGGCAGTCAGATTGCACGAATCTGCCAGAAACGGTAGACTGATTTGAAAAATTGATTCCTATTTGAACGTAACTCCAAATGCTCTGAAATTTTAACCAATAACCCCTTATAAGTTATATTTAAATAGGTTGAAACAGTTTTGAAAAATTCTTTTGTAAAGTTAATCAAATACGATCAAAGTCTCAACCTTTGCAAGCCTGAAAATCAGACTACACTAGTCTCAGAACTTTGGATGTTTGGGTGACTTATACTTATCCAAAAGGGTTGAAACTTGCGCCAAAAGAACCTTGAAACGTGTGGCTATGTTTCCTGAAAGTCGTAATTTTTGAAATTCGTTTACTAAAACAGTAAACAGTGCTAAAACAGAAAATCAGTGCTGAAAGTAAATGACACCAAGAATTTTATATTGGTTCGGTTATCAACAACGTACTCCAGTCTTCGAGGAACACCTTCCTCGGTTCACACTAATCACACAACTCAAAAACACCTTACCACAGGGTTGATGGAGTTACACACCAACTCCAACCCTTTACAAACCTTGTATGTTGAATACAATGCACACGAACACCACCACCTTGCAAGATTGAAGATTGATCACACCTTGATCAATCTTTTACAAAGATAGAGAATGTGTGGTGATCTAAGATAAGCCTATTAAATAATATGAATGTAAGTACAATAGGCTTTTAGGAAGAAGAAAGAAAGAGAGTGTAGAAGAAGAAGGCTAGAACACTTTTGATCTTTGAATTTGCAACTCTTGTTCTTTTTTTTTGTTTTGTTCTTCTTCCTTTCTTTTTATCACATAGGCCGCCCCCTTGAATTGCTCTTCCCCTCTTGAAAATTATCTTCTAAGACCTTGGAGAGTATATGGCATCATTGTGACATGTCTTTGCTTACTTGGCATGTTCTCATTGGATGATCATTATGCTCTTGCTTACATGGCACTCATTGATTGGTTGGACGCTGTCATCACTTGATGAATAGACAAATCTGAGAATAACACTTAAAAACATGTGCCAAAATCATCATAAAATAATTGCCATAACTCATAAGATTATCACCCAAACCAATCAAGATAATATTTCTCCAAACAAGGTAAAAATTTTGGCCATAATGGGGACTTGTCATGCTGAAATTTCAGCATGTGATACATGGTGATATAATTCAAATTTCTTCCAAATTTTCATTGACTTTCTTTTAAAAACAAATCACCAATTAATAGAAAATATTCTCATCATTTTTGGAAATGAAATTGGACACTAATGTGACCACAAAATCGGCCAAGGTGCATACACACACATGCTGAAATTTTTCAGCATGTGTGATATTCAAGATATCACACTTTATGACTTTATATCTTATTCAAATTACTTCCAATTCTTCTTCCAATTGATCACATGTTTCAAGACACAAATTATATGCTCATTAATCATGAAAATCGGCCAGCTATAACTACACATGCTGAAATTTTCAGCATGTGTTTCAAATGAGATAAAATTTGAAACATTACCTTTTGTAGCTTCTTTCTTTAAATCATCAACATTGTATGATTGATTCTTGACCAATCAATATGCCAAAAAGGCTCCACATATGCTCCATCTCAGCTGTATAGGCATGTACAACATGTATATGCATATGCTGAATTTTATTTTTGCAAACTTTGTAAAATAGTGCACATTTAATAATACACACATGTTATATTCCAATCAGCCCTTAATTTAATATTCTAGAACACTTTAAGATGTATGACATATGTAAAAAGTGTCTAGATACGTGTCGTATGATGTGCCAAAAATGTTCCATGTGTTGTGTACGTAGAAAATCGAATTTTCGATGTTTATCGATTACCCGATTTTTCTCTAATTAAATTCCAACTTTTTGCACATGTTATATATATTATGTTACACATAATATACATAATATAAACTTTAATTTTCAGCACTTGGCTGGTCTAAAGTGGCGCCATTTACATTTAACAAAATTGAAATTGGAATCTCCACAATTTGGCCTTAATGTGGGGTGATTTGTGTGTGCCAACATGGAATGATTCTATGGCTGAAAATAACATCATAGGCACGAAAATTATAACGATTTTTGAGGTGTAGGGGTTGGCCATCTATTTATGGAAAGTACGTGACACGTTGGCAAAGTTTCGGTATACGCCCGATACAACAATTTTTGGTTTAGAACCTTTTAACGTGTCGTATTTAATTTGTCATCACCATGACTTATATCATATGATATAAGACCTGAATATACTCATAAATATGATTTAAGTATAATGGTGTGACGTTAAGGTACGTACGTAAAATATATAACGTGTCGGTAGTACGTTGGAATACATGTGTATGTGCTTTTTTCAAAAAATCTGAAAATATATATATATATATATATATATATATATATGCGTGTATATGAGTGATGAGAGGAGGAGAGGACTTTCCTTTCTTAGTCTTGTTGCCTTTGTGCCTTGTCCAAATATAGCTTCCTTTAATGAACTACTTAGTTTAATCAACTAAGTACTTCACTTAATGAACTAGTTTAGTTCATTAATGGTGGTACCTGAAAATAGTATAAACACAACAAATTTTTGCCATTTGATGTAAGCTTTAACGCTTCATGGCTCGTTAGTACGGAAACATTATATACGAACTATATAAGGCAAGTTTTACGCAATATGTCATGCACATTTATATCATGCACGTTTTTATGCAATATGTCATGCACGTTTAAATCATGTATTTTGAAATAACTCAAACCCCTTTATCTCTACAATCTCTCCCTTTTGATGATTTTCAAAATAACCTACTTTCATGATTTAAATCCTATCGCTCCCCCTTCAATCATGCATAAATTTGAATTTTAAATTTCAAATCCGCTCCCCTTGATTTATACAATCAGTACCTCTCTCCCCCTTAAATCATGCTTTCTCTCCCCCTTTATTTTGGAAAGTCAATCAAAAGCGCATGTAAAGATGAAAGAAAATCATGCATTTTGAATGATCTCAAAGGTGCGTTCTTAAGAGTTATTTATTCAACCCTTTAAAAATGTCCCTTTTGGTACCCAAATTTGGGTGACCCTTCTAGGTCTTCCAAAAGGTGAGAAAGGTGATGGAAGCACAACATAATATACTTTAGGTGCAACTGCATCTGGCCTTTGGCCAAGAACTCCTTTATACGTATTGTATGTAGGACGTTTTTGATATGTCCTTGTGTTAGTGTGGGTAGTGTGTGATTTAGATGGATGAAATGCATGTCGTGTATGCATCACTTGTTTCTTCTCATATCTATATGGTACAAAATTGTATTTCTTATGATATGAAGAAGAAGTATGATGAGATGTGGGGAAAGGGGGTCTTTGCGTCATCTTAGACGCCGTTTTTGGTTTTGGAGTGTCTACTTTCTTAGACACTACAGACTTGGTTGGTTTGATGGATACTTCATTTGTTTCAATGTATCCTAAACCCGTTTTATCACTATCACGCTTTTGTGAAGAAATAATGTGATCTAGCATGTTTGTTCCCGTATCAAATTTCTTCACCATTTTCTCTAAATTTGCATTCTTTGATTTCAAACTTGAAATCTCGGATTTCATTTCATTATTGTGCGTAGTCAATGATGAGACCTCTGACTTTAATGCATGAATAATGCGTGACGACTCTTCTTTTGAATCGTTTAATTGAGAAACAAGGTTCGTGTTAGAAGATTCTAACAACTTCTTGTCTTCAATTAATCGTTTCTTTTCTTTTGCAAGAGTCTTTGAAAACTTATGCAATTCTAAATATTGACTAAATAAATCATCATAAGACCATTCAGAATCGGAATCAGAGTCAGAAGATACCTCATTTGATGCCTTAGATGTAAAGCATACTTGTGCCTTTTGTTCTTCCGTATCATCAGTCTCAGAGTCGGATGTGTCACTCCAAGTGGAGGCTTTGAAGGCTCTTCTCCTTTGCTTAGGTTCTGAGACGAGTCTATTCTTGTTCCGATCCTTGTCAGAGTATTTGTTTGATTGCTTTTCTTTATTAGGGCAGTCATATGATAGATGTCCAAGTTTGCCACATTCATAGCACTTTATTTCCTTATTTTTATTTTTATGATCATAGATGAGGTAGACTTATGTTTAATCGATTTTCTCAAGATTTTTCTTAATCTTTTAGCCATCGTGATTAAGTCCTCATCATCGGAATCTATGTCACTATCATCTACGGCGTATTCATTTGATTTAAATGCTATACCCCTATCATTATTAGAAATAGACTCAGAATGTCTTAAAGCGAGTTTGTTCATATACCTTAAGTGATCCAATTAGTTCTTCCATCTTAATCGATTTAGTCTCTTTGCTTTCTTCTATGGCAGTTACTTTAGAGTCCCACTCGGATGGAAGGCTTCGCAAGAACTTTTTGTACCTTTTCCTGCATAGTAAAGGCTTTGCCAAGAGACTCAAGAAAATTTTAGATGTTAGTCAAGCGAAGATCCATATCAACGATAGATTCATTAGGCAATAATTTAAATGACTCGAGTGTGGACATAAGCATGTTGATCTTGGAGTCTTTAACTTGACTAGTGCCTTCGTGTTTCATTTCAAGTATTCTCCACATTTCTTGTGCACTAGAACAATTTGAAACATAGCTTGATTCACTTTTACTTAGTCTATTTAAAAGTAACTGCATAGCCCTAGCGTTCATGCTTAGTCTCTTTTTATCATCACTAGTGTACTCTTCCCTAGGCTTAACGACCTCTAATGTGACTCCATCTACAGTGGATAACTTTGATTGAACAAATGGACCATCTTCTATAATTGACCAAAGATCAATATCAATTTCCATAAAGAAAAGTTTCATTCTTACCTTCCATTGAACGAAAGACTCACCATCAAAGAGAGGAGGCCTTATGGTTGACATTCCTTCTTGCACGGTGTTATAGCTAGTGGATGCCATCTCACGTAGATCGTTGGATACTTTTGTTGTGAGTGTTCCTGTGCTCTGATACCAATTGTAGGATCTGCAAGGCACCACTAGAAGGGGGGGTTGAATAGTGGATGCGGAAAATGTGGTTTTTAAAATTAGTTTGAACCAAAAACCTAACTTCTGAAAACAGTTTCTGTTTTCAGGATCAGTTTTAAGACGTTTTGAAAACTAGGTTTCAGGTCTTCAAAAATTCTGAAATTTGGATAGAACTTAGCCTCAGATGTTATGAGTGTCTCCTAAAAATTTCCGATTTAAATTCAACCTCTAACCCCTTGAAATTCGTTGGCGGTCAGATTGCGCGAATCTGCCAGAAATGGTAGACTAATTTGAATAATTAATTCCTATTTGTACGTAATTCCAAATGCTCTGAAATTTTAACCAATAACCCCATATAAGTTATATTTAAATGGGTTGAAACATTGTTGAAAAATGCTTTTGGAAAGTTAGTAAAATACGATCAAAGTCTCAACCTTTGCAAGCCTGAAAATCAGACTGCACTAGTCTCAGAACTTTGGACGTTTGAGTGACTTATACTTATCCAAAAGGGTTGAAACTTGCACCAAAAGACCCTTGAAACGTGGGGCTATGTTTCCTGAAAGTTTCGTGATTTTTAAAATTCGTTTACTATTTTTACAAACGTGATTAAAGACAGTAAACAGTGCTGAAACAGAAAATCAGTGCTGAAAGTAAATGACACCAAGAATTTTATACTGGTTCGGTTATCAACAACCTACTCTAGTCTTCGAGGAACACCTTCCTCGGTTCACACTAATTACACAACTCAAAAACACCTTACCATAGGGTTGATAGAGTTACACACCAACTCCAACCCTTTACAAACCTTGTATGTTGAATACAATGCACACGAACACCACCACCTTGCAAGATGGAAGATTGATCAAACCTTGATCAATTTTTTACAAAGATAGAGAATGTGTGGTGGTCTAAGATAAGCCTATTCAAGAATATTAATGTAATTACAATAGGCTTTTAGGAAGAAGAAAGAAAGAGAGTGTAGAAGAAGAAGGCTAGAACACTTTTGATCTTTGAATTTGCAACTCTTGTTCTTTTTTTGTTTTGTTCTTCTTCCTTTCTTTTTATCACATAGGCCGCCCCCTTGAATTGCTCTTCCCCTCTTGAAAATTATCTTCTAAGACCTTGGAGAGTATATGGCATCATTGTGACATGTCTTTGCTTACTTGGCATGTTCTCATTGGATGATCATTATGCTCTTGCTTATGGCACTCATTGATTGGTTGGACGTTGTCATCACTTGATGACTAGACAAATCTGAGAATAACACTTAAAAACATGTGCCAAACTCATCATAAAATAATTGCCATAACTCATAAGATTATCACCCAAACCAATCAAGATAATATTTCTCCAAACAAGGTAAAAATTTTGGCCATAATGGGGACTTGTCATGCTGAAATTTCAGCATGTGATACATGGTGATATAATTCAAATTTCTTCCAAATTTTCATTGACTTTCTTTTAAAAACAAATTACCAATTAGTAGCAAATATTCTCATCATTTTTGGAAATGAAATTGGACACTAATGTGACCACAAAATCGGCCAAGGTGCATACACACACATGCTGAAATTTTTCAGCATGTGTGATATTCAAGATATCACACTTTATGACTTTATATCTTATTCAAATTACTTCCAATTCTTCTTCCAATTGATCACATGTTTCAAGACACAAATTATATGCTCATTAATCATGAAAATCGGCCAGCTATAACTACACATGCTGAAATTTTCAGCATGTGTTTCAAATGAGATAAAATTTGAAACATTACCTTTTGTAGCTTCTTTCTTTAAATCATCAACATTGTATGATTGATTCTTGACCAATCAATATACCAACAAGGCTCCACATATGCTCCATCTCAGCTGTATAGGCATGTACAACATGTATATGCATATGCTGAATTTTATTTTTGCAAACTTTGTAAAATAGTGCACATTTAATAATACACACATGTTATATTCCAATCAGCCCTTAATTTAATTTTCTAGAACACTTTAAGATGTATGACATATATAAAAAGTGTCTAGATACGTGTCGTATGATGTGCCAAAAATGTTCCATGTGTTGTGTACGTAGAAAATCGAATTTTCGATGTTTATCGATTACCCGATTTTTCTCTAATTAAATTCCAACTTTTTGCACATGTTATATATATTATGTTACACATAATATACATAATATAAACTTTAATTTTCAGCACTTGGCTGGTCTAAAGTGGCGCCATTTACATGTGACAAAATTGAAATTGGAATCCCCACAATTTGGCCTTAATGTGAGGTGATTTGTGTGTGCCAACATGGAATGATTTTATGGATGAAAATAACATCATAGGCACGAAAATTAAAATGATTTTTGAGGTGTATGGGTTGGCCATCTATTTATGGCAAGTACGTGACACGTTGGCGATGTTTCGGTATTCGCCCGATACGACAATTTTCGGTTTAGAACCTTTTAACGTGTCGTATTTAATTTGTCATCACCATGACTTATATCATATGATATAAGACCTGAATATACTCATAAATATGAGTTAAGTATAGTGGTGTGACGTTAACGTACGTACGTAAAATATATAACTTGTCGGTAGTACCTTGGAATACATGTGTATGTGTCTTTTTCAAAAAATCTGAATATATATATATATATATATATATATATATGCGTGTATATGAGTGATGAGAGGAGGAGAGGACTTTCCTTTCTTAGTCTTGTTGCCTTTGTGTCTTGTCCAAATGTAGCTTCCTTTGATGAACTACTTAGTTTAATCAACTAAGTACTTTACTTAATGAACTAGTTTAGTTCATTAATGGTGGAACCTGAAAATAGTATAAACACAACAAATTTTTGCCATTTGATGTAAGCTTTAACGCTTCATGGCTCGTTAGTACGGCAACATTATATATGAACTATATAAGACAAGTTTTACGCAATATGTCATGCACATTTATATCATGCACGTTTTTATGCAATATGTCATGCCCGTTTAAATCATGTATTTTGAAATCACTCAAACCCATTTATCTCTACAGTCCGATACGATACAATATTTCGATCATCAATACCAATACGAGTTCGATGCAATGACCATGGCTCTTACCTTACAAATGACTTATATCGCAAGACTTACGAATTGATCCTCCAATGATCAAATATGTCATAGGCGTTCTATCAAAATAGTCAAATATGCCTGGGCGCTCCAATTGGCGGTCAAATATGCCTGGACGCTCTATCAAAATAGTCAAATATGCCCGGACGCTCCGTTTGTTTGGGACCAACCCGGCTTGCCGATATATTTCCTTTGTAAGGGTGACATTCAAAATATGCGATGCAAATTTCAAAACAATTTTCAAATATTGATACGATTTTCCGAATACGATATCAAATGTCGATTTTCCAAATATCATTCCAACGATAAAGCTCAATCAATTCTGATCACATCGAATACAAATATACACATAATCAAATATGATCACATATCAACCTACAATATCGAGTCCTAATAACCACCACTCACATGTACCCATATACGCTTATATGTCTACGTCCATACATGTGCATATAAACGTATATACATACTTAAATATACAGCAACATATATATGTAGGTACTCATAAATTCACAAATATAATGCATATATTTCCACCTTTATATATCAAGGCACCTAGAATTACATATAACTAAGCTTCGGTACTTCCAATTCCTTATGACCACTGTAATGCTATATCTTATGCATTCACACGTTAGATATATAACTATGTACCTATTTTCATTTACCTCTTGTATATATATTACATAATGTCGGCTACTGTCCCAAATATATTGTTACATAAATATCGGCCAATGTCCTAAAAGTTCATCTTAATTATAAACTTTCGGCCCTTCAAAGCACTTCCATTTAATGTACACATTTACACTACCTATCCCTCTTCGGCAAACTTGTCCACAAAATTGCATTTTATTTATTTATTTATTTTTGCCTTCTCCAGCCATTACATATCCACAAACCCTCTCTATATTCATAATATTCATTTGTACCACATCCACTATTGAGTGGTATTTGTGAAACATGTCCAGCGGTTTTTTTCTTTTCGGTCATCTGCCCACAACATATATACACTACCATCACATGCATTAATATACACATCCACATACTAACCCCATCACATTTCAATTTGCAGACCCTATGAATTCAGCCACTATTTATATGCAACCGTCAATTGCGATTTCTTAAAATAACAAGACATTAGACCACTGCCATATTTGGCACTGTAATTACCATTTACTTTATTTTTTTTATGTAAAGCACTTTTTATTGAGTATCCTCTCTTATAGCAGAGGAAAACCATATTACAGAGAAACCGAAAAAATTAGTGTCATCATAAGAAAAGAACTTATGAAGCATATCAAGTAAACGCAACCTCCAGTCATATATGATATGCCGCATTAGAACTTTGTCAAGTAAAACCACCCTTGTGGATAAAACCTTGACGAAGGAAAAAGCGTACATATTTATATGAGTGGATGGTTGATAATAGAAAGTGTACAAATGTAGAGCAATGATCATGAGGAGTAACATCTTGATGCAGACGAAATAATGTTTGTCGTTGTCATGCAGCCCAAGGAGTCCAAATATCCAGCTTTGTTGACGAACAGCACCTCGTGCAAGACGCGAAAAGAAGGTGTAAGAGCAATGCAGTAAGTAACCTTGAATAGTAGCATGACGAAGAGAAGAAAGGCATACCTGCGTTGCCCATAGCCTGATGACCACGGGCAACCTCCAGCTATACAAGCCTTGTTTCTCAAACCAATATTGCGGCCAAATTTGGTGAGTCCCGGCACTCAGTAACGCACATAAGCAAGAATCGTTAGACATGACATCGAAACCACGCGGACGCAGCAAGTGACATAATAAAAAGTGAGCAAAAGAAACATACCATGGCTGCCTATGCCAAATTTGGCCATAGGCAACCCGCGAGTGTAATGGCTCTGGCAGCATGCTTATCATACACGGAAAGTGGGAAGAGTGGCATCCAAGATAACAGCGCCACGAACTTCACTAGGTAAGGCCGCATCTGATGTGTAGACTTGTAATCCAGATGCTCGTAGACCATAGCGCGCTAATAAGTGGGCAGCAGTGTTTGCTTCACGAGGGCAATGAGTGATTGTTGAAGAATTGAGTCTGAGAAGATCAATCAATCGCTGGACATCGCTGTAGTATGAGCTAGTATATTGGTAGGGATTACCAAGTATTGTCAGCAGCATTCTGCAATCCGTTTCAACATGCAATGCATCATATGTGAAGGCATAATAAATAGTGGAGTAAAGCATGGCCATCATCTCCGCTCTGATAGGCGTGGTATAGGGAAGTGCAAAGCAGATTCCCGAAATTAATCTGCCAGTGGAGTCACGGAGCACTGGACCTGCTGCAGATCCTCGACGTCCAACAGTAGCATCCATATTAAGTTTCATCCGACCAGATGGTGGCAATTGCCAGCGAATCAATGTTGGCCTACGAATCTTCATAACGGGCGAGAATCCGCCATCAACCAGTCGCTGAATTGATTCAGCAAATTTACGTCTGTGCATCGTTGAACACCATGTATATATATGTGTACAGACTCGATCATATAAGTGGCGGTATGAAAATGTGTTATCTCCAAACCGAATGGAAGTATACTCCTTCCAAATCACCCAAAGAATCAAAGCTAGAACAATTGCGCGTAATTGTCCTATCATAGTTGACGGTGAGGCTTGGCGCCACCAACAAATCAGATGAGCCTGAATGGTGGATTGCCTAGGTAGCGGAGCCGAAAAAAGAATAGCCATCTCAACCCACAATGGTTTAATTTCTGAGCAATGCAGGAATAGATGATCCTTAGTGTCCGAATGATGCATGCAAAAGACACACTACGAAGGATAGATGGTCTGCCATATCTGAAGATTATTAGTTAGAGGCAACGAGCCAGAGAACAAACGCCATAGAAACAACTTTGCCCCAATCGAAGATGTCCCCCACCATATATATTTTGAGCACTGCAGACTAGGACGAGCCGCGTAATGCAACAAGTAGGCAGATTTAATCGTGTAAGTCCCTGTTGCATCTGACTCCCAGTGGATACCATTGGGTGTGTTAAGGACGTGTGCTGTCATGTAATCATGAACATTGAAAGTAACATCATATATTTCTTGCAAATCATAGCAAATATGGAAAGGGTACTTGCATCGATCCAAGTATACTATACCGTCTGTTGGTTGGATTGAATTTGAGAATGAAATCTCCTTCCCTTTTTGTTAAGGAGGCTGGTCGCTTAACGAATTTGACACAAGAGAGTGGCTGCTACTGGCTCTATTTTGTTTTCTTGCTGGGGTGTGAATTTGAGGAACCAAGGCTTCCGTTTGTTTTCCTTCCATGTTCACTGGCCGACTGAGATGAAATTTGTGAGGATGGAAGAAATAAAGGTTTGGTTAAGTAGAGGAGTTAAGGTGAGTTAGTGGGGATTAATGAAAATTTATGATGGGGGTTATGGAAAACAATGGGGTAGTGGGGAAGTGGGAAGTTAAATGTAATTTAATTCTTTTTTTATTATTTTTATTTTCTTTGAAAAAAACCCAGGGTGTAACACTAACTTTTGTCGAAATAAAGAAAGCTTGCACGTTGAAATTGTTGATGCATGTGTTCTTTTCTTAAGTGAAACCACCGAATATGCTTAGAATAATACTCTAATTTAGCATGCAAGATGATATTTAGTCACCAATAGGCCATTTAGGCCGTGCATGTCAAGAAGGTGAAACCTTCACCATACTTTCTAAACTTTGATGCAAAAATGGTAGACTTATGAGCATATTATGTTAGTAAGTGTGCTAAGAACCTTCTCCATTGTCATTTTGATACATGCATGCCTTCTTCTTTATGTTCAAATATAGAAGAAGAGATTGTCATGGAAATAGAAGCATTATAGCCCTCATGATGGTACAAAACCATTCATTTCATTATGCAAATTCATAAAGATTCCATCTTTGATCATCATAAGTGTTAACATCACCATTTTCCTTTCTATAGGGGATGGCTCAAGAGACTCCTACATAAGCCATGAATTCATCATCATCATCATGATGTGTATCTTGAAGATCATGGTTTAAGAAAGGTGAAATTAAATAGGTGTTCTTCATGTTGGTGATTTATAGGTTGCATGTCATTTGTAGCATGATCATCATCATAGATGTTACACTCTATGTACTTGCATGTCATTTTTAGTATGATCATCATCAAACATCTCATTTTTGTGACCATGAACATATATGTATAATGGGATTTGAATATGCTAAAGTTGAGTATAAAGATGTACATTGTGAACTATAACCATATATATTTATAATAACCAAAATATGAAAATAGATCTTGTCATATTTATCATCAAGCATGAATATTAGGTATGAATAATTACAAAAAGGGGACACCCCTACTTTTGGCTATGAAGACTAAAGTGGTCATAATGAAGCACAAATTTCCATTGGTGTAAATTTTCATGATTATGTATAAAGTTAACAAGTACATAGAAAGTAAAGGGCCATAAGTGTAACCATTACATAATGATATAAACTCCAAGTAATGGATTTGACTAGATTTCGTCCCAATGGCCATTTTGGTATCTAAATTCTTGAATTTCAAACATGTAACATTTCTTTGTGACCATATAATTATTATAAGTCATATGTATGAAAATTGAGCATAATAGATCACTAGGGAAATTGAGAAAATGTAAGTGGGGAAAAAAGGTACTTTTCGGCCCTAGGCCCAATTTTGGGGCCTCTCTATGAATTGATCACTTAAAAGCATACTATGAAAATGCTTATGAAATATATGTTGAAATTACATTATCAAGTGAAGACCATTTAACTGTCAAATAATTACACGGACATAAATTCCTCACACCACGTATTATGAATTATAGTATACATGTATGAAGACACACGACCCAACAAGGGCAAACTAGCCAAATAAGACAAGCTAACTGAATAAATAATAACCAACTACAATTACGAACAATCAATTATTAAATCTGAACAGGAATAAAAATAACCCTACGTAAAGCCTTTCCTCATGCATATTGTCTTCATAGTTTTAGAACAACACTGAGTTATTTACAAGCAAGTTTAAGATTTATGCATGAAATGTTTTTTTAAAAGTTCTCATGATTTAGGAATTATACCGCGAGACGGATGATTCCATACGACTTATGCATGTATCTGTGGGTGAGTGTAACACCTTGTCTGGGACAAGGGGCTCTCTACCTATCTATATATACACATGACATGCAGGCTGAGTGTAACACCTTGCCCGAGGTAAGAGTTATCTGCCTTTTTCTTACATTCAGTTTGGAGAGCTGCCTGATGTCTGGTCCTGGGGGAGGATGTCATTGGCAAAATACATTATTGCAGAGTGTAACACCGCGTCCGGGACTCGGGTTCTCTGCTATAATGCGTCACCGTTAGTCCTATGTACGTATGATGTAATACCGTGGTTGGACCATCATGTAGAGAAAAAGGGGTTTGAGTGATTTCAAAATACATGATTTAAACGTGTTACAAAGAAATGCATGACATATTGCATATTATTTGCCTAATATAGTTCATATATAATGTTTCCGTACTAACGAGCCATAAAGCTTTAAAGCTTACATCAAATGGCAAACATTTGTTGTGTTTGGACTATTTTCAGGTGCCACCATTAATGAACTAAAGTAGTTCATTAAGTGAAGTACTTAGTTAATTAAACTAAGTAGTTCAATAAAGGAAGCAATATTTGGAAAAGGCACAAAGGCAACAAGTTGAAGAAAGGAAAGTTCTCCCTCTCCTCTCCATACTTATTACACGCCTATATATATATATATATTCAGAGACGCAGGCCATCTTGTTCAGTCTCTTATTGATTGGACAATTACATCGTAACCTGCTCATAGAAACGGACTGTCTTCAAGTAACTCAGCCAAACACGGCCCTGCTGAGTTTACCGGAATACAAGCGCTTACAATCTTTTCTGCAAATTACAGGCAGTGAGCTATTATTCATCCCTCGCGAGATCAACATGGTAGCACATCATTTAAGTCAGTTTGCACGGTTAATGCCAGACACACGGATTTTCACATCTCATGCTCAATTGCCATCAACGGTGCATGGATTTTACCATACAGATGGATTGCTGCACGCCATTCGAACCTAAATACCACGCCTTCACACATTATATTGTTGCCTGTAATCTAAAGTTACAGGCAACACGGGTATGTGTTCTAACATTTCCTCGGATCGACATTTTTGTTCATGCATTCTTTACTTTGTTGCCCGCAGTCTTAAGACTACGGGCAGTATGGGTATGTTGCTGTGCTGTATGTCTCAATCTTAGACGTATAATCTTTGGATATTTTGATAATGCTGCTTTCTTTCATTTTTTCTTGCAAGGAAACTGCTCTATGTCGCTCATTGCCCAATGCCGGGTCAACGGTTCTCATTGCCTAAAGGGCTGGACAATCTCATCTGCTACGCAAAGCTCCTTGCAACGCATAAGATTCTGCTGCTCACACGTTTACTTTGGATACCTGAACCTCAGTGTGATATTGTGCTGTACATTAGTTTCTGTAAGGCTACAACCTCAGCAGACTCACTCCAATCATATAAATATGTACGCTTTTTCCTTCGCCAAGGTTTTATCCACAAGGGTGGTTTTACTTGGCAAGGTTTTAATGCGGCATATCATATATGACTGGAGACTGCATATCATAGCCACTTTACATTTTCTTTTTTTGTTTGAGATACACTTTTGTAATTTGGTCACCTCAACCATAACTGAGGTTTTTTTTAATTCAATAAAATCTCACCTTTTATCAAAAAAAATAATATAATATTCAGATTTTTTGAAAAAGGCACATACACATTTATTCCAACGTACTACCGACACGTTATATATTTTATGTACGTACGTTAACGTCATACCACTATACTTAACTCATAGTTATGAGTATATTCAGGTCTTATATCATATGATATAAGTCATGGTGATGACAAATTAAATACGACACGTTAAAAGGTTCTAAACCGAAAATTGTCGTATCAGGGGAATACCGAAACTTCGCCAACGTGTCACGTGCTTGCCATAAATAGATGGCCAGCCCCTACAATTCAAACATAGCCATAAATTTCGTGTCTTACATGTATGTGCAGCCATAAAATCATTCCATGTTGGCACACACAAATCACCCCACATTAAGGCCAAATTGTGGAGATTCCAATTTCATTTTTGTCCCATGGCTAGGTGCCACATTAATCTGCCTTATGAGCTGAATATTAAAGTTTAATTTATGTATATTATGTCTAACATAATATATACAACATGTGCAAAAAGTTGGAATTTAATTAGAAAAAAATCGGGTAATGGATAAACATCGAAAATTCGGTTTTCTACGTACACGTCGCATGGAACGTTTTTGGCACATCATATAACATGTATCTAGACACTTTTTACATATTTTATACATCTCAAATTGTTCTAGAAAATTCAATTATGGGCTGATTGGAATATACCATGTGTGTATTATTAAATGTGCACTATTTTACAAAGTTTACAAAAATAAAATTCAGCACATGCCCAAGTCATTATACACGCCTATAACAGCCTTGTTGGAGCATATGTGAAGCCTTGTTGGCATATTGATTGGTCAAGAATGAAGCATACAATGTTGCAAACATAAACGAAGGAGCTACACAAGGTAACATTTCAAACTTATGTCACATTTGTAACACATGCTGAAAATTTCAACATGTGCTAAAGAGCTGGCCGAATTCTACACCATTATGAGTCATATTTTGTGTCTTGATTAAGGTGGATTGAAAGACAATTTGGAAGTATTTTGAATAAGTTATGGATTTAAAGTTGTGATATTTTGAATATCACACATGCTGAAAATTTCAGCATGTGTGGGAATGTATATGGCTGAATTTTTGGCCTTGTTGATGATAAATTTTTATTCCAAAATTGATGAAGATGTCTTGTACTAAATGGTGATTGATTTCTTGGATTAAATAAATGTAAAATAGGCAATATTTTGAATAAATGTTGAATGTTACACTTGCTGAAATTTCAGCATGTGCAAGACTCATTATGACCGATTTTTTGCATACCTTTTGGAGAAAATTGTCTTGCTAATTTTATTTGATGATCTTGGGAGTTATGGTAACTTTTTTATGATGATTTTGGTACATGTTTTAAGTGTTATTCTCAGATTTTTCTAGTCATCAAGTGATGACAACATCCAACCAATCAATGAATGCCAAGTAAGCAAGAGCTTAATGATCATCCAATGAGAAGATGCCAAGTAAGCAAAGACATGTCACAATGATGCCATATACTCTTCCAAGGACTTAGAAGATAATTTTCAAGAAGGGAAGAGGAGCATAGGGGGCGGCCAACTCAAGTTAAAAAGGAAGGAAGAAGAGCAAAATAAAAACAAGAACAAGTCTTGCAAATCCAAAGATTAAAAACGTTTTTAACCTTCTTCTTCTACATTCTCTTTCTTTTTTCTCTCTAAAAGCCTATTGTACTTACATTCATATACTTGAATAGGCTTCATCTAGACCACCACATATTATTTTCATTGTTGTAAAAGATTGATCAAGGTGTGAACAATCTTGAACTTGCAAGGTGGTGGTGTTCGTGTGCATTGTATTCACATACAAGGTTTGTAAAGGGTTGGAGTTGGTGTGTAACTCCATCAACTCTGTGGTAAGGTGTTTTTGTGTTGTGTGATTAGTGTGAACCGAGGAAGGTGTCCTCGAAGACTGGAGTAGGTTGTTTATAACTGAACCAGTATAAAATTCTTGGTGTCATTTACTTTCAGCACTTACTTTCAGTTTCAGCACTGTTGTTCGTTTTTGATCACGTTCGTAAAAATAGTAAACGAATTTCAAAAATCACCAAAACTTCAGGAAACATAGCCACATGTCTTAAGGTTCTCTTGGCGCAAGTTTCAACCCTTTTAGATAAGTATAAGTCATCCAAACGTCCAAAGTTCTGAGACTAGTGCAGTCTGATTTTCAGGCTTGCCAAGGTTGAGACTTTGATCGTATTTGACTAACTTCCCAAAAGAATTTTTCAAAACTGTTTCAACCCATTTAAACACAACTTATAAGGGGTTATTCTTTAAATTTTCAGAGCATTTGGAGTCACGTACAAATAGGAATTAATTTTTGAAATCAGTCTACCGTTTCTGGCAGATTTGCGCAATCTGACCACCAACGAATTTTCAAGGGGTTAGAGGTCTAATTTAAATCTGAAATTTTTAGAAGACACTCATAACCTCTGAGGCTAAGTTCTCTGAAAATTTCAAAATTTTTGAAGACCTACAACCTAGTTTTAAGAACATTTTAAAACTGGTCCTGAAAATAGAAACTGTTTTCAGAAGTTGAGTTCTTGAGTCAAAACTATTTTAAAAACCACACTTTCCGCACCAACTATTTAACCCCCCCCCCCCTTCTAGTGGTTCCTCGCAGATCCTACAAGTGGTATCAGAGCACAGGACACTCATATCAAAAGGATCCAACGATCTAAGTGAGATGGCAACCACAAATTTCAAAACCGAACAAGAAGGTATGTCGAGTCAAAGGCCTCCTCTCTTTGATGGAGAGTCTTTTATTCAATGGAAAATAAGAATGAAGATTTTTCTTATGGCAATTGATATTGATCTTTGGTCAATTATAGAAGATGGTCCTTTTGTCCCATCAAAGTTATCCAATGTAGATGGAGTCACACTAGAGGTCGTTAAGCCTAGACAAGAGTATACTAGTGAGGATAAAAAGAGACTAAGCATGAACGCTAGGGCTATGCAGTTACTTTTAAATGGATTAAGTAAAAGTGAGTCTAGCTATGTCTCAAATTGTTCTAATGCTCAAGAAATGTGGAGAATACTTGAAATGAAACACGAAGGCACTAGTCAAGTAAAAGAGCCCAAGATCAACATGCTTATGTCCACACTCGAGCCATTTAAATTATTGCCTAATGAATCTATCGTTGATATGGATCTTCGCTTGACTAACATTTACAATTCTCTTGAGTCTCTTGGAAAAGCCTTTACTATGCAGGAAAAGGTACAAGAGGTCTTGCGAAGCCTTCCATCCGAGTGGGACCGTAAAGTAACGGCAATAGAAGAAAGTAAAGAAACCAAGTCAATTAAGATGGAAGATTTAATTGGATCACTTAAGGTGTATGAGAACAAACTCACCATAAGGAAATCAGAATCATCAAACAAGGTAAAGCTATTGCATTTAAATCAAATGAATACGTCTCTACTTCTTCCGATCACGTAGATGATAGTGATTCTGGATCGGATAACGATGGCTTAATTTTATTGGCTAAAGGCTTAAGAAAATTCATGATAAATTTGTTTAGAAACGAAAATAAGGTCACTCCGACTAAAAGAAATAAGAACAAGACAAACGACAAAGATGTTAAATGTTATGAATGCGGTAAACTTGGACATCTATCATATGACTGCCCTAATAAGGACAAGCAAACAAATAAATACCCTGACAAGGATCGGAACAAGAATAGACTCGTCTCAGAACCTAAGCAAAGGAAACGAGCTCTCAAAGCTCCACTTGGAGTGATACATCAGATTCTGAAACTGAAACAGAAGAGGAGACTGCACAAGTATGCTTTGTGTCCGAAGCATCAAACGAGTGGTTGCTTGAGGCATATGACAGGAGACCCGAGCCTATTCACGAAATTAAAGAAGGTCACAAAAGGCGGATCCGTGACCTTTGGAGACAACAACGAAGGCAAGATCATCGGAAAAGGTACAATTGGAAACCCAAGCACTCTTCAAATTTCAAACGTCTTTTTGGTAAGCAACTTATCTTATAATCTTCTTAGCATTTCGCAATTCATTGACAATGGTTTTGATGTGTGTTTTACTCACCCATATTGCAATATAATAAATAAAAATGGAGAAACAGTCTTAAAAGGAAAACGGAAAGGTAACATTTTTACGTTTTCTATGGATGATATGTTAGACGCTAAGGTTAAGTGTTTCATGTCAAATGAACCTAACGTAAATTTGTGGCATAGACGTTTAGGACATATTGGCATTTCTACACTAGAAAAACTCCAACGAAAGAACCTAATACGAGGATTGCCTTTACTTGATTTAGACAACTTTCAGTTGTGTGAATCTTGCATAAAAGGCAAACAAACACGCGAGTCACTTAAACCTAAAAATGAAATAAGCACGACTAGAGTTTTAGAATTATTACACATTGATTTGTTTGGTCCTAGTCACACTACGAGTCTTGGTGGGCGTCACTATGCTTGCGTGATTGTTGATGATTTTTCTCGTTATACTTGGACTTTGTTTCTTGCACATAAGGATGATAGTGCCATTGAGATTGCGAAACAAATAAAACAACTTGAAAATCAATACGGTGTCAATGTGAAAAAGATAAGAAGCGATAGAGGCGGTGAGTTTAAAAATAAGGACATGATTTCATTTTGTGAAGAAAAAGGAATTAAACACGAGTTTTCGCCACCTAGAACTCCACAATTAAATGGCGTAGTAGAAAATAAGAATAGGAAATTACAAGAAATTGGTAGAACTATGTTGTGCGAAAATAAGTTGCCTAGATTTTTGTGGACGGAAGCCGTAAACTGTGCATGCTACATAGTAAATCGCTTATCCTTAGAAAGAAAATAAATAAGACGCCTTATGAGATATTAAATGATCGCACGCCTAAAATTGACTATTTTCGTGTGTTTGGATGCAATGTTTTGTTTTAAATACAAGAGACAATTTAGATAAATTTGAATCTAAATCAATTGAATGCATCTTTGTTGGATATTCTGTAAATTCAAAAGCATATAGATGTTATGATCCTCTCACTAGACAAATCATAGAATCTATTCATGTGAAATTTAATGAATTTGGTGAGATTGATAAAGATAAAGAATATGATGATGATTTTGAATTGAAACCCGTTTTGAATGATGATAATGGCATGTTTGATATGCATGATATGCATGATACACTAGAAATGCATGATCACTTAGAAATGCATGAGAACATAGAACATAATCAACCCCACATGATCTCATTATAGGCGATATCACTCACGGAGTGCGACCACATAGAAGAATAACTTCGGATGAAATAAATCAATTTCATGCTATGATTTCTGAAATTGAACCCAAAAATGTGCATGATGCTTTGAGTGATTCTTCTTGGATTGATGCTATCCATGACGAACTTAATCAATTTTTTAGAAATGACGTATGGGATTTAGTGCCACGACCACAAGATAAGACCATAATAGGCACAAAGTGGGTGTTTAGAAATAAAATGAATGAAGAAAGAAAAGTTGGTAGACATAAAGCTAGACTTGTAGCACAAGGCTATAATCAAGAAGAAGGAATTGATTATGATGAGACATTTGCACCCGTAGCACGATTAGAAGCTATACGACTTTTGCTTGCCATTGCTTGCATGAAAGATTTTAAACTCTATCAAATGGACGTGAAAAGTGCATTCTTAAATGGATTCATACAAGAAGAGGTATACGTGAAACAACCATCCGGTTTTGAAGATTTGAAACATCCCGATCACGTGTACAAATTAAAGAAGGCACTATAC
Organism: Eustoma russellianum; assembly: GCA_036186865.1. NCBI lineage: Eukaryota > Viridiplantae > Streptophyta > Magnoliopsida > Gentianales > Gentianaceae > Eustoma > Eustoma russellianum. Next base: position 8,357,756 of record AP025073.1, on the reverse strand, counting down.
AGACTAAAGCAAGCACCTAGAGCATGGTATGATCGTTTTGCTACTTTTCTTTTAGAAAATGGTTTTAAAAGAGGTACTATAGATAGTACATTATTTTTGAAACAAGATAAATCGGATTTACTTATTGTTCAAATTTACGTTGATGACATTATTTTCGGCTCTACTTCTCATAAACTTGTTGAAGATTTTGAAAATTGCATGAAATCCGAATTTGAAATGTCCATGGTTGGTGAATTGAACTATTTTCTTGGCTTGCAAATTAAGCAAACGAGTAAAGGTATTCACATAAGCTAAGCTAAATACGTAAATGATATGATTAAAAAGTTCAATTTTGAGAATTTAAAACCATCCCTCACCCATATGAGTGTTACTACTAAATTAGATAAAGATGAACATGATAAGGATTTTGATAATGCCTTATATAGATCTATGACTGGTTCTTTGTTATATCTTACTGCTAGTAGGCCTGATATCATGTTCAGTGTATGTATGTGTGCACGTTTTCAAAGTCAACCTAAGGTGTCTCACTATAATGGGGTAAAAAGAATATTCCGCTATATTAAGAACACACCCACCTTAGGCATTTGGTATGATAAAGATTGTGAATTTAACTTACATGCCTATACTGATGCAGATTACGGTGGCTGTAAAATAGATAGGAAAAGAACGAGTGGCACTTGCCAATTTATAGGAAATTCACTCATTTCATGGTTTTCCAAAAAGCAAGCAAGCGTAGCTTTATCCACTACTGAAGCTGAGTACATGGCACTTAGTCTTTGTTGCACACAATTGCTATGGATAAAACAACAACTTTCGGACTTTGGAATTACCGTAAATAAAATTCCTATATATTGTGATAGTATGAGTGCAATTAACCTATCTAAGAACCCCGTGTGACATTCTAAGGCCAAGCATATAGAAGTACGCTATCATTTTCTTCGTGATCACGTAAATAATGGTGATATTGTCATAGATCGCGTACACACAGAGGCAAAAGTAGCGGATATCTTCACTAAAGCCTTAAATCAAGCCACGTACGAAAATCTTTGTTCTAAATTAGGCATGATTTCTGCTGATTTGCTTTGATTCTCTTTCCATATTTACAGGCATATTTTGATTGACTTTCCAAAATAAAGGGGGAGAGAATGCATGATTTAAGGGGAAGAGAGAAACTGATTGCATAAATCAAGGGGGAGCGGTTTGAAATTTGAAATTCAAATTTTGAATTGCGGTTTGAAATTTGAAATTCAAATGTTGAATTTATGCATGATTGAAGGGGGAGCGATAAGATTTAAATCATGATTGTAGGTTATTTTGAAAATCATCAAAAGGGGGAGATTGTAGAGAAAAAGGGGTTTGAGTGATTTCAAAATACATGATTTAAACGTGTTACAAAGAAATGCATGACATATTGCATATTACTTGCCTTATATAGTTCATATATAATGTTGCCGTACTAACGAGCCATGAAGCTTTAAAGTTTACATCAAATGACAAACATTTGTTGTGTTTGAACTATTTTCAGGTGCCACCATTAATGAACTAAACTAGTTCATTAAGTGAAGTACTTAGTTAATTAAACTAAGTAGTTCATTTAAGGAAACAATATTTGGAAAAGGCACAAAGGCAACAAGTTGAAGAAAGGAAAGTTCTCCCTCTCCTCTCCACACTTATTACACGCCTATATATATATATATATATTCAGATTTTTTGAAAAAGGCACATACATATTTATTCCAACATACTACCGACACGTTATATATTTTACGTACGTACGTTAATGTCATACCACCATACTTAACTCATATTTATGAGTATATTCAGGTCTTATATCATATGATATAAGTCATGGTGATGACAAATTAAATACGACACGTTAAAAGGTTCTAAACCGAAAATTGTCATATCAGACGAATACCGAAACTTTGCCAACGTGTCACGTACTTGCCATAAATAGATGGCCAACCCCTACAATTCAAAAATAGCCATAAATTTCGTGGCTTACATGGTATGTGCAGTCATAAAATCATTCCATGTTGGCACACACAAATCACCCCACATTAAGGCCAAATTGTGGAGATTCCAATTTCAATTGTGTCACATGGCTAGGCGCCACTTTAATCAGCCTTATGAGCTGAATATTAAAGTTTAATTTATGTATATTATGTGTAACATAATATATATAACATGTGCAAAAATTTGGAATTTAATTAGAGAAAAATCGGGTAATCGATAAACATCGAAAATTCGGTTTTCTACGTACACGACGCATGGAACGTTTTTGGCACATCATATAACATGTATCTAGATACTTTTTACATATTTCATACATCTCAAAGTGTTCTAGAAAATTCAATTAAGGGCTGATTGGAATATACCATGTGTGTATTATTAAATGTGCACTATTTTAGAAAGTTTGCAAAAATAAAATTCAGCACATGCCCAAGTCATTATACACGCCTATAACAGCCTTGTTGGAGCATATGTGAAGCCTTGTTGGCATATTGATTGGTCAAGAATGAAGCATACAATGTTGATAACATAAAGGAAGGATCTACACAAGGTAACATTTCAAACTTATGTCACATTTGTAACACATGCTGAAAATTTCAGCATGTGCTAAAGAGCTGGCCAAATTCTACACCATTATGAGTCATATTTTGTGTCTTGATTAAGGTGGATTGATTGGAAGATAATTTGGAAGTATTTTGAATAAGTTATGAAATTAAAGTTGTGATATTTTGAATATCGCACATGCTGAAAATTTCAGCATGTGTGGGAATGTATATGGCCAAATTTTTGGCCTTGTTGATGATAAATTTTTATTCCAAAATTGATAAAGATGTCTTGTGCTAAATGGTGATTGATTTCTTGGATTAAATAAAAGTAAAATAGGAAATATTTTGAATAAATGTTGAATGTTACACTTGCTGAAATTTCAGCATGTGCAAGACTCATTATGGCCGATGTTTTGCATACCTTTTGGAGAAAATTGTCTTGCTAATTTTATGTGATGATCTTGGGAGTTATGATGACTATTTTATGATGATTTTGTCACATGTTTTAAGTGTTATTCTCAGATTTGTCTAGTCATCAAGTGATGACAACATCCAACCAATCAATGAATGCCAAGTAAGCAAGAGCTTAATGATCATCCAATGAGAAGATGCCAAGTAAGCAGAGACATGTCACAATGATGCCATATACTCTTCCAAGGACTTAGAAGATAATTTTCAAGAAGGGAAGAGGAGCATAGGGGGCGGCCAACTCAAGTTAAAAAGGAAGGAAGAATAGCAAAACAAAAACAAGAACAAGTCTTGCAAATCCAAAGATCAAAAACGTTTTTAGCCTTCTTCTTCTACATTCTCTTTCTTTTTTCTCTCTAAAAGCCTATTGTACTTACATTCATATACTTGAATAGGCTTCATCTAGACCACCACATATTCTTTTCATTGTTGTAAAAGATTGATCAAGGTGTGATCAATCTTGAACTTGCAAGGTGGTGGTGTTCGTGTGCATTGTATTCACATACAAGGTTTGTAAAGGGTTGGAGTTGGTGTGTAACTCCATCAACCCTGTGGTAAGGTGTTTTTGTGTTGTGTAATTAGTGTGAACCGAGGAAGGTGTCCTCGAAGACTGGAGTAGGTTGTTTATAACCGAACCAGTATAAAATTCTTGGTGTCATTTACTTTCAGCACTTACTTTCAGTTTCAGCACTGTTTGTCGTTTTGGATTACATTCGTAAAAATAGTAAACGAATTTCAAAAATCCCAAAACTTTGAGGAAATATAGCCACATGTCTTAAGGTTCTTTTGGCTCAAGTTTCAACCCTTTTGGATAAGTATAAGTCATCCAAATGTCCAAAGTTCTGAGACTAGTGCAGTCTGATTTTCAGGCTTGCAAAGGTTGAGACTTTGATCGTATTTGACTAACTTCCCAAAAGAAATTTTCAAAACTGTTTCAACTCATTTAAACACAACTTATAAGGGGTTATTCTTTAAATTTTCAGAGCATTTGGAGTCACGTACAAATAGGAATTAATTTTTGAAATCAGTCTACCGTTTCTAGCAGATTTGCGCAATCTGACCACCAACGCATTTTCAAGGGGTTAGAGGTCTAATTTAAATCTGAAGTTTTTAGGAGACACTCATAACCTTTGAGCCTAAGTTCTCTCAAAATTTCAGATTTTTTGAAGACCTACAACCTAGTTTTAAAAACGTTTTAAAACTGGTCCTGAAAACAGAAACTGTTTTCAGAAGTTTAGTTCTTGAGTCAAAACTATTTTAAAAACCACACTTTCCGCACCAACTATTCAACCCCTCCCCCCTTCTAGTTGTTGTAACCCAACATGGGACCCTTTATTTGCGATTTATATTAGTTACGATCGATGACTATTACTGTACATTTCATCTCGGATAATGTCAATATGCCTATAGTACTTGAGAGTGAATGAGGGACCATGGGGAGAGGACCCAAAATTTTCGCCCCAAGGTCTTATAAGTTTGGCCAACAAGCCCAAGGAAGGCACCTCACATTATCTTATCTTGTGATTTTTTAAACAAATGAATAGTTAAGGGAATATGTTAAATAAACCAAAAATTAAGAAAGGTAGAATTGAATTAGGCATGGTTGGGGGCATTAAAGACCCCCAACCGCCGGATACTAAGGGGAGGGGGAGGCCAATTAAGGAGCCAACTACTTAACCTATCTACTAAGTAACCTAACCATGTTTAACTAACCAAGATTAACAAAAAGTAATTTTGGTTAGCATAAATAACCAAGGTTAGAAATAAAGTAACATTGGTTAGCCAAAAAGTAACCAAGGTTGGGAGAATTAATTTGGAAACCCCCCCCATCCCAACGGCTACAACCTAGTAGCCAAGTAGAGTTCCCTCCAAAAGAGAAACCCTAGTTCCATTCTCTTACACCAAACAAGAAGCCCTCCTCTCTTCCCTTCCCATAAGCCATTCGGCCTAAGCACATACCCAAGGGATTAAGGTTCATACTCAAGAGAATATAGGCTCAAGGATTTCAAGCCTTCAAGGACTCTTGTTTAGAGAAGCTTGGATACTACTCAAGCTCCTCTTTGGTAAGCCATTTAACTCCTTTTCTAAGAGAATAACTAGTTAAAGAATATAGACTAACCATGCTCCTTTCTTTTCCTTCCACCACCGTGGGAATGCTTGCGTAGGAAAGAGAAGGATTTCAACTTTTCTACACCTCTCCAAGAAGAGCAAGCAAGGAAGGCAAGTACACTATACTCTTTAAGGCTTGAATGTGAAAGTGTGTGCATGAATAGCTAGATGTGCTTAAGATTTAATCTTGGTAGCTTTTAGGCCAAGTTGAAGGCCAAAACTTTCGGCCTTGGTTATTTAAAGGGAGGGAGATCTTGTTTCAAAGGTGAAATCTTTTGGAGTTATAGGTCACATTATGTGTAAACTAAGATAAACAAGTTAAATATTCTTCCTTTTTCCCAAGGAGAGCTCACGGTGGAAGGGGTGAAGGGGGATGAGTGTGATTTTCGTATGTACGTGCTAACTTGGTAAGAAATGGAGATAAGTCTATAGTCTTGTGGTGTGTTGCGCATAACATGCTCTTAGATTCCTTATTTTCTTGCATGCACCGAAAATGGGATTGTGATGGAGGGGTGCCTATACACTACAATGGTATACTAGGTGTCTGTGCCAAGAATGAAGGATAAGGACACTTAGGAACAACATATGACTACTAGAAAAACTTCTGGAATTGGACAGAAACTTGAGTTGTTTTGAGAGATCAAAAAGGAAGTCTTAAAAACTTTCAAACCTGCTGAATTTCGGTATGCTGCTAGTCTTATATGTATATGAGATGTGAGAGGTGGAATTTCGATAAAAGGAGTTGTGAATTATTATTAATAAATCTTTTGGTAAAACTGCTCAAGAAGAAATTACTGGAACTGGGTAGAACAGTGTGACGTTTTGCATGACCTGAAAATAAAACTTAGGAGTATTCAAATTGGCTACTCTTTCGTGTTATGTTAGCGTCATATGTGTATGAAATGTGTGAGTTGAAATTTCATTAAAAAGAGCTACGGTTTATTTTTAATAAATTTTCTAGTGAGAATGGTCCTGCTGATAATGTTGTACTGGACAGAATTTAAGTAACGTGATTAGTAGCTTGGAAATGGACCTTAGAGTCGTGCCAATTAGCTAATTTTTGGTATGAAGCTAAACCTATGAATAAAATAAGGGTGAGAGTTGGAATCTTGTCAAAACGAGTTAAGGATTATTTTTAATGAATTTTCTAGTAAAATGGGTCGGGCTGAAGTTTGCTGGACTGACAGAAATTGTGTGTCATATTGCATGATCCGAAACTTAACCTTAGAAAAGTGCATTTGGGCCAAATTTTGGCAGGACACTAATCCAACAAGATTATTAAGCTGGAAAGTTGGAATTTCTGAAAAATGATTAAAGGATTGGTCACAATAAATTTTATAGTAAAACTGGTCATTCCAGAATTCAGTTTTGTATCCACTCTGAGAAAAGAATAACGATTCCCTTATCAACATCGCCTTGCCTTAAAACTTACTGGGTAATTACCTATGACACTTATAAACGAGTACATGCGAACCAAGTGGCCTAGAGTGTGTATCTTAATGGAGAATAACTAAAGAGAAGTTGACGTTACTAAGCTGGAAATTCTCTAGCTTGACGATGAGACGTGTTTATTCGTGCATGATACGCATTGGACCAAGGTTTGCATATTATATGACATGCATTTGCATCATTGTCACATATTTGATTCATGACATGAGTTTTGTAAAGAAGAAAGATGAAAAGCATTTTCAAAAGATGATTTTTGAAAGAAATGATTCCCCACCGGTACCGTGTGTGAGTATGAGATTGGCCAGTATGAACCCACCAGATCAGGGTTAAGTGATCTGATACGAGGCCGTGCGGGTCCGGAATAATAGACCCGACAAAGACGAGATGACGTACCGCCTCAGATCCGGGACATAGATCTGAATACGAGAATATGAGGCCGTGCGGGTCCGGATATAATAGACCCGTCCAGACGAGATGACGTACTGCCTCAGATCCGGGACATAGATCTGAACACTCTATTGTTTTATGACGATGATGACATTTTGAAGAGAAGCATGAAAAGATCATATTTCCATTTTCATCACACGGCATCACATGTACATATGCATGCATGTTACATTCATTTAGTGACTCATGAGATTTAAGTAGGGACGACCACGCAAATCCTAAATATGACATCTCTAAGTGATCATCCTTGTCGTGGCATTCGTCAAATACGAGTCGTAGTATTTTAATGTGATGTCCTACTATGGGTAATGATTTTTCGTAAGTAATGACATGTTGTACCTACATATGCATGCATGCTACATTCACGGAAGAATACGTTGGGGTCAATGTTAAGACGAGCATATAAATCTTATAACCCTTGTTATGCTATTCATTGTATCAGTGACAGCTCTGTTATGATGAATTCAGTTCTAAGTGACAACTTTTCTCTGAGAAATGAACTTGCTATATTAAGTGATGATATGTATAGGACAAAGATCTGATGACGGGCAGGTATGCTTTAAACCAGAAAATTTTGAGGGTTCGATTCTTGTTCGCACTTTCCATTTAATCCCTGATTAGTATAGTATACTTGCTGGTGACGTTGTCACTCACCCTTATATTTTTCCCAGAAGTTGCAGACGACAAAGTGGAATGGATCGATGACAAACCTAGGGTTTCGTATCCGTGAGTGCATTGGAGATGGACTAACCTAAGAGGAATGACCGGCCAGCTATGATATTATGTATTTGGAGGGAGAAACATTTGCTTTTGTGACTCTGGATACTTTTATTTTGGGATGTAAACTATGAATGATCGTATGGATGTTTATTTTATTTTGAAGTTTTAAATTCTGCCACGGTTTCGCTTAATTACTTATGTGTAAGCACGTTAATCCGTGCCTTATACCATGGAACATGCCACATATGGGACGACGCCTAGTACTCTCCTTAGTGAAGTACGGCGGGTGCACCCACTCCGGCGGGGCTGGGGTGCGGGGCGCCACACTAGTGGTGCCTTGCAGATCCTACACATCAGGATTCATAGATGGTGTAGGACTTGCAAGGCACCACTAGAAGGGGGGTTGAATAGTAGGTGCGGAAAATTTGGTTTTTAAAATTGTTTTAATCCAAAAACCCAACTTCTGAAAACAGTTTCTGTTTTTAGGACCTGTTTTGAAACGTTTTAAAAACTAGGTACAGGTCTTCAAAAATTCTGAAATTTAGAGAGATCTTAGTCTCAGATGTTCTGAGTATCTCCTAAAAATTTCAGATCAAAAATCAACCTTTAACCTTTTTAAAAATCGTTGGTGGTCAGATTGCGCAAATCTGCGAGAAAATATAGTCTGACTTGAAAATTTTATTCCGATTAAACCATGGATTCAAATAGTCTGAAAATTTAATGAAAAACCTCTTACTATGTGTATTTTACTGGGTTGAAACAGTTTTGAAAAATTCCTTTGGGAAGTTAGTCAAATACATTCAAAGTCTCAACCTTTGCAAGCCTGAAAATCAGACTGCACTAGTCTCAGAACTTTTGACGTTTGGATGACTTATACTTGTCCAAAAGGGTTGAAACTTGCGCCAAATGAAACTTAAAACGTGTGTCTATGTTTCTGGAAAGTTTCGTGATTTTTGAATTTTGTTTGATATTTTTAAGATCGTGATTAAAATGATGCACTGTGCTGGAAACTGAAAGTAAGTGATGAAAAGTAAAGGACACAAGGAATTTTATACTGGTTCGGTTAAATCAACCTACTCCAGTCTTTGAGGACACCTTCTTCGGTTATCACTAATCACAAAACAACAAATAACACCTTACCACACAGGATTGATGGAGTTATACACCAACTCCAACCCTTCACAAACCTTACAAAGAATCACAATGATCACGAACACCACAAACGAGCGGATGAAAGATTGATCACACCTTGATCAATCTCTTACAACAATATAGCATGTATGGTGGTTTATATGAAGTCTATACAATATGTATGAATATGAATGCAATAGTCTTTGAGAGATAAGAAGAAAGAAGTGTAGAAGAAGGAGATGATGAACACATTTTGCACTTGAGAGTTTGTGAGACTTGTCTTCTATTTTGTTTTCTCTCATTCTCCTCTTTTTATCAACATGTGGCCGCCCATATTGCCTTATTCTTCCCCTTTGAAATTACATTTTAAGTCTTTGGAAGAATACCTTGCATCATTATGACATTCACTTGCTTACTTGGCAATACTTCATTGGATGATCATCTTGGCCTTGCTTACTTGGCACTTATTGATTGGATGAAAGTTGTCATCATTTGATGACTGTATAAATCTGAAAATATCACTTAAAAAACATGTGCCAATTAGTCATAAAATGTTGGCATAAGTCACATAATTAATTCCATAAAATTTGCAAGACAATTGATCTCCATTAACCTCAAGAAAATCGGCCACATGATTTCTTCACATGCTGAAATTTCAGCATGTGTGATATTCACAACATATTCAAAACAATGTCATGTTGGTATTAGATTAATCCCTTGAAAATCAAGAATCAAATATGTTAAACTTTATGATCAAATTTCGGCCATATTCATTCAACACATGCTGAAATTTTCGTCATGTGTGATATTTCAAATATCATCAAAATATTTCCATAACCTCATCAAATCAATCCATTAATATCAAAGAGGCAAATAAATCATCATTTAGTATAAGAATTTCGGCCAGCTCAAGTGTATTTCCGCTTGTGTCACAAATGTGACATAGTTTGAAACATTACCTTGTGTAGCTCCTTCCTTTTTGTCACAAACCTTGTATACTTCATTCTTGGCCAATCAAGATGCCAACTAGGCTCCACATACGCTCCATCAAAGCTGATCAGGCGTGTGACAATGGTTGCACATGTGCTGAATTTTATTAGTGCACAATAATTATACACATATGGTATAATCCAGTTAGCCCTAAATTGATTTTTCTAGAACACTTTAGAATGTACTGAATATGTAAAAAGTGTCTAGATACATGTTCTATGTCATGCCAAAATCGTTCCATGTGTCGTGTTCGTAGAAAACCAAATTTTCAACTTTTGTTGATTTCAAGATTTTTCTCCGATCGAATTCAAAATTTTTGCACATGTTATATATATTATGTCATACATAATATACATAGAATATCTTGAATATTCAGCTCTAAAGGCTGAAGTAAAGTGGCACCCCATGTGCTTAAAAAGTTGAATTTGAAATCTCCACAATTTGGCCTTAATTGGGGGTGATTTGTGTGTGCCAACATGGAACGATTTTATGGCTGAATATATCATGTAAGCCACGAAATTTGTGTCAATTTTTGAAGTGTAGGGGCTGGCCATCTATTTATGGCAAGTACGTGACACGTTGGCGAAGTTTCGGTTGTCATCCGATACGATAATTTTTGGTTTAGAACCTTGTAACGTGTCGTAATAATTTTGTCATCACCATGACTTATATCATATGATATAAGACCTGAATATACTCATAAATATGAGGTAAGTGTGGTGGTGTGACGTTGACGTACGTTCGTAAAATATATAACGTGTCGTTAGTACGTTGGAATATATGTGTATAGTGCATTGTAAAAAAATCTGAATATATATAAATATATGTGTATAAAACGTGTAGAAAGAGGAGTGGGAGACTTTCCATTCTTCAATTTTTTTCCTTTGTGTCTTTTCCAAATATGGCTTCATTTAATGAACTACTTAGTTCATTTAACTAAGTACTTCACTTAATGAACTAGTTTTGTTCATTAATGGTGGCACCTGAAAATAGTTCAAACACAACAAATGTTCGCCATTTGATGTAAGCTTTAAAGCTTCATGGCTCGTTAGTACGGTAGCATTATATATGAACTATATAAGGCAGGTTTCATGCAATAACGTGTCAAGTCATAAAACGTGTCATGCATTTCTTTAGTCCACGTTATTTAAATCATGCATTTTGTAATCACTCAAACCCCTTTTTCTCAACAATCTTCCCCTTTTGATGATTTACAAAATAACCTAAGTTCATGATTTAAATTTTGCCGCTCCCCCCTCCAATCGTGCTGCACAAATTCAAATTTTGAATTTTGAATTTTGAATTCTCTCCCCCTTGATTTGTGCAATCAATCTCTCTCTCCCCTTAAATCATGCATTCTTTCCCCCTTTATTTTGGAAAGACAATCAAAAGTGCATGTAATATGGAAAGAGATATTAAATCAAATCGGCAGAAATCATGCCTAATTTAGAACGAAGATTTTCATACGTGGCCTGATTTAGTGCCTTAGTGAAGATGTCTGCTACTTGTGCCTCAGTGCGTACGTGATCTATGATAGTATCACCATTGTTTATGTGATCGCGAAGGAAGTGATATCGTACTTCTATATGCTTGGCCTTAGAGTGTAGCACGGGGTTCTTAGATAAGTTTATGGCACTCATACTATCACAATAGATGGGGATACGATTTACCATGATATCGAAATCATAAAGTTGTTTTAACCATAGTAATTGTGTACAACAAAGACTAAGTGACATGTATTCAGCTTCGGTAGTGGATAAGGCTACACTTGCTTGCTTTTTAGAAAACCATGAAATTAATGAATTTCCTATAAATTGGCAAGTGCCACTTGTGCTCTTTCTATCTATTTTACATCCACCATAATCCGCGTCAGTATAGGCATGCAAGTTAAATTCACAATCTTTATCATACCAAATGCCTAAAATGGGTGTGTGCTTAATATATCGAAATATTTTTTTCACAATATTGTAGTGAGACACTTTAGGTTGACTTTGAAAACGTGCACACATACATACACTGAACATGATATCAGGTCTACTAGCAGTAAGATAGAGCAAAGAACCAATCATAGACCTATATAAAGCATTACCAAAGTCCTTTCCATGTTCATCTTTATCTAGTTTAGTGGTGACGCTCATAGGTGTGGGGGACGGTTTTAAATTCTCAAAAATTAACTTTTTAATCATGTCATTTATATATTTAACTTGGCTTATATGTATACCTTTACTCATTTGTTTAATCTGCAAGCCAATAAAGTAATTCAATTCAACGACCATAGACATTTCAAATTCGGATTTCATGCAAGTTTCGAAATCTTCAACAAGTTTATGAGATGTAGAGCCAAAAATGATGTCATCAACATAAATTTGAATGATTAGTAAATCCCATTTATCTTGTTTTAAGAATAGAGTGCTATCTATCGTGCCTCTTTTAAAACTGTTTTCTAAAAAAAAAGTAGCAAAACGATCATACCACGCCCTAGGTGCTTGCTTTAAACCATATAGTGCCTTCTTTAGTTTGTACACGTGATCGGGGTGTTTTAAATCTTCAAAACCGGGTGGTTGTTTTACGTATACTTCTTCTTGTATAAAGCCATTTAAAAATGCACTTTTCACGTCCATGTGATGAAGTTTAAAACCTTTCATTCAAGAAATAGCAAGTAAAAGTCCTATGGCTTCTAAACGTGCTACAAGTGCAAATGTTTCGTCATAATCTATTCCTTCTTCTTGATTATATCATTGTGCTACAAGTCTAGCCTTGTTTCTGACAACTTTTCCTTCTTAATTCATCTTGTTTCTAAACACCCACTTTGTGCCTATTGTAGTCTTATCTTGTGGTCGTGGCACTAAATCCCATACATCATTTCTTACGAATTGATTAAGTTCATCATGCATAGCATCAATCCAAGAAGAATCACTCAAAGCATCAAACACATTTTTAGGTTCACTTTCGGATATCATAGCATGAAATTGGTTTATTTCCTCCGGATTTATTCTTCTACGTGGTCGTGCACCGTGAGTAGTATCGCCTAAAATGAGATCGTGTGGGTGATCCCTATGCCATCTTGGTTGATTATTTTCTATGTTCTCATGTATTTCTAAGTGATCATGTATTTCTAGTGTGTCTACTTCATCATGCGTGCCATCATCATCATCCAACACGGGTTTTAATTCAAAATCATCGTCATATTCTTTATCTTTATCAATCTCACCAAATTCATTAAACTTCACATGGATGGATTCTAAGATTTGTCTAGTGATGGGATCATAACATCTATATGCTTTTGAATTCACAGAATATCCAACAAAAATACATTCAATTGATTTAGATTCAAACTTATCTAAATTATCTTTTGTATTTAAAACAAAGCATTTGCAACCAAACACACGAAAGTAATCAATTTTAGGCATGCGATTATTTAATATCTCATAAGGCATTTTATTTATTTTCTTTCTAATAGACAAACGATTAACTATATAGCATGCACAATTTATGGCTTCCGCGCACAAAACTCTAGGCAATTTATTTTCACACAACATGGTTCTAGTGATTTCTTATAGTGTCCTATTCTTTCTTTCTACTACTCCATTTAGTTGTGGAGTTCTAGGTGGTGAAAACTCGTGTTTGATTCTTTTTTCTTCGCAAAATGCAATCATGTCCTTGTTTTTAAATTCACCGCCTCTATCGCTTCTAATCTTTTTCACATTTAAACCATATTGATTTTCAAGTTGTTTTATTAGTTTTGCAATCTCAATGGAACTATCATCTTTATTTGCAAGAAACAAAGTCCAAGTATAGCGAGAAAAATCATCAACGATAACACATGCATAATGACGTCCACCGAGACTCGTAGTGCGACTAGGACCAAACAAATCAATGTGTAATAATTCCGAAACTCTAGACGTGCTTATTTCATTTTTAGGTTTAAGTGACTCACATGTTCGTTTGCCTTAAATGCAAGATTCACACAACTAAAAGTTGTCTAAATCAAGTTTAGGCAATCCTCGTATTAGGTTCTTTCGTTGGAGTTTTTCAAGTGTAGAAATGCCGATGTGTCCTAAACGTCTATGCCACAAATTAACGTTAGGTTCATTTGATATAAAACACTTAACCTTAGCGTCTAACATGTCATCCATAGAAAGCGTAAAAATGTTTCCTTCCCTTTTTCCTTTTAACACTACTTCTCTATTTTTATTTATTATATTGCAATATGGATGAGTAAAGCACACATCAAAACCGTTGTCAATAAATTGTGAAATGCTAAGAAGATTATAGGATAGATTACCTTCTTCAACTTTGTAAACAAGCTCGGGTCACCCGTCATGCGCCTCGAGCAACCACTATCAAGGAACCACTTGATAGATGTATCTTTTGATGTATGGGTTCCCTGCAATGTACAACAGTGATTTAGGTACCCTTTTTGATTTTGGTTCCTTACGAGTTAGTTATTCACCTCTTAGTAAAAGTACCTTTCGGTACCCATACTTGGGTGATCCTTCTCGGTCTAGCAAATGGTAAGAATGTAGATGAAAGAGCAATTTCTAGAAATGTGGTGAGAAGACGTTAGGCCTTTGGCCGAGAATCCCCTTGTGCGCATCATATGGTGTGCGTTTTTGATATGTTCTCATGTTAGTGTGCATAGTGCGTGATCTAGATGTATGGAATGAATGACGTGTATGCATTACTTGTTTCTTCTCATATCTATACGGCACATAATTATATTTTGTATGATATGAAGAAGAGATGTGAAGAGATGAGGGGAGAGGGAGTCTTTGCGTCATCTTAGGCGCTATATTGCCTTAGGTGTGTCTACTTTCTTAGACAAGACGAATTTGGTTGGTTTAATTGATACTTCATTTGTCTCAATATATCCTAATCTGGTTTTATAACTATCATGTTTTTGTGATAAAATAATGCGATCTAGCATGTTGGATCCCGTGTCAAATTGTTTCATCATTTTTTCTAAATCCGTATTCCTTGATTTCAAATTTGAAATCTCGGATTTCATTTCATTATTATGCATAGTCAATGATGTGATCTCTAATTTTAATGCATTTATGATGCATGATGACTCTTCTTTTGAATCGTTTAATTGAGAGACAAGATTCATGTTAGAAGATTCTAATAACTTTTTGTCCTCAATTAATCGCTTCTTTTATTTTGCGAGAGTCTTAGTGAATTTATGCAATTCTAAATATTGACTGAAAAGATCATCATATGAAGGTTCAAAATCAGAATCAGAGTCAGAAGATACCTCGTTTGATGCTTTGGATACAAAGCATACTTGTGCAGTCTCCTCTTCTGTATCAGTCTCAGAATCAGATGTGTCACTCCAAGTGGAGGCCTTGAGAGCTCTTCTCCTTTGTTTAGGTTCTGAGACGAGTCTATTTTTGGTCCGATCCTTGTCAAGGTGTTTGTTTGTTTGCTTGTCCTTGTTAGGACAGTCATAAGATAAATGTCCAAGTTTACCGCATTCGTAGCATTTTACGTCCTTGTCATTTGTTTTATTTTTATTTCTTTTAGTGGAAGTAGCCTTAGGTTTGTTTCTAAATGACTTTCTCATGAATTTTGCCAAGCCTTTAGCCAATAATATTAAGTCATCGTTGTCTGATTCGGAATCACTATCATCTACGTGATCGGAAGAAGTAGAGACGTATTCATTTGATTTAAAAGCAATGGTCTTGCCTTGTTTTGACGTTGATTCCGATTTCCTTATAGTGAGTTTGTTTTCATATACCTTAAGCGATCCAATTAGTTCCTCCATTTTTATTGATTTGGTTTCTATGCTTTCCTCTATAGCAGTCACTTAGGGTCCCATTCGGATGGAAGGCTTCGTAATACCTTTTGGACCTTTTCATGCGTAGAGAAAGCTTTGCCAAGAGACTCAAGAGAATCGTAAATGTTAGTCAAGCATAGATCCATATCAACAATAGACTCATTTGGCAATAACTTAAAGGACTCAAGTGTAGACATAAGCATATTAATCTTGGACTTCTTTACTTGGCTAGTCCCTTCGTGTTTCATCTCAAGAATTCTCCACATTTTTTGAGCACTAGAGCAATTAGACACATAGCCAGATTCACTTTTACTTAGTCCGTTTAAAAATAATTGCATGGCTCTAGCATTCATGCTTAGTCTCTTTTTGTCATCACTAGTATACTCTTGTTTTGGCTTAACGACCTTTAGTGTGACTCCATCTACTGTAGATAATTTTAAAGGGATGAATGGACCGTCCTCTATGATGGACCATAGATAAATATCAATAGTCATAAGAAAAAGCTTCATTCTAAAATTCCATTGAATAAAGGACTCACCATCAAAAAGAGGAGGCCTTTGACTAGACATACCTTCCTGCTCGGTTTTGAAGCTAGTGGTTGCCATCTCACTTAGATCGTTAGATCTTTTGGTTGTGAGTGTGCCTACGCTCTGAGACCACTTGTAGGACCTGCAAGGCACCACTAGAAGGGGGGTTGAATAGTGGGTGCGGAAAATTTGGTTTTTAAAATTGTTTTAATCCAAAAATCCAACTTCTGAAAACAGTTTCTGTTTTCAGGATCTGTTTTGCAACGTTTTAAAAACTATGTTACAGGTCTTCAAAAATTCTGAAATTTGGAGAGATCTTAGTCTCATATGTTTTGAGTATCTCCTAAAAATGTCAGATCAAAATTCAACCTTTAACCCTTTTAAAAATCATTGGTGGTCAGATTGCACAAATCTGCCAGAAACGGTAGTCTGACTTGACAAATTTATTCTCATTAAACCGTGGCTTCAAATGGTCTGAAAATTTAATGAAAAACCTCTTAATATGTGTATTTAATTTGGTTGAAACAGTTTTGAAAAATTCCTTTGGGAAGTTAGTCAAATATATTCAAAGTCTCAACCTTTGCAAGCCTGAAAATCAGACTGCACTAGTCTCAGAATGTTTGACGTTTGGATGACTTATACTTGTCCAAAAGGGTTGAAACTTGCGCCAAATGAAACTTAAAACGTGTGTCTATGTTTCTGGAAAGTTTCGTGATTTTTGAATTTTTTTTGATATTTTTAAGATCATGATTAAAATGATCCACTGTGCTGGAAACTGAAAGTAAGTGATGAAAAGTAAAGGACACAAGGAATTTTATACTGGTTCGGTTAAATCAACCTACTCCAGTCTTCGAGGACACCTTCTTCGGTTATCACTAATCACAAAACAACAAATAACACCTTACCACACAGGATTGATGGAGTTATACACCAACTCCAACCCTTCACAAACCTTACAAAGAATCACAATGATCACGAACACCACAAACGAGCGGATGAAAGATTGATCACACCTTGATCAATCTCTTACAACAATATAGCGTGTATGGTGGTTTATATGAAGCCTATACAATATGTATGAATATGAATACAATAGGCTTTGAGAGATAAGAAGAAAGAAGTGTAGAAGAAGGAGATGATGAACACGTTTTGCACTTGAGAGTTTGTGAGACTTGTCTTGTATTTTGTTTTCTCTCCTTCTCCTCTTTTTATCAACATGTGGCCGCCCATATTGCCTTATTCTTCCCCTTGGAAATTACATTTTAAGTCCTTGGAAGAATATCTCGCATCATTGTGACATTCACTTGCTTACTTGGGAATACTTCATTTGATGATCATCTTGGCCTTGCTTACTTGGCACTTATTGATTGGATGAAAGTTGACATTGTTTGATGACTGTATAAATCTGATAATATCACTTAAAAAACATGTGCCAATTAGTCATAAAATGTTGGCATAAGTCACATAATTAATTCCATAAAATTTGCAAGACAATTGATCTCCATTAACCTCAAGAAAATCGGCCACATGATTTCTTCACATGCTGAAATTTCAGCATGTGTGATTTTCACAACATATTCAAAACGTTGCCATGTTGGTATTAGATTAATCCCTTGAAAATGAAGAATCAAATATGTTAAACTTAATGATCAAATTTTGGCCATATTCATTCAACACATGCTGAAATTTTCAGCATGTGTGATATTTCAAATATCATCAAAATATTTCCATAACCTCATCAAATCAATCCATTAATATGGAAGAGGCAAATAAATCATCATTTAGTATAAGAATTTCGTCCAGCTCAAGTGTACACATGCTGAAATTTTCAGCATGTGTCACAAATGTGACATAGTTTGAAACTTTACCTTGTGTAGCTCATTCCTTTATGTCACCAACCTTGTATACTTTATTCTTAGCCAATCGAGATGCCAACTAGGCTCCACATATGCTCAATCAAAGCTGATCTAGTCGTGTGTCAATGGTTGCACATGTGCTGAATTTTATTTTTGCAAACTTTATAAAATAGTGCACAATAATTATACACATATGGTATATTCCAATCAGCCCTAAATTGATTTTTCTTGAACACTTTAGAATGTATTGAATATGTAAAAAGTGTCTAGATACATGTTATATGTCATGCCAAAAACGTTCCATGTGTCGTGTTCGTAGAAAACCGAATTTTCGACTTTTGACGATTTCGTGATTTTTCTCCGATTGAATTCAAAATTTTTGCACATGTTATATATATTATGTCACACATAATATACATAGAATAACTTGAATATTCAGCTCTAAAGTCTGAAGAAAGTGGTGCCTCATGTGCTTAAAAAGTTGAATTTGAAATCTCCACAATTTGGCCTTAATTGGGGGTGATTTGTGTGTGCCAACATGGAATAATTTTATGGCTGAATATATCATGTAAGCCACGAAATTTGTGGCCATTTTTGAAGTGTAGGTGCTGGCCATCTATATATGGCAAGTACGTGACACGTTGGCGAAGTTTCGGTTGTCACCCGATACGACAATTTTTGGTTTAGAACCTTGTAATGTGTCGTAATAATTTTATCATCACCATGACTTATATCATATGATATAAGACCTGAATATACTCATAAATATGAGGTAAGTATGGTTGTGTGACGTTGACGTACGTTCGTAAAATATATAACGTGTCGTTAGTATGTTGGAATATATGTGTATAGTGCCTTTTAAAAAAATCTGAATATATATAAATATATATGTATAAAACGTGTAGAAAGAGGAGTGGGAGACTTTCCATTCTTCAATTTGTTGCCTTTGTGCCTTTTCCAAATATGGATTCATTTAATGAACTACTTAGTTCATTTAACTCAGTACTTCACTTAATAAACTAGTTTTGTTCATTAATGGTGGCACCTGAAAATAGTTCAAACACAACAAATGTTCGCCATTTGATGTAAGCTTTAAAGCTTCATGGATCGTTAGTACGGCAACATTATATATGAACTATATAAGGTAGGTTTCATGCAAAAACATGTCAAGTCATAAAATGTGTCATGCATTTCTTTAGTATACGTTATTTAAATCATGCATTTTGTAGTCACTCAAACCCTTTTTTTCTCAACAGACGGTACTCGTGGCTACTCGGGGAATCATTCGATATGTCGTGGGGTACCATTCTTATGTTATACAAAGTGCTATAGCCACTAATGTCATGTCATGTTTATGTATGTATGAAATGAAACATTTTTCAAAGGTTTTACAATGCATATATCATGATCATGTCTCATGCACCCTCTAATAATGCTAAGTCATGAATCTGGAAATATCAATACCAAGTGTGATCCAAGAATGATGAGCACAAACCAAAGAAGATTTTAACCAAGAATAAAGTAACTACGAGTTAAGACATGAAGGTTTAACAGGAAAGTCTATTAATTTTACGATGCTTTTTAGCTGTGATATTTATGCATGATATGATATCGGCTATATTATTTCTACATTTACACTATGCTTTATCATTCCGCCCTCACTCAATGATTCATTATTCCTGTTTAGATTGAGCATCATGATATCTGTGATTCGCCATACTGTACCACCCACTACCCCAGTCTCCATGTATGATCCACTTGACGAACCTAGACGGAACTACTTGCTGAGCGATTCGTTATCGCTCACCCCTTTATTTCACCACGCAGATCCACAGGACCCTGAGCCAGAGTTTATTGAAGATGAGCCCTGAGACTAGGTGCAAGGAGCTGACTAGTAGCTGGCTATGGCCTCTTTTGTATTTTGGATATTCAGCTCTGTGCTACTCTTGATGTACTTACGACACTCATGTGGATGTATTAGGCTGTACTTCAGTTGATGTTTATTTCTGCTTATGTTATTTTGTTTCCGCTTATTGATACATGTTTCTACGATTTGTACATGTATGACATCGACGCTTTGTACTTCTCGTAGTAGAGTACGGCGGGTGCACCGTTCTAAGACCCTGGTCTCGGGCAAGGCGCTACAGGTCTCTGCTAGAGAGATCGATATCTCACAGTGAGGTTTATATTTTGTCTCAGACCTACATCAATCGATCGAAGTGATGGACCAATATATACATCGATCGATCGATGCGTCTCAGGTTTATAGATCGATGTCTCACAGTAAGGTCTTAGTTTTTCTTTGCCTTACATGGATCGATTGATGTGAGGGATCGATGTACATCAATCGATCGAAGTGCGTTAACTTGAGAGATCGATGTCATGTTTCTTCACTTATTCAACTTTTTATCATTTATAACATTATGTGTGACATTTTTAAGAATTCACCACTTAAAATCATGACCTTGAAAATTATCTAAACATATTTCTCAACAGTCCATACTTATATTCTAATCCATATCCTAAATTAAGGTCGTAAGCTTATAGCAATTACACTCTCATGCATAAATCTTACCTTGGTCAACTTAATTACATCATAAACTTCAGGATATTCTAAAGATAACATAAGGTAACGTGGTCATAATGTGATACATAGAACATGACTTTTTATAAACATAACATGACTTTTTCCGTAAACATGCATAACTTAGCATTTCGTAAATCATAAACATAACATGGAATTTCATAACATGAAGACATAACATTTCATAATGGCTATAACACTTTCATAAGAATAATAACGCATGACATACCAAATGATTCCCCATGTAGTATATGTACAACATGAAGACATAACATTTCATTATGACAGAGATCCTGTGTCCCTAGCCCGGTGTTACACTCAGTCATAACAAAAACATATGCCCTGCCACCTGCCACTCCGGTCCCGATGTTAGGATGGCACACCATAACATAACATAATCATACGCATAACATAACATAGAGTGTCTCGCGTTAGAATCAATTTTCTCGTGTTTATTATTCATTACATGTATGAACTTTTAAAACATGTGATTCAATTAAAAATAATCTTTTCAAACTTTCATTTCATGCATGACAAATCTCGACTAATGGTATTGTGGTCATTCTACAATTTAATTCTCAAACATCCATCACTTATTTACATTCTACATTTCATAACTTAAAAAAATACCACTTTTGCCCCCAAAGGTATCCCTCGGCTATAAGCATAAAAACAGCCCCTTTCTGATCATTTTTGACCCAACAATACTTTCTTAATTTGTATTTTCTTTATACATCTCCTATTTCATCACTTAAGTATTTCTATCACATATTTCCTAACTTCTTTGGCATGTCACCTAAAAATACATAACATATATCATAATTTACATCTTATTACATATTATACATATAATTATAAACAACATAAAATAAAGTCATTTATGTCATACAAAATTGCTTAGGCCGTGTATATGCATTTGTGTACTTACATATATGTATTTTTGTACAATATACAAATAAGTGTTCATATTACATAATAAAGCTACTTTTATAATAAGAAGGGCATTTATGGCCGTTTAAACATATATGTATAGTTGGAGATATGTTTTCATATATGTCACATAAAATACATAACTTAGTCATTTTTCATATCTTAACCGATATATTATACATATATGTATACATAAAATATAATTAAGCCATTTTTATCAATAAAAGGGCCTTATGGCCATATGGTACATATATGTATATCTACATGTATTATTTTCATATCTTATACATATTTGTATTCCTAACCTATAATGCATCATTAAAACCTTAAAAGAGGACTTATGGTTGTGTGTTATGTGTATGTATACCAACATAATATATCTTGATGCATCTTAATATATGTATTCATAACATAGAAAATAGTCATTTTTATTATAAAATAGAATTTATGGCCGTGTATATATATATATATACATATATATGTGGGTGTGTGTGTGCATATCAACATAATTATATTTTCATGCATTATACATATATGTACTCATAATACAAAATAAACCATAAAAACCCTAAGAAGAGGCCTTATGGCCGTCTGTATCTGTGTATATTCCTATATACATTTTCAAGTATACCACATATATACACCACATAAAAAATATATTTTACATATTCTTGTTGTCAAAACTTGGACATACTACATGAATGATCCAACTTTAATGTAAACATAGATACTTAGCCTTTGAAAATCCATGAAAGATCTAGGAAGAATACTTGCCTTTATCACTTTTCTTACACTTAAAATGATAGTTTATTCACTTGACTTGGAAGAAAAATACTTCTTCTTGGTTGGTCATGGTCTCAAGGCCAAAAATGAACCAAGTTAGTGAGCAACTTATGAAGCTAAATAAATGAACGAACTTAACTTGAACACATAAAGTCCTTACATTTTTCTTCCTTTGGGTTTTTGTTCTACAACCTTCTTTGTTCACTTCTTGGATGAAAAAGGTATTGGAACCTAGTCTTGGATGTGTGTGGATGAAATGAACAAAAGAAAAACTCTTCCTTTGTCTTGGTTGAGGCTCACAGCCAAAGAGGGAAAGAAAGAGAGCGTTTGGAGACTTGTTGTCTTGAAGAAGAAAGAGAGTAATTTGTTTGAGGAGATGAAGATGTGGGTTGGAAGAGAAAAATCATCTTGTTTGTTCTTCTTGGATATCTCGGTCATAGAGGGGAAAATGGAGTTGGAAGACCTGAGTTTGATTGAAGAAAATAGAAGAGAGTAGAAGTGTAGGACAATTTTGTTGGAGTGTAAGAATGGAAAGAAGAGAAATTTATCCTTCCTTTCCATTGGTGATTTCCGCCATGAAGAGGAGAGGGAGAGGAGTTTGAAGGCTTGGTTTCCTTCGAAGAGATAGAAGAGAGGATTGATTGAGGAAGAAGATGTGTTGAAGTGTAAGAAGTATTGGAGTGTGTAACTTGTTGCTTTCTGCCGAAAAAGGTTATGGAGGGAATGGAAGTAGATTTTTCTGGGGAAATGATGGGGTTGGTTGTATTAGGTTTTAGGGTTATGATGGTGGAGAGAAGAGTGTAAGAAAAGGAAAGCCTTGCTTTCTGGGATAGTGCGGCTAGCCTAAAGGGGAAAGAGGGAGGAGGAGATTTGTCTTATGTGCCATGTAGAAAAGAGTGGGAGAAAATGTAATGATTGGGGTAAAAGTCTTTAAGGTTTTATTGTGTAGTTGAAGACAAAAGAGAAGAAAACTTTTCTTCCCCCTTGCATAGAGGGGGTGGCGGTGGTTAGAATAGGACAAAATATCATCATTTGGTTTCTCCACAATTTTCTACACTTGGTATTTTGTTGGGGTATTTTTCTACCCACAATTTCCCTATCCTTTTTCTTCATAACTGGCGTGTGTATATGTATATGTGTGTGTATATATATATATATATATTAATTTCCCTTTTCTTCTTGTCTAAGATATTTATCATGTCATATTTTGTTTTGTTTTTAGTTTAAGTGGTGGAAATTATTGTGTGATTTATCTTTATTAGACTTAATTTAGTCTAATAACTTAGGTTGTTGCCGACTAATTTATTTAAATCTCATCGTATGTTCTAAAATGTTCATTGCCCAATTTCGTTGTGTATCGATATCTTGGGTAATGTATCGTTCGGTTATTTTTCTGAGCATTTCTATCCCCGATATATACTAGGGATGTCCTATTAAATTTCTATTTAAGTTTTTATTCCATTGAAATGTTATCAATATCAAACTCTAATTTTCTTTTCCATTATTTTATTCCTTTTTCTATTGACCCGAAAATGCGGGTCGTAACATTCTCCCCCGTTATAAAAATTTTGTTTTTGAAACTTGGGGGTTGTATGGATCCTACTGTTAGAAAATTCAAATACTTAAATTCTATTGCCATGGCTTAATCGTCTACCCTTCAACTTAATCTATATTATCCCCAAATATCTATCGAGTCCCCTAATACATTCACCGTACTTTGTTCCACTATGACACTAATAATCGGAATCCATTTTCGCATATAGTTGATCTTAGTCTAGGATCCTACCCTTATTTATTTGGGTATTTTGCTAATTTAATATCGATTTACTTATGATACGATCTTCCCTTATATTCCTATTAAAGTACACTTCACATTACTCGGCTTATGATATTCTACATTCTGCTGCTTTTGTGCGTTATGCTAGTTTCTGTACTTTCTTATTTCAACCGCTCACCCTAGCCTGGTTAAACCTTGCTTAATATTAACCACTATTTAATCATACTTACTGGATTTCAACTTAAGCCTGCCAACTCTAGCCAATGATTCGACGTTCTTTGGAATTCATAAGTAATCCCCGATATATAATAACTTATTATTTCATTATCTTCACTTATATTATTGTAAGCTTATCGCTATGAATTTATACCCCTATTTTAATTAATATTTTTTGGCCTATTATGAAATTTCTAATCATTATTTTAACCCCAGTTGTAAATTCTTTGTACCATTTCTTTGATAAATCTACTAATCATAACGCTAATAATTCGTTTCTTAGTACTTATCGTTCTACTACACGTCATGAGTTAGGCATGATATGTAATCCCAATTCTAACAGTGTACCCTAGGTATATGACTTTATTTTAACCTAAAATTATCGCTTATTACTAGGGTTATGATTATTTCTAAATTCATTATTAGTGTGATAATTTAATTCTTATGTCTTAAGTTCTAACAATCATTCCCTATGGCTCAGATCAATAATTAAATTCAAGATCATCTTATCAGAGTTATATCCGTAGGTTCATAAGGGACTTTTCTATTTCAGTGGTTTATCCATGTCCCCTAGGAAGAGTTTTATTGGTTAGGGTCCCAAGATAACCCTCTATTTTGCAATGGTAAGGGTTCATTTGGACATTTGTTTAGCACCATTCTATTTAGCTTAGCCTAAGGCTATCACTCTAGGCATAAGATCATTTCTTAACTCTACGATCATTGCTTAATTTCTAAGATCATTTCTTAAGTTCATGTCATCTTTTACTTTATGTGTCCGCAATGGATCTAGAGCTATTGCTCTGATACCACCTGTAGCGCCCCGCCCCAGACTAGGGTCTCGGAACGGTGCATCCGCCGTACTCTGCTACGAGAAGTACAAGGCGTCGATACTATACATTTGCATGCCGACATAATCATGGTTCAATATAGCGGAAGCAACATAAACATAAAAAATCAACATCGACATGCATTACCTTATATCATAAATCTGTACAAGTCATAATATGCAAAGTGCTGAAATATCCTAAATACATCATGAACTAATGCCTAAGATCTCCAAAGCTAATCTCTCGGTACACTTCGTCGATATCGGTAGTCTATCTGAATTCACCCTTAATAACCTGTACAGTGGTCCCTGATCTCTGCAAGTGATAAGGCAAGCATGAGCGATGAACATAATCGCTCAGCAAGTAGTCCTACTAGATACGTCATGTGGATCATACATGGGGAGACGGGGCAATAAAGTAATGATAAACATAATAATGAACATCACAAAAGGCGTCTCCATTTAAACAAATAATGTAACATAACATAAAAATGATCAGCAACATGCAATGCATAAGAATTTAATATCATAACGTAAGAATCATAAATCTTCTTCGTAAGTCCTTAAACATCAGATGTACATACTTATATTCTAATTCATATCCTAAACTAAGGTCGTAAGCCTATAGAAATTACACTCTCATGCTTAAATCTTGCCTTGGTCAACCTAATGACATCATAAACTCAAAGATATTCTAAAAGTAACCTAAGGTAACATGATCATAATGTGATGCGTAAAACATGATTTTTATAAACATAACATGACTTTTTGCGTAAACATGCATAACTTAGCATTTCGTAAATCATAAACATAACATGGCATTTCATAATATGAAGAAATAACATTTCATAATGGCTATAGCACTTTCATAAGAATAATGACGCATGACATACTGAATGATTTTCCTTGTACTACATGTACCACATAAAACATGAGTACATGTCCTAACTGTGACACGTTATGACGGAGATCCTGTGTCCCAGACCCAGTGTTACACTCGGTCATAAGAAAAACATATGCCCCTAACACCTACCACTCCATTCCCGATGTCAGGCCGGCGCACCATAAGATAACATAATCATAGACATAACTTAACATAGCGTGTGACATTGGAATCAATCATCTCGTGTTTATTATTCATTACGTGTATGAACTTTTAAAACAAGTGATGTGATTAAAAATAATCTTGTCAGACTTCCATTTCATGCATGATAAATCTTGGCTAAGGATTTCATAACTTAAAGAAACTACCACTTTTGCCCCCAAAGGTACCCCTCGGCCATAAGCATAAAAACAACCCCTTTTTGGTCATTTTTCACCCAACGATACTTTCTTAATTTGTATTTTCTGTATACATCTCCTATTTCAACATTTAAGTATTTCTATCGCTTATTTCCTAACTTCTTTAACATGTCACCTAAAAATACATAACATATACCATAATTTACATCTTATTACATATTATACATATAATTATAAATAGCATGAAATAAAGTCATTTATGGTCGTGTATATGCATTTGTGTACTTACATATATATTTTTTTATACAATATACATAGAAGTGTTCATATTACATAATAAAGCTATTTTTATCATAAGATGGGCATTTATGGCCGTTTAATACATATATGTATAGTTGGATATATATTTTCACACATATCACATAAAATACATAACTTAGTAATTTTTCATATATTAACCTATATATTATACATATATGTATACATAAAATATAATTAGGCCATTTTAATCAATAAAAGGGCCTTATGGCTGTATGGTACATATATTTATATCTACATGTATCTATTTTCATACTTTATGCATATTTGTATTCCTAACCTATAATACATCATTAAAACCTTAAAAGAGGACTTATGACCGTGTGTTATGTGTATGTATACCAACATAATATATTTTCATACATGTTGCATATATGTATTCATAACCTATAAAATAGTCGTTTTATTATAAAATAGAATTTATAGCCGTCTATATATATGTATATCAACATAATTATATTTTCATACATTATACATATATGTACTGATAACATAAAATAAATCATACAAACCCTAAAAAGAGGCCTTATGGCCGTTTGTGTGTGTGTATATTCCTATATATATTTTCAAGTATACCACATATATGCACCATATAAAAACATATATTTTACATATTATTGTTGTCAAAACTTGAACATACTACATGAATGATCCAACTTTAATGTAAACATAGATACTTAGACTTTGAAAATTTCTTACACTTAAAATGATAGTTTCTTCACTTGTCTTGGAAGAAAAATACTTCTTCCTTCTTCTTGGTTGGTCACGGTCTCAAGGCCAAAAATGGAGAAGTTAGTGAGCAACTTAAGAAGCTAAATAAATGGAAGAACTTAACTTGAACACATAAATTCCTTACTTTGTTCTTCTTTGGGTTTTTGTTCTACAACATTCTTTGTTCACTTCTTGGACGAAGAAGGTGTTGGAATCTAGTCTTGGATGTGTGTGGATCAAGTGAAGAAAAGAAAAATTCTTCCTTTATCTTGGTTGACGCTCACGGCCAAAGAGGGAAAGAAAGAGAATGTTTGGAGGCTGGTTGTCTTGAAGAATAAAGAGAGTAATTTGTTTGAGGCGATGAAGATGTGGGATGGAAGAGAAGAAATCATCTCCTTTGTTCTTCTTGGATATCTCAGCCATAGAGGGGAAAATGGAGTTGGAAGACTTGAGTTTGCTTAAAGGAAAGAGAAGGGAGTATTTGTTGAAGTGTAGGACAATTTTGTTGGAGTGTAAGAATAGAAAGAGGAGAAATTTCTCCTTGCTTTCCTTTGGTGATTTCGGCCATGAAGAAGAGAGGGAGAGGAGTTTGAAGGTTTGGTTTCCTTGGAAGAGAGAGAAGTGAGGATTGATTGAGGAAGAAGATGTGTTAAAGTGTATGAAGTATTGGAGTGTGTAATGAGATAAGAGAGAAAAGGGTTTCCCCCTTTTCTTGTTGTTTTCGGCCGAAAAGGGTGATGGAGGGAAGGGAGAAAGATTTTTCTTGGGGAAATGATGGGGGTTGGTTGTATTAGATTGTAGGGTTATGACGGTGGGGAGAAGAGTATTAAAAAGGAAAAGCCTTGCTTTCTTGGGATAGGGTGGCCGACCTAAAGGGGAAAGAGGGAGGAGGAGATTTATCTTGTGTGACATGTAGAAAAGAGTGGGAGAAAATATGATGATTGTTGTAAAAGTGTCTAAGGTTTTGTTATGTAGTTGAAGACAAAAGAGAAGAAAACTTTTCTTTCCACTTGCATGGAGGGGGCGCGGCGGCCAAGAGGGCTTTTTGGGTTGTTAGAATATGACAAAAATCATCATTTGGTTTCCTCATAATTTTCTACACTTGGTATTTTGTTGGGGCATTTTTCTACCCACAATTTCCCTATCCTTTTTCTTCCTACGTGGCGTGTGTATATGTATATGTATGTGTGTGTCTATATATATATATATATATATATATATATATATATATATATATATATATATATATATATATATTAATATATATATAAACAATAAAAAAACTCTAAGGAAGACGGCTCCGGCGATCACGGAAGTCCGGCCTCGATCACGTCTCTGCCGCTTGCCGCCGCCGCCGCTGACTTCGATCGCTCTCCGACTACGGCCTGCCATTGCAGGCTGATCCATCCGAAGCAATTGCAACCAACAAAATTCCACTGATTTATTCTCCGCATCAATCTGCAATTTTCGTGCATTGCGATGACTAGCGAATCACAACCTTCTTTTGCGGCTGTTGTTACCGGAGCTTCTTCTTCACAAGCGATTAACATTGCACCAAAAACAGTCTCTCGCTATAAAGGTATTCCCTTAATCTCTTTTTTGGATTCGAAAATTGAAGAACTTGCTGCGCCATTCAAATACTCTTTAGTGGGTACATTTTGGTATGGTCGACCACCTTTGAAGGTTATCAGAGATGTGTTTGAAAAAATTGGATTCCATCATGATCTTCGCATCACCCTCATTGACGCTACACATATTTTGTTAAATTTTCGTAATGAGGCAGATTACCTGCGCTGCTTCTATCGGCGATCATGGCATATTTTAGGATGCCATATGCGCATCACAAAATGGACAGTTGACTTTGATCCAAAAGCTGATGTCCCAATTGTCCCTATATGGGTTGCTTTGCCTGGCCTCCCTATTCATTTGCATCGTCGGGAAGCATTATTTGAAATTGTACGGCCAGTTGGCACACTGATTAAATTGGACGTTGCAACATCCGATGGCCTGCGACCATCTGTCGCTCGAATTTGTGTTGAGGTGGATGTCTCTCAGGAACTTCCTCAGAAAATTTCCCTGCAGGCAAGAAATAGATATATACTGCAGCCTATTATCTATGAAGATCTTCCTTTATTTTGCACTACCTGCCGAGTTTGGGGCATGCACCGGGGGCATGTTCTACCTCGACTTCTTCTATTCCACCGCCACCCCCGCCTCCGCCATCTCGCCCAAAATCACAGCGTTGGACGCCTATTAAGAAGAAGAAGGTGACAGAGCCATCATTACAGGATCCGCCCATTACGACCCAAGCACAGGCACCTCCGACTGCCTCTATTGATGAGCCCGGCCTATTACGTGAACAAGAGGATGAAACTCATGCAGAAATCTTCTGTGATGCCCCAGAACCTCCCCTCCCGACCCATCCATTGAATAATTATTTTGGTCATTTGTCAGACACCGAATTACCTCCTGAGGATGCCACGGTGGAATTAAGATCGGTCCCAGAAGAGTTAGTTCAACGGATGCAGTTGCTTCCACCATGACCAGATGATGAGGTCTTGATATCACGCCTCCAAGAATCCCCCGCGGAGGCAGAATTTATTCTAGTTGTCCCTCGTCGCAAATGCCGGGCACGGAAGGACTTACCTCCATTGCCACCATCTACGATTCTTATGCGGAGTGCATCTCACATTATCCAGGGAAGTGATACCACTCTTTCTCAATGAATACATTAATATGGAATATTCGAGGCTTGCGTGCCTCTTTACCTAGATTGCGACAATTAATTACTGAACATCGTTTACATTTACTTGTTCTGATTGAACCAAAGCATGCTCCATCTAATATTGACGCGTTTGGATTACGACTAGGCTTTACCCAATGGTATGTATCTCAATTAGAAAAAATATGGGTTTTCTGGAATGATTCGGATTTCCGCTTACTTGCTATATGTGAACAAGAACAAGTTGTCCATTTTACTCTGCTGTTTCTTCCGCTGCAATTTCAGTTTGTTTTCTCTGCTGTCTACGTCCAGCATACGGCGTCTTCACGTTGTCCACTTTGGGATTCTTTATGTGCCTTTGGTGATTCCTCCACACTCCTTTGGTTAATTGGCGGAGATTTTAACACTTTTCGCGAATTGGGCAATCATCAGGGCCGTTCACATCCCTCACTGACAGTTTTACAAGATTTTAATGATTGCATCGAACATTGTTCACTTATGACACCATCTTATCAGGGACCCAGATTTACTTAGGCAGATGGTAGGGGTCTTGGTCGTGTTCGTCGCAGGCTAGACTGGATATTTATTAACTCAGCATTCCAAGATGTGTTTGAGGACATGCAGTTAACACATCTTCCGTGAGTTACTTCAGACCACACGCCTCTACTCTTTAAATGTCGACTCAATACGGCTAGTGGACATAGAACGTTCCGTTTTTTGGATTCTTGGTTGCTTCATCCGGATTTTTTATTCTTACATACAGAATGCATGGTCCTCATATCCTACAACAGGAGGTATGTGTGGTTTTTATTCAAAATTATTTTTGCTGAAAAAAGACATCCAGCGTTGGAATAAAGACATTTTCAGTAATATTTTCCAAAATCTTAAACATGCGGAATCACATCTGAACCACGCTGAGGCACTCTGGGAGGCTGATCCTACCGACATAAACAGACAGGCATACCACCAAGCCAAAGCGGAGTACTTGCATGCAGCTAATTATGAGTTACATTTTTGGGAGCAGAAGGCGAGGATCAGATGGATAAATGAGGGTGATGCAAATACCCGATATTTTCACTCTGTTGTCAAAGGACATCGCACCACACTCCGCATTCAACAAATTCGTTCTGCATCGGGCACGCTACATACAACTCCATCAGATATATTGGCAGAAGCAGTTTCTTTTTACACTACCTTATTTGCAAGGGAGCCTACATATGATCATTCAGTCATATTATCACAAATACCATGCTTAATAACAGAAGAGGATAATGGGATGCTTACGCATTTGCCAACAGCCGCAGAAGTTAAGGATGCAATATGGCATTTAGATCCACAGAGTGCAGCTGGGCCAGATGGATTTCATGGAAAATTTTATCAGGCATGTTGGACAATTATTCATGCTGACGTTGTGAAAGCAGTACAGGAGTTCTTTCTAGGTGTTCCCCAACCCTCAGTTATGGCTAGTGCGATGATTACATTGATCCCAAAGACTCAATCTCCTCAGACTTTCAGTGACTTTCGACCGATATGCCTTACAAACATTCTGAGTAAGGTTTGCACCAGAATTATTGCTACTCGTTTAGGCACTTTGCTTCCTAATTTGATATCTCCAGAAGAGACAGGTTTCTTGCCAGGTCATGATATATCTTCCCAAGTTCTTGTGGCACATGAGATGATACATATGCTTGACAAAGGGGGTTCTCAGCTATGCTTGAAATTGGATATGATGAAAGCATTTGATCGCGTCAGCTGGGAGCATTTGGAATTATTATTGCATCAATTCGGCTTCTCTGCTTTCTTAGTTCGAATAATATTAAACCACTTGAGTGCGACAACATTATCAGTATTGATTAATGGGCAGCCTTCAACTTCTTTCAGGCCATTCAGAGGTGTAAAACAGGCTGATCCGCTTTCTCCGCTACTATTCATTTTATCGTCAGAGGGTTTTAGCAGGGGCATCAAAAGTTTAGTTGCTTCTAATAGACTACAACCTTTTCGACTGGGACGCATTCCATTTACTATCACACATTTAGCATATGCAGATGATCTCCTTATCTTCCTTCGGGGTACACAGCGTAATCTGCCCCACTTTCGTACTTTCTTAACCTCATATGAAAATGCATCTGGCCAAAAAATAAATTTTCACAAAAGTAGCTTCATAGCATCTGCAAGCACTTCATCTCAGCAGGATCGTGCTTTCCAACACATATTGGGAATGCGTAACACTACCCTGCCATTTCGATATCTTGGATCATATTTACACAAAGGAATAAATCGTGTAAGATTTTGCACATCCCTGTTACAGCACATTGACGAACGCATACAGGGATGGCATTCACGGTTTTTATCGACAGCTGGTCGTTTGGTACTACTTCGCTCCGTGATCTCAGCTCTTCCATTACATCTTTTCGCCGCTGGAGGCTTACCAAAGTCAATCATTAAGATCATTGACAGAAAAATGGCCTCGTTTTATTGGGGTAATCGACATCATTGGGTTGCTTGGGCTAAGTTGACTACGCCACTTGAAGAAGGTGGACTCGGACTTCGTGATCTTGCAAGTTTACAAATGGCATATCATTGTCGCATATGGTGGTCATATCACCAACGAGACACCCTTTGGAGTAACTACATGCATGAAAAATATGGACGCAGGGGGGATTTCATACCACGACTTCCGGATTCTCCAATATGGAAACTGATTTGTCGAATTCATACTCACTGCATTGCTCAGACAGAAGGTTCAGGAAAGCATCTAACATGGAAACTCACGTCAACAGGTGAGTTCTCCCTGAAATCCGCATATACTGTTTGCAGTATGCCGCGGCCAGCACTGCTTTCTGCAAAGTTCATATGGTACAAATATCATTCTCCATCC
This sequence comes from Eustoma russellianum, assembly GCA_036186865.1. Classification (NCBI taxonomy): domain Eukaryota; kingdom Viridiplantae; phylum Streptophyta; class Magnoliopsida; order Gentianales; family Gentianaceae; genus Eustoma; species Eustoma russellianum. The sequence continues at coordinate 8,324,738 of AP025073.1, read as the reverse complement.
ATTAAATTGTTTTTGTGGTGCATCTTCCACATGGCATTACCATTTGAAGATTACATTAGTAAATATTCTGCTTTTCGGCCCACACAATGTCCATTTTGTAAACAACAGTCGGCAACAGTGGATCACATTTTCATCTACTGCACTCACATTCTTCATGTTTGGCATTACTTTGAGATTGACCTATCTGGTCCTTTACCCACTTCGTTGCACCTACGAAAGTATTTGTTATCTTGGTGGTATCGTTCCTCCTTCACTTCTCTATTTGGGATTTTAAAAATCGTTGTTCCTGCTATAATTGTCTACAACATATGGCGATCATATACTGCACTAGTATATGGGGATTCTACTTCGTTTGCTACTACTACTCTTCAAGCATCAACTCATTTTGACATTGAGATATGGGTAAAATCCATAAAAGGTACAAAAATTGCAATGTCACACCCTTTGCATCTTTCATGGATCCCCAGAATTCGACCTCCACGGCCGCATCTCGTTCGCTGGCAAACCCCCCCATCCGGCCGCTTAAAGTTGAATATTGATGCTTCAGTTGGTAGGAATTCCGCTGCCGGAGGAGCAATATTACGAGATCACTTGGGTACTTGTGTGGGGGCAATCTCTTTTTGTCTACCACATAGTACACCTTTTGCAGCAGAGACCCAGACTGCATTGTTTAGTCTGTTATATTTTCTTCCTCTTTTTCATGCCATTGTTCTGGAAACGGACTGTGCCCAACTTATTGCGCGTTTGAAGCAACCAAGTCCTGTCTTTGGGAGCTACCATCTTCGGCTATTATGGGAAATATTGCGACATCATCAATTGGATTATGTTCATGTATACCGGGAAGCAAATATGGCCGCACATTATCTTGCACAGCATTCCATGATGTTTCCTCTTACTCAAACTTACTCGAGACATACACTTCCGTCACTTGTTTGTGGTGCAATTGCTTTGGACCTCTCCTCCGCAAATTTGCGAGTCCCTTAATATTCAAGTCTTCCAAATGGATTGGCATCTTACTGCAGTCTCTGTCTGTCCCTTGCTTGGGACAGGCAGACCGGGTATGATCTTCTTTTGCTACACCTTCATACTTTACATATGGTTCATACATGGGTTTCTCTCAGGATTTCTTATATTATTTGCATTGACGACTTTATTTTACATATTTGCTTGTGCGGATGAGTGAGATTCATGGTGGTTACATATGCACTATTCGGGTCTCATCTAAGTCTTCCATATGGACTGGCCTTTCATCTATTTCTCTGCCGGCACTATACTTAGTGCAGGCAGGCCTGGTATGATCTTCCTTCAACTTATTTTCCACACTTCACAATATTACATGCCTCTGCTTCGCTCAGCTATTATTATTTTGGATGCATGGACGGGAACACGGCTCGCATTTCTTCTCCTGGGCGCTGGCGAAACAACCGATTGGACAAGGCCTACCCATCGGACGTGGATGATCACATGGCAGTTGTTTTTATTACGTTTTTGTATCATTTGGTTTCTGAGTATTTTCATATTACAGAATAGCGCATATCAATAGACCATTTATATAAATATGTACGCTTTTCCCTTCGCCAAGGTTTTATCCACAAGGGTGGTTTTACTTGGCAAGGTTTTAATGCGGCAAATCATATATCAAATGGATGTTGATAATCATTCTACTATCGTTTTTGTTTCCTTTCATGTAATAAGGTTTTCCTCCACCACAAGTGAGGTTTTCATAATAAAATTTCCTTCAATAAAAAAAAATATATATACATATTACACTTTCTGTCCATTATCTTCATTCATTTTATTATGTTATGACTTTCTTTGTAATACTGGTATTCTTCCGCAATAAGTGAGGACTTCTCAATAAAATGTAGGAGACGACGGGCTCCTTATTTAAAAGAAAAATTACTTTCCCTTTTCTTCTTGTCTACTATTGACCCGAAAATAAGGGTCGTAACATCTTCTTCACTATCTGATGGATGGCAACCACTGTATTGATGACCCGGTGCAGCACCTCTTATGTCAGCTTAAACCACCTCATCACTCTGTGGGGTATGTTATGCTCAGCATTGTGTCACAACGCAACAGCACCTGAGAAGTCTACAGATGCTCGTTGTTGATGCACGGTAAGATCGTAATAACATTCAGACTATAAGGCACACGTAGGAAATCTCCCTCGATTAAACTATCAAGCAGGTCACGCGCAATGTCTACCGTGTGGCAGGAAACCTCCGACAAGCTATCATCTCTAAGCCACCAGGCCGCAAGGGATATACTAGGCCTCATCATCAAACTCCCAATGCAACGAGGATGGAAGACAACAAACCTATCTCCTATCTTGAACTACAACAATTGTAATGGCCCTACAATCTGGTGCCTTCTGTCTTTTCACGAGAGTCCTTACATAGGTTTTGGTACAAGCACACCAGGACGACATTGACCTAGGAATATCTTCATATAGTGGGCAGGTCCCGATATATATAGAGGTAGACCAACTAACATGATGAGCTCTTTCGGTCACATAACACACCCGAGTGAGGAGATGTGCGTCCTAACCCTATGTTGAATCTGCTCATGACATGGATATTCCCGTAGGCTCTTAGTGGTAAACCATTCTATAAACTTCTTCAACAATACACGGTTGTCTGATATATCTGGCATGTTGGGAGTCCATCCAAGAACACTCAGTACACAGATGGCACTACTGCGCTACTGCGTACAGGGCTCCTAGCCAGTAACGACATCACTGTCGATGCGAAGGCCAAATAGCATGGCTATATCTAAAAGCGTGAATGTGGCTCGCCTAAAGGTAGGTGAAAGAAGTGGGTCTTATGTCATCGCCTTTATAGAGAAAATAACACAATTTACACACGAAGAACTCACAAATGTGAGAAAGATCACCTGTATATTCAAATAGAGGGGAGGGGATCAATATATACACATTGAGCTAACAGCTAGTTAACAGTTTGCCTGAGACATTTTCAACGGCTACTTTTCTGGACAATAACCAGCATGTAATTGTCTAATCTGCGACTAAACTGATAATTCTCTCTAGCCTAGTGATTAAACAATGTAGCTACATTATTACAATGTGATTACATCTAATTACCAGCAAGAAATAAGGGAAGATAAAGGTGCTCAACGTAATTATGAAACTGCTCGATGAAATGTTTGAAAGAACGACTGCACTTTGTCACCAACACTGTCTTCAATCTCTGCACCACTGTTTATTCTGGTGTTGTTTCTTTATTGTTATCACCATGTATTCCAACACTCCCCTTCAAGTTAGAGTTGTAGATGTTGATACAACCTATCTTGCCAAGTAATGTCTTGAAAACATTCACACTTACAAGTTTGGTTAATATGTTAGCCACTTGGTCTCTTGATCTGATGTAATGAGGCTTCAGTACCTTATCTTCAATCTTCTCTCGCAAGAAATGCATGTCTATCTCAATGTGCTTTGATTTGTCATGCTGCATTGGTTCTCAGTCATATTTATGGCTTATATGTTGTCACAATACACTTGAATAGGCAGTTGAACACTCAGTTTCAGGTCCTTCATTACCCAGTTGATCCATAGTCCTTCACACACACCTAGTGATAATGCACGCAACTCTACTTCTGCACTGCTCCTTGAAACAACATGTTGCTTCTTGTTTTTCCATGTAATTAGGTTTCTGATGAGGCTCAAGAGCCTCCTCAGGATGACCTTTCACAAGGAACCTCCAAAAAGACACCTACGGGTCCCTTAACAAAAAGCCAAGCGAGACAATTAGGGTTTGATTTTAGGGCTTCTTGGGAAGGCATGTGCAAGAGGTGCTAACTTATAGTGGGCAGCTTTGGGTGTTCATCATTGAGGCTATGATTTGATTATCCTTCAGTTTGATGCATGTTATAAGATGTAAGGGTTGGTGGGAGGGCAGGATAGTCATTTCATGCATGCGCGTCATAGTCTCGAGTCTAGTCGTTTGTTTTGTCTTTTTTAGGTCTAAGGTAGCATATAGAGTCTTTTATCATGTGTTTGAAGTGTTAATGCCACTTTTGAGTATCTTTGTAGGAGCCAAAACCAAATAAGGAAAGTGGCCTAGGGAAACCCTAATTTTTAGGATGACAGCCAGGACACCTGTTTGGTATTTTGGATAACCAGGTTGGAGCAGAGGTCCAAAAATATTCAAACCACTTGTAGATGTTAGAAGAATCAATTTGGGATGACTTTCATGTTTTGCGCTTTTCCTAATTCGGGCTACAAGAGGGTCCAAAATATTGGAGTCTAGGTTTGGAAAGTACTGAAGCCCGCTGGATTGGTACCCGAGTTTTGGCAGATGATATCTCTCAAGAAGAGTCCAAATGGGGTTCTTCAAGATCCCATATGCAAGTAATATTTGTGATCTACAACTTTGATGAAGAGTCCAAAAGCTAATTCGGATTGTAGAAGCGTGTAGAAGTCTGTAACCGACAGAGTGTTATCCTATACGAAATTTTAGGGATTTAATTTCAAACTCTTTTCTTGATTAGTTTTGATTTACTTTCCTAGCTAGACTTGATGTAGATTGATAGGAGATATCCTGATTATCTTGATTGATTTTATTAACTTTTAGAATTAGCAAAATAATGGCCATATGAGGAGACAATTGGCCAGCCTTGTAAAAACAGTTTTAGTTTTCCAGAATTTCAGAAAATTTTCGGCAGTCATTGTGTGCCCCCTTCTTGTGTGTTTTCTTTGGTTTCACATACACAAATCAAAGCTAGATCCAATTCAAGGTTTGAGAAACCCTTGTTGGTGGCCACACTCTATGGAAACGGAACGACTTGGTGGATTAGACGGCTGAATGTCTCAGCACCCCATGTTTTCAGCGCCATTGAGGAGAAAGGTGGTGTCTTGCGCCATTGTTCATCCTTAACCGACGGTTGAAGGCTTGGGAGAGTTGAAGGAAGGGTCCTATACACATACATACGTGCCTCAAACACGTATTAATTCTCAGACATAAGAAGCATAGCCAGAAGTTGATCTCATATCTGACTTGGAGCCAGCCCAGTCAGCATCAGTGTAAATCTTGATATTCCTGTCCTGAGATCTCTTGAAGAAGAGTCCCTGTCCAGGAGAAGCTTTTAGGTATCTAAGGAGTCTTAGTGCATAATTATAATGCTCAACTGAGGGATCATGCACGTATTGACTAATGAAACTAATTCCATAGCATATGTCAGGCATAATATGAGATAAATAAATTAACTTGCCTGCCAACTGTTGATATCTTTGTTTATCAGTTTTCCCAGAATTCCATAACTCTCTTGGTTTATGTCCTGGTTCCACTGGAGAGTTAGCAGGTTTACAGTTCATCATGTTGGTGTCTTGTAAGAGATCAAGAATGTACTTCTTCTGTGATAAACATATGCCCTGAGGTGATCTTGATACTTCCATACCCAGGAAGTATCTCAGTTGGTCCAAATCCTTTACTTCAAATGACTTGGCTAATTGTGTCTTTGTATCAATTATTCCAGTGTAGTGATTACCAGTTAGAACTATATCATCTACATAAACTAAAATGATGATTATGTTATCAGAGTCCATATGCTTGGTGAATAAAGTGTGATCATTGTGACTCTGAGCAAATCCAAGAGAACTAACTACAGAATTAAACCTTTTGAACCAAGCTCTAGTAGATTGTTTTAGGCCATAAAGAGATTTCTTCAATTTACACACCATGTTTCTATTTGCTTCAGTTATGAATCCAGGTGGAATATGCATATGTACCCCATCTTCTAGGTCTCCATTAAGGAAGGCATTCTTAATGTCTAGTTGGAATAAAGGCCAGTCAAGATTCACAGCAAGATCAAATAAAATCCTTGCGGCGTTCAGTTTTGCAACAGTTGCAAAGGTCTCATCATAGCTAATCCCAAGAGTCTGAGTAAAACCCTTAGCCACTAGCTTTCCTTTGAATCTGCTGACTGAGTCATCAGAGCTATATTTCACAGAAAAAATTCATTTACACCCTACTGGTCTTACTCCCTCTACATCAAGAATTAATTCCCAGGTTTCATTCTTAAGTAGGGCAGACATTTCATATTGGACAGTTTGTCTCCACTCAGACTGTGCCAAAGACTCATGGATAGTTTTTGGAATTCACATGACATCAAGTGAAGTAATAAACGTTTTGAAGTTAGTATTAAGACAGTCATATGAAATTTAATTGTTAATATGGTAAAGTTTCTTTACAAAGGCCCTGACCCCTTTTCTTATGGCAATTGGCCTATTGTCTATAGGAGATATCTCTCTGTATGATGATGTTACCTTGTTTCCTCTTGCACTTTTGGGAGAACAAGAGAGTGGATAGACTCAGGTGAGTCCACTTGAGAAGGAACAATATTCTCCCTCTCAATAGGATTGCCAACTTCTCTGATGGAATCAGCTCTTGGCAATTCACAAATACTCCACAGGTTGTTCTCAGACTCATGGTCAACCTGTGTAGTTGAGCCATAATATGAGCTTGACTCATCAAATACTGCATCAAGGGAGACATACATTTTCCTTGAGCCAGAAGAGTAGCACTTGTATCCTTTTTGAGTATGAGCATGCCCAAGAAAGATACACTTCTCTGATCTCATGTCAAGCTTACTTCAGAATTACTCAGGTATATGTCTATACACAAAACACCCAAAGACCCTTAAAGGCAATCCTGAAAACAGATTTGAGTTAGGATATGACTGGGATATGACATGTTTAGGGGACTCAAACTGAGAACTTTAGAAGGCATCCTGTTAATGAGGTGAGTGGCAGTAAGCACTCCATCACCCTAGTAGTGATTAGGAACCTTCGTTTGACATCACTAGTGCCCTTGTGACTTCAAGGAGATATTTGTTCTTCCTCTCAGCCACTCCATTTTTCTATGGAGTGTATGTGCAGGAGGTTTGATACAGGATTTCTTTGGTGCCTAAGAATTCTCTAACTGATTTATCCAGATACTTCATTCCATTATCAGTTATTAAGGTCTTAACTGAGGAGTTATATTGCTTTTGAACCATACAAATGAATTTCTTAATTATATCACCCACTTCATATTTATGTTTCATTAAGAATACCCGGTTACTCTGGAGTGATCATCAACAAATGTGATGAACCACTTACTTCCACTGATATTGGCTACCCTTGAGGGTCCCCAAACATCTGAGTGAACCAGGCTAAAAGAAAAGTCTTTTTCATAACATTTTGCAGGAAAAGTAGGTCTACAGCTTTTGGCAAATTGACAATCTTCACAAAACAAATCACTTTGATTAGTATCGACAAACAAGGCTGGCATAAGCCTCTTAAGATACAAGAAGTTAGGATGTCATAATCTCTTATGCTATAGCAAATTACTCTCAATAGTCCTATTAGCTGTCATACATGAACCTAGATTAGTTTGATTACTGAGAGGACTTGATTCTTCACCTTGAAGAAGGAAAAGTCTATTGACCTTGTTAGCACTGCTAATCATCTTCTTGGAGAAGATCTGCTGAAAATAACAGGTAGAAGGTGAGAACATAACTTCACAGATATTATCTTCAGCAATTTGGCCCACAGAAATTAGGTTGAAACTTAGTTAAGGGATAAACAACACATTCTTTAATCTTAAGGTTTTTGTTAACAGTATGTTTCCACTTCCAAGGATACTATTCCAGTTCCATTTGCTACTTTTACCTTAGTAGGATTGATAAAAGGTACAAAGTTAGTTAGTTTATCCTTATTCCAGGTCATGTGGTGTGTGACACCAGAATCAACAATCCTATTGAGAAATATACATACACAAAGACATACCCAAGCTTCAAGACATTCTCAGCCACATATTCGGCTACTACTCATCTCACACTCATATGTACATTGTAAATATATACATATTCATATTGCATAAACACATGTAAATATTAGTAGGCTGCATTACTATTGGGACAGCTTGTCCCTCTATCAACATCAAGCAGAAAGGAGCCGTTAGGTCCATACTGCTACGACCCACGCCATGGGCTAGTTGAAAAGAGAACGAAGAAAAATACGACAGAATTCAAGTGCGATCGTCATACCGCACTTGGTACAATATATATATAGGTTACCCTAAATAAAACGTAAGAACTGCAAAAAAAATTAACTTAATAGGTATAAGACCAATTAATAATGCATATAAATAAATGGAACAAATTTTATTTAGGAATTAAATAAAGATAAAACAAAATAACAGATAAGGGAGGTTAAAATAGTAAAAGCACCACCCATTTACACCCCACCCCTACCCGGCCACCTTTTCTTGTTTTTGTCCAGTTTTTCTCCTTTTCTTTCTTTTCAATTCCTTCCCTCATCATTTCAACTCTTACCCAAAGGAAGACTTCCACCACTAATATATCATGCACACCTTATACAACTTATGGGAATTCTTTCTTTCCTTGTGTAAGACAACTATTCTTCTTCGCTTTTCTCTCTTTTCCATCATTTCATTCTTCTCTTCTTACACTTTCTTCTTGCTCAATCACTCATCATCCATGCATGACTTACAACTCTCTTACACATCTATCTTCTAAGCAAAATAAAGGACTAACCACCACTACCTCCATGATTTTGTCCACACCCCAAGAAGACAAGAAATAAAATCTTCTCCCTCTATTTAACTTCATTTCACCCAACTCACTCCCTTCCACCAAATTCTCTCCACATACATCCTCTCTCACATAAACAAAGTCTTCCTCCACTCTATAAATACTCCCTTCAAACGTGGGTCACCATAGCAAGGAGGAATTGAACTTTTTCAATTTTCAATGAAGAATCAAGTGTCCAACAACTAAAAACAGTAAGGTAAACACTTTACCAATCTTGTTCACATTCTTCTCATTCTCCATTTTCCATAAAATACTCATCCCACCCCCATTTTAAACCTCCATCTCGTGAGCTCCAACAAGGTGGTAGGAGGAGTTTCTTTAGCTCATCAAGTGAGAAACCTCAAGCCATTCAAGGTAAGAATAACGTAGAATAAGTTTTAGAACATTCATAACCTTATCTTCTTACAAAAATGACTAACATTTCCCTCCTCTTGGCCATCTAGGCCGTGTGCCCTAAGCCAAAAACAAAGAAGACATCTTACACTCTTAAGTGTAAGATTCAAGTACCAAGGCAAATATTCTTCTTAGCTTCTTCAAGAATGTTTGAAAATGAGTCTCTTATGTTCATATCAAAGGATGGATCATGCTTGAATATGTTAAAATGAAGCCCTTATCATCAAGATATGAAAAGTGTTCTTGCATGCTCAAACTATGTATGCATGTGTTTTATTCTTGTATAGTTTCATGAATATCATTAGGGTGATATCTAAATAGGACATGCATGGCAAAAACCTTAGCATGGACATCCCTTTGAGGGTGTACATGGCATAAGGAAGGAAGAAACATCATGCATTCATCATCCTTATGTAAAGTATAGGTAAATAAGTACACTTTCTTGAAAAGTGTACTAAGAATCTCATCAAAACATCATCTTCATATGTACATGTTGGATGATCATCATTTCCTTTGTTTTCATAGGTATGAGAATGTATTTACATGGTTATGGCCATGATATAGTATATTCATGGTGCATCATAATCTATATTATAATGCATGCCATAAAAACTACCATTTTGATGATCATCACCACATTCTCATCGTTACCCTTTTAAGATGGGGCTGTTTTGAGCCTCAATCATAGGTCATGATTTCATCACCATCATTATGATGTATATCTTGATGATCAAGGCCCAAGAAGGTGTATTTTCATGGCTTCCATTCTCCTAGACATTTGCATGTAACAAGCATCATAATCATCACCATGATCATGGTCTGTATGATCATGATTATGCTAGATATGGATTCACTTGAGACTTAATGTGCTAGAATCATGAAATTCATGCATCATCATGACACATAATCATGGTATACTAGTATACAAAATGGTGGTTACCATTCTAGCATATTAGTGACATTGGACAAAGTTGAAAACTCATTGTTGGCATGCATGGTGACTCTCGGCCATAAGGCCATATTTGGCATCTACATGATGATCTACATTTATTTGAGTATACCTATATGAATATATGTATAATATGTATAATATATGTAAGTAACTAGCATGTTTGTTACATTGATCAAATTGAAAAACCAATGGGTGTGGTTTGGTAACCATTCGGCCAAGGAGCCATTTGAGCACAACTATGATGATTCAAGCTATTTGAATAAATCTATGTAAATATGTGTATAATAAATATATACACAAGGTAAAACAAGGAATAAAAAAATTGTTAAATTTTAAAAAGGACAAGACAATAAATAAGGGCTGTGTTGGCCATTTGGGTCGAAATGCCCTTTGAGGACAAAAAGGAAAGTTCACAATTCAAGGAAAATGAAAAATGGGCTGTTTGGAAGAATTAAAACAAAGCAAGTGTTGACATATTAAGAGGATAAAAACTCGAAATTTAAAAGCCCAAAAGCGGCTGTTTGGCCAATAGAAACCGAGACTATTAAGAAAGGGCAACATGGTAATTTCACCTAAGAACTTGACATGAGTAATGTACTTAGAGGCTGATTTGATTAGAGACCCAAAACCAGTCTGGAAACCAAGCATTCACTTATACATATGATATCATGATTTTCGAAACAAAAGGTTTTATCTACGATCATGTTTACGAAATGGTTATTGCGAAAGATGTTTTAAACGGACTTTTATAAATAAGGAACCGTACCGCGAGACGAATGATTTCATACGACTTATACGTGTTATGTTGGCTGAGTGTAACACCTTGTCCGGGAAAAGTGATCTCTGCCTTTTTGTTACGTCTACGACATTCTGTATGGAGAGCTGCTTGACATCTGGTCTTGGGGGAAGATGTCAGGGGAAAAATACATTATAGCCAAGTGTAACACTGCGTCTGCGACTCGGGATCTTGGTTATAATGTGTCACCATTAGTTCTAGGTACATATGATGTAACACCGTGGTTGGACCATCGGGATTCATAGACGGTACTGAAGGCTACTCAGAGAATCATTCGGCATGTCGTGGGTACCGTTCTTATGATACGAAAAGTGCTATAGCCAACTCATATTCTGTTAGGTTTATGAAAGTACGAATGATTTGTTTCAGAAAGTTTTACAATGCATGCATCACGTACATATCCCATGAACACTTAGTACCTTTAAGTTATGATCATTTGTGTACCTTGCCTAGTATGATAATCAAGTAAGTTTTGATAAGCATATGATACTGAAATTAAAATATCATGATCGAAAAGCAACACAGAATATCTGAAAGGTATTTAATCTAAAACTGACGGATAAATTTAACTGCTTGATTATATGCACTGATTACTTCTGTTATATACGTTGAAGGTTATTTTCTTACTTGTCATGGATACATTATCATCTCTGTGTTTTACTGTATTCTCTCCACTACCCCAATCTCCATGTATGATCCACTTGACGAATCTAGTCAGAAATACTTGCTGAGCGATTCATTATCGCTCATCTCTTATTTTTACCATGCAGCCCCGCAGGACCCAAAGCAGGAGTTTGTAGAGGATGAACCCAGAGAATAGGTTCAGAGACCTGCCTAGTAGACTGTTGTATCACCTTTTGTATTTTGATCTTTCAACTCTGTACTTATGACGATTGTACTTATGATGTACCACTGGTACTATCTCAGATGTAGTAGTTCATACTTATGTTGATGTTTTATTTCTTTCTATTTTATGATGTTTCTGCTATTCGATTCATGTTTATGACAATGCGTATATAGATGATATCGACGCCTTGTACTTCTCGTAGTAGAGTACGACGGGTGCACCGGGCTGAGACCCTAGTCCCGGGCGGGGTGCTACAATACCCCTCAAGATAGCCATTAAGGCTAAATCTGTAGAAGAGAAGAGAGGGCCGCTGGAAAGGGCAATTGTTTTTTATAAATAGGTGCTACCTCTTATACATATAAGGATGAGAATAGAAATCAATAATGTGTTGATATTTCTCTCATTCCTATTCCTTGTTTGCTTGAGTGTTCTTGATTGAGTCTTATACATTATTTATCCTTAAAATCCAACATGGTATCAGATCTTAGATTAGGAAGAATTGAAATCTCAGCCAACCAGTGTGTTTAAGCTCAATATGTTGGTGTGAGTTTCACATTTTTTTCATCTTTATCATCTGGAGTTACGAAACGCGACATCAACGTGTTTGAGTCACTATTGTGTACAGCTTTGACTGCTAATCTGTTTTTTGAATTCGTGATTCACTCTGTTTTACTTCAAGATTGTTCTTTTCGATAACTAATGGCTGAAGATCACAGCCATGGTTTGTGCCCACAAAGTGTTCGTTAAAGTCTCCAACGAGGTTGGTCCTAGGAGGGGGTGTGTTAATATTGCCATTTGCAATGACTGGAACCTCTGCTCTGTTCCAAACATCTGCATCCGACCTCCCTAAGGTTTTTATGCACTCACTCAAAGCATGTGGAAGACAGAGGGACTGTCCCTACATATGAATTTATGGTCAAGTTGTTGAGTATTGACTGCAGTCGAGGGCGACACTGTAGGACCTGTATAGCACCATTAGAAGGGGTGAATAGTGAGTATGAAAAAATTTTGTTTTTAACACAAATACCATCACCGTACTAATGAAGGTTTAATCACACCTTGATCAACCTTGTACAAGAATGGGATGTATATGAGTGGTAAAAACAAATCCTATACATATTTTGGAATTTAAGTATGATAGGCTTGAAGCTATGTGCAAGAAAAGAATATAGGAGAAGAAAAGAAGTCTTGTTTTGCACTTGCTTGAATATGAAAATGTGTCTTGCATTGTCTTGAACCTCTTGCTCCCCTTTTATAGGTGTATGGCACGTCCCATATGCTGATTTCTTCCTTGAAAGTTGTCTTGAATACCCTTGGAAGATGCCTTGTATAGCTTTATGATACACCTTTGTTTACTTGACGAAATGTGATTGGACAAACGATTTGTCTTCGCCTTGTTGTTACTCTATGATAGGGCCTTCATTTTTCACCTTGACAAACATAATATGACCTAGATTTTAGTCATAAAAAAACCTGAAAGCATGTCAAAATTAAAATGTGTTAATTGCCAATCAATCATAATGTGATTGCCCCTCATTTTTGGAATGATTTTGAAAATGAAACCTGTGCTGAAAATCGGCCAACTCAACATGTGCGGAAAACTGCAGCACTAGAAAACTCCTATATGTCTTAGATGTGTCAAATTTGTCTAGATACACGTCACACAAAAAGAAAAAAACGTCCCATGTAATTGTGTAGAAAAACGAATTTTCGACTTCCATCGATTACGCAATTTTTCTCCAATTAGTTTCAAATCTATTAGACATGTAAAGTATGTTATGTAACATATAATATAAATAATATAAAGTGTAATTTCAGCTCCAACAGCTGAATACAATTCGGCCATGTGTGATTTAGAATTTGAATTTGAATTTCCAACAAATCAAGGCAAATTGTAGGTAATTGATATGTGTAAACATAGTATGACTTTGGGGCTAAAATGGACATGTGGTGCACGAAATTTTTGAGCATTTCAAGTGTATATAGGATGGTCATCTTTGTATGATAATTATGTGACATGTCGGTGACGGTTCGGTATTCATCCGATGTGGCACTTTTCGGTTTATGGACATGTGACATGCCGGCATAATTTTGGTAACTTGATGATATATAAAGTATGACATGGAACCTATATATACTCAAACATATTATGTGTATATGGTAGCTTGATGTCGACGTACATTTATGATGTGTCGGTGAAACGTCAGGATAGAAATATTTAGGTCGTCCTTATAAGAAAATATATGTAAAAAGTTTCGGCCGTGTGCGAGCTCCGAAGAAGTCGCACCCTGCGATCTTCTTCTTCAATGTCTCAGCAGCAGCCGCCGGTGGCTCCCTTGGTGCCCATCTCCTTTGTTGACATTCTCCGGGGTAACTCTCCGCCCATACTACAGCCGAAACCACCAGCCCGCTATAAAGTCCGCCCCTCCATCCACTTCTTCGATGCGGAAGTGGATTCTTTGATCACACCATTCCAACACACTCTCGTCGGATCTTTTTGGCATGGCAAGGCATCCATGGATGCGTTGAAAAAAGTTTTGGATCGGATTGGCTTTACAGGTTCGGTACATCTCGGCTTAATTGATAAATCACACATACTTATTCGTTTGATCATGAACGTGACTACACCCGCTGTTTTTGTCACCGCACATGGAACATATTTGGCTATCCAATGCGTGTCACCAAATATACCCACAATTTTGATGCAAGATACGACGCACCAATTGTTCCTGCTTGGATCTCATTGCCTACTCTCCCGGTCTATCTGCATAATCAGACTGCCATTTTCGACATTGCTTCAATGATTGGCACTCCTATCCATTTAGATGCTGCAACTCAAAAAAAATTTGCGTCCGTCAGTTGCACGTGTTTGTCTGGAAATTGATGTCTCAAAAGATTTACCTACAAAGTTGCATATTCAGAGCAAAAGCCATGAGTTCTTTCAACAGGTGATTTATGAAGATGTTCTGTTGTTTTGCTCCAGATGATGTGTCTTAGGCCACAAAACTGGAAACTGTCTGACACCTAGCACGGACAATCCAAAATCAGCCACAGTAACAAAAGTTTGGAAAGAGAAAGGCCCTTCAGATAAACCACATACAGCACCAGCATCTGCAAGTGTTGTGGATACTGCTGCTATAGAAGAGCCAGTCTCGCATTCATCCTCAGATACAATGCATTTTTCTAATCCTATCGTAAATGAAACAGTGCCAGCACTAGTTTCTGATCCAATCGCCAATGAAACTGTCCCAGCTTAGACCCGCAAAGCTCTGCTGGACCAAATGGATATAATGGTTGGTTCTATCGCACTTGCTGGGATATAATCCATTCAGATGTATACAAATCTATACAGGAATTCTTTTTGGGCTTCCCCTTGCCCAGGGCCGCTGCTCACACCATGATTATCTTGCTCCCAAAAGGTAATGCACAGACAACATTAGCAGACTACAGACCAATTGCCCTATATACTATTCTGAGCAAAATTTAGACGCGTATACTAGCTACTCGATTAAGTTCCCTACTGCCGCACATCATTTCTTTGGAACAAGCGGGGTTTCAAAAAGGTAAAGAAATCGTAGAGCACGTATTATTAGCCAATGAGATGATACATTGGTTGGATCATTCTCCTCGCTCATCTAACTATTTAATAAAGCTAGATCTAGCTAAAGCTTTCGACCGGGTTAGATGGCAGTTCTTACATCGGGTTTTAGCTCGCTTTGGATTCTCCTCCTTCTTCATTAAACTCGTTCATAATCACCTAAGCAGCACGTATTTTTCGATACTAATTAACGGTGTCCCAAGTGGTTTCTTCCAACCCACACGAGGGGTGAAGCAAAGTGACCCATTATCCCCTCTACTCTTCATCATAGTGACGAAAGCCTTTTCCAGAGCTCTCCAATCACACACGCGTAGTGGATATATACAACCATTCCCCATGGGTCGTCTCCCACTTACTATCTCACGCTTGGCCTATGCAGATGACCTCCTTTTTGTTGCAGCCAATAGACGAAACTTGCGGCATGTTAAAGCTTTTCTTACCACTTATGAACTCTCTTCTGGCCAGGCGATAAACTATCACAAAAGCACGGTGGTGTTTTCTTCATCTATATCATCTCGGCGGAGGGCTGAATTACTTGGCCTGTTGGACATGCGGCAATCTTCATTGCCCCTTAAATATTTGGGTTCTTACCTACATAAGGTCATTACACGTACTTTTTATTGCACAGATCTCTTATCTTATGTAGACAGACGTTTGCAAAGTTGGCAACAACGACTACTGGGGATGGCAGGTAGGCTTGTCTTAATTAAATCTGTGCTTACAGCATTACCGTTACATCTTATGGTGGGTCGACTACCTAAGAGTGTTATTGAAATGTTGTATAATCGCTTTGCCTGTTTTTTCTGGGGCCCTGGTAGGTATCATTGGCTATCTTGGCCGAAATTATGTTTCCCATTTAATGAAGGAGGTAGGCATACGCGATTTATCAACTATACAAGCTGCATGCTCTTGCAAAATCTGGCATATATATCATTACAGTGATTCATTATGGGGTTGTTATATGCGCGCTCGATATGGCACCAGACTTGATTTGCAGCCCAGGTTATATGATTCTCTAGGATGGAAGCGCATATGTGCCATGCATACAATATCTTCAGATATTTTTGTCTCCTCCGCCTGCACCGATTTGACCCACACCGTCCGGGGCATTTACATTAAAATCAGCTTATGAATCGCTTCGACCATCCAAGCCGCAACTATTATCTTTTGTTCACATTTGGAACAATTCACAGCGCCCAGCTATACAGTTATTCTTATGGAGATTTTACCAGCGCGCACTTCCACTTTCAGACGATCTAAGTCGCTTTATGACTGTATTTCTGTCTTGTTGCCGGTTTTACCATTTAGCTGCTGCCACCACCTTGCATCTTTTCTTTGACTGTATAGAGTTACATATGTTATGGTCATATTTTGCTGCTTTGCTTGATCTACCGCCTTTCACTAGCGGATCTTGGCGGTCCTACATGTTGTACATATGGTGTTCATCTTCTAGTAATTTCTTGGACGCAATGCAATCTGTATTCCCTGGAATCCTACTTTGGAACCTCTGGAAAATGTATGTTTCGATACACTTTGATGAGCTCACTTGGTCCCCTCAATTAACTATCAGATCCATTCGCATGGATTTATATACATGGGCATCATTGGCACAAAAATAGCCGCAACTATACCGGATCTTGTAGCGACACGGCTATCTCTGCCTCTACGTTGCAATTGGCTACGGATTATTTTCCGGTCACCTCCTCCTTCTGGCCGTCTAAAATTAAACATTGATGCTGCAGTTGGTTGAAATCATTCAAGGGTGGTGGCCTCCTCCGAGACTCCACTGGTGCTTTTATACATGCCATCTCATTCCCTCTTCGGCTAGACTTCCCTTTGAGGGTTGAAGCTCAAGCTGCGTTTATGGCTATCATGTATTATTTACCACGTTATGGAGACATCATTTTGGAGGTTGATTGTGTGGAATTAGTTAAACTCATGGCGGCTACTAACTCTTCTTTACTGGCACCGGACATACACATACTGTGTGTCATTCTCCAGTCGAGATCTATCACGGTGTTACATACCCCGCGAGAAACAAATAAACCTACTCATTTGCTGGCGCAGTTATCACTTTCTTCTCAGAGTTTCACATCTTATGCTTCTCTCAGCCACTTGCCTGCCTCTATCCGTGCCATCATCCTTGCAGACAACATGCTTCCGAATTTCCGTCACTCTGCGCAAAGTGTTCACAACGGACCAAGACCCACATGACTGCAATTCTCATAAGTTGTCTCCCATATGGGTTGGCTCTAATTATCTTCTGTTGCTCGTGGTCTAATAGGCTACGAGCAACATGGCGGCGGATATGGACTTGCATGATTGCATAAACGTCTCCCATATGGGTTGGCTCATCGACTTAAATGGTTGCCTTGCTCCTCTTGTAGGATCAAGGCGATGTGGGTATGTTGTCCACATCTATATTCTCCTACCCTAGCCCATTTATTCACTTCAGTTTACTCATTTTCTATTTCTATGTGATGCATGGTGAGCTTCTGCACAACTACCGATCTCCGCGGCCACACGCAGCAATTTCAACCATCATGGCAGATTTAAATTTTTTATTAGTTATACTTTCATTTTGTTACATATTCATTTTGTCGCTTACTTTTAGACTCTTGTATACATGATTTACTTTTATATTTACTTGGGAGAGTCTCCTTTAGCTAGGGCCAATTATGTAACCACGGTATTCCTCTGCCATAAGTGAGGGTATATAAATAAAAACCATAGACGGTACTACCTGTCCTTCAACTAAAAAACATATGGCCGTGTGTGTGAGTGTGGAGATCAACTTTCCATTCCAAATTTGTTGCCAAATTGGTATCTTCAAATGTCTCTTTAAGTCCTTCGTTGAATGAACTAGTTTAGTTCATCTCCTTAAGCACTTCATTAAATGAACTAGTTTAGTTCATTTAACATGGCACCTGAAAATAGTATAAACACAACAAATGTTTGTCATATGAGTAAGCCTTAACGCTTCATGGCACGTTAGTATGACAATATTATATGAGCATATAATGCATATCTATCACGTATGCATGTCATGTAACACTTAAACCACGCATTTCGAAGACACGTAACATTTAAGTCATGCATTTTCAAATCACTCAAACCCTGATTTCTCAACAATCTCCCCTTTTGATGATTTGCAAAATAACCTCTATTTATGAATTTAAATGTGTCATAATCGCTCCCTCTACAATCATGCATAAATTTTTAAATTCAGAATTTGAATTTTGTGCTCTCCCTTAAATCAATCTCTCCCCTTTTTATTTTGTAAATCACATCAAAAGAGTTAGTAGCAATGGAAAGAAAGAGAAATTTATAACATATCAACAGAAATCATGCCTAATTTAGAACCTAAATTTTTATACGTGGCTTGATTAAGTTCTTTTGTGAATATGTCGGCTATTTGTGTTTTAGTACGAGCATGTTCTATAATGATATCACCACTATTTACATGGTCACGAAGAAAATGATATCTTATATCTATATGTTTTTCCTTAAAATGTAAAACAGGGTTTTTAGACAAGTTAATAGCACTCATACTGTCACAGTATATAGGAATTTGATTTAAAACTATACCAAAATCTGAAATTTGTTGTTTTAGCCATAGTAGTTGTGTGCAGCAAAAACTAAGGCCATGTATTCCCACTTCAGTGGTGGATAATGTTACACTAGCTTTCTTTTTTCGAAAACCATGATATTATTGAATTACCAATGAATTAACATGTACCACTTGTACTTTTTCTATCTATTTTTACATCCTCCCTAATCTGCATCAGTATAAGCACGCAAGTTAAATTCACAATTTTTATCATATCAAAGTCCTAAAGTGGGAGTATGCTTAAGTACCGAAATATCCTTTTCACAACATTAAAGTGTGAGACTTTAGGATTGCTTTGAAAACGAGCACACATACAAACACTAAACATGATATTGGGTCTACTTGTAGTAAGATAAAGCGAAGAACCAATCATAGAAGTATACAATCTATTATCAAAATCTTTTCCATTTTCATCCTTGTCGAGTTTAGTGGCTCTACTCATAGGGGTGGTAGATGGTTTCAAGTTTTTCAAAATTAAACTTCTTAGTCATGTCGTTTACGTATTTTACTTGACTTATATGTATGCCTTTACTAGTTTGCTTAATTTGCGAGCCAAGAAAATAATTTAATTCACCAACCATAGACATCTCAAACTCGGATTCATACAAGTTTCAAATTCTTCTACTAACTTATGACCGTTTAAGAATGCACTTTTTACATCCATTTGACAAAGTTTAAAATGCTTTATGCAAGCAATAGCAAGTAATAATCGTATAACTTCTAAACATTCTACGGGTGCGAATGTCTTTTCATAATCTATTCCCTCTTCTTGATTATATCCTTGTGCTACAAGTCTAGCTTTATTTCTAACGACTTTACCATCCTCATTCATTTAATATCTAAACACCCATTTTGTGCATATTGTCGTTTTATCTTATGGTCGGGGGTACTAAATCTCATACATCGTTTTTTGTAAATTGATTTAATTCATCATGCATATCGTCAATTCAAGAAGACTCATTCAAAGCATCAAGCACATTCTTGAGCTTTATTTCAGAAATCATAGCATGAAATTGATTTATTTCATCTTGATCTATTCTTCTACGTGGTCGTACACCTTGAGATATGTCACCTATTATGAGGTCATGTGGGTGATCTCTATGCCATCTTGGTTGATTAATTTCTAAATTCTCATGCATTTCTAAGTGATCATGCATTTCTAGTGTGTCGTGTTCATCATGTACGATATTTTCTTCTATATCATTCAGCATGGGTTTTAGTTCAAAATCATCATCATATTCTTTATTTATTTCAAGTTCACCAAATTCATTAAATTTCACATGAATAGATTCTAAAATTTGTCTAGTGACAGGATCATAGTATCTATACGCTTTAGAATTCACAGAATATCCAACAAAGATGCATTCAATAGATTTAGACTCAAATTTATCCAAATTATCTTTGTGTTTAATACAAAACATTTACATCCAAACACACGAGATAATCAATCTTGGCATGCGATCATTTAAAATCTCATACGGTGTTTGTTTATTTTCTTTATAATTGATAAACGGTTTAATTATGCAACATTCACAATTTATGGCTTCCGTTCACAAAAATCTAGACAATTTATTTTCACATAGCATGGTTCTTGAAATTTCTTGTAATGTCCCATTCTTTCTTTCTACTACACCGTCTATTGTAGCGTTCTAGGTGGTGATAACTCATGCTTAATACCTTTTCATCACAAAACGCAATCATATCCTTATTTTTAAACGCGTCGTCTCTATCGCTCCTAATCTTTTTCACATTTAAACCATATTTATTTTCAAGTTGTTTAATCAATTTAGCGATCTCAACGGACTATCATCTTTATTTGCAAGAAATAAAGTCCGTGTGCAACGATAAAGATCATCAACGATAACGCATGCATAATGTCGCCCACCAAGGCTTCTAGTACGACTAGGACGAAACAAATCAATATGTAATAATTCTAAGACTCTAGATGTGCTAATCTCATTCTTAGACTTAAGTGATTCACGTGTTTGTTTCCCTTTAGTATAAGATTCGCACAACTTAAAGTTGTCCAAATCAAGTTTAGGCATTCCTCATACTAGATTCTTACGTTGAAGTTTTTCAAGAGTTGAGATGCCAATGTGTCCTAAACGTCGATGCCACAAATTAACATTTGGTTCATTTGACATAAAACATTTTACTTTAGCATCTAACATGTCATTCATAGATAGTGTAAATATATTTCCTCCTCTTTTTCCTTTTAATACAGTTTCCCCATTTTTATTAACAATGTTGCAATATGGATGAGAAAAAAATACATCAAAACCACTATCAAGAAATTGTGAAATGCTAAGAAAATTGTACCCCTTTTGTAACCTTCTTCAATTTTGAGAATAAGCTCGGATCTCTCGTCATGTGCCTCGAGCAACTACTATCAAGGAACCACTTATTTGATATATCTTTCGTTTTATGTGATCACTGCAATGTGTAACAACAATTCAGGTACCTTTTATTTTGGGTCCTTAAGGGTTAGTAGTTCAAACCCTTTGCAAGACTACCTTTTGGTACCCAAATTTGGGTGGCCTTTCTTGGTCTTACAAAAGATGAGAAGAAAGATGAAGAAGCAATATAATATATGTCAAGAGCATTTCTATATGGCCTATGGCCGAAACCATCATTGTGCGCATAAGGTGATTTTCGTTTTGATATGCATTTTGTTTTGCATGAAGAGTGCGTGATCTAGATGCATTAGTATCATATGAGTGTCGCATATGGATCAATAGGCTTTCTTTCATATCTACATGGTACATGATTATACTTTGCATGTGATGAAAAAAGAAGGAGCACGATGAGATATAATAGGTGGCATGCTAGTTGTTGGCTTAGACCGTACAATCGTCTTAAATGCATGTGGTTGCTTAGATGAAGATAGGATAAAGTTTGTAGACATGTTTTATACCTTATTATCTTCAATATACCCTAATCCGGTTCTGTCATCTTCATGCTTTTGAGAAGAAAATAAGACAATCTAACATGCGAGTTCCTATGTCGAATTGTTTTTCCGTCTTTTCTAAGTCTCCATTTCTTGATTTCAAATTTGAAATCTCGGCTTTTATTTTTATTATTCATGGATGTCAAAGATGAAATTTCAGACTTTAATGAATTGATCATACTAGACGACTCCTCTTTTGAATCATTTAATTGAGATACAAATTTGTGTTAGAAGATTCTAACAATTTCTTATCTTCAATCAAATGTTTCTTTTCTTTTGCAAGAGTCTTAGTGAATTTATGCCATTCAAGATATTGACTAAACATTCATCATAAGAAGGTTCAATATCAGAATCGGAGCCAGAATGTACATCGCTAGATGCTTTGGATGCAAAGCATACTTCAGCCGTCTCCTATTCGATTTCTTCCTTCTTGACTCCATGTGGAGGCTTTGAGAGCTCTTCTTGTATTCCTTTGCTTAGGTTCTGAGACGGGTCTAGTTTTTGTCCAATCCTTCTCAAGGTTTTTGTTCATTGTTTTGTCCTTGTTCGGACAGTCATAGGATATATCTCCAAGTCTTCCACGGTCATAACATTTGATATCTTTATTGTTGGACCGTGCACCTGCAATAAACACCACTAGAGGGGGGGTGAATAGTGGTTAGCGGAAATTACACTACTACCCTTTGTTAAAATCCCCTTTGAAAACAGAATCTGAAACCACCTCAGATTCAGAACCCCGTTTTACAAAAATTCACAAATAATTGTACACAACTCCAAAAATTATGAAAATCTACAGAATTTAACTTCAATGAGTTAACAAGACTATGTCCAAAAATCAGACAAAAATAAGATCGTTTGACCTTTCAAACAAATAAAAAGATTCAGATGGTCAATCTGGACAGAATTGGACAGAATGTTGCTGATTTTGCAAAACGTATTTCTCTTTGAATACTCAACCAAAAAGGTTGATCTTTATATCAAAACACTCCTTACGATGTGTAAATAAAGTTTCCAAAAGGCCCTGACCTTAAACAATTCTTGAAAAATACAGAATTTAAGTTTTTCTCAAAACTGGTCAGATTGCAGCCAGATTGGAGCAGTTATCTTGCAAAGACTGAAAGACTAACTTTCCCTGCTTAAATCAAGTGATTCTTGTTGCAAATGAAATCCTAACAGTCTGAAGTATAACTCCACCAAAAATCACGAATTTGAAAATGTTTAGCTATTTTTCAAATTATGAGAAGTTGTGTGAAAACTGCAGTCAAAAACGGGCAGAAAACATAAATAAAGAAACAAGAGAAGAACACCGAGATTTATCCTGGTTCGGTCAATGTGACCTACTCCAGTCCCAAGGAACACCTTTCCTTGGATTTCACTATCAAATGAACACCTTACAACAAGAGCCAAGCTTGATCCTTGGGTTATACACCAACCCTATTCAAGACTTGGATAATCACTTCTATGCAACTCTTGGTTACAACACCTCTACCACCTATTGATGTAGCCTTATAAATTTGGCTAATCAATCATACAAATCCAACTCAAGAAGGTGTGTATAGTGTAGCTGGACAATAAAGAAAATTGGAACACCTTAGCTACACAAAGTATGAACGAGAATATGAGAAGAGAATAGCAAGACAACAATCTTCAATTTTGCTTTCAAGTGTGTGTCTCTCTTCTTCACCTTGCCTTCTATTTATAGAGTGATTGATGGCATATTCCCTCCAACTTTAGACTCATGTGATGGCTGAGAATTTTGAATTAAAACACCTCCATAATTATCTCCAACAACCTTGTCTCCATTAACTTCAAATTTGAAATTTCAAGTTGACAACTTTGCCAATTAGCTTGCTTTTGGTTTGTCTTTTCTTGTCTCCAACTCATAAAATGAGAAAAACATCATCTCCACCTGTATAATCACGTTTTGGAGCTGTGTATATGTATACCAACTCAGATTTTTGAGGAAAAATCAACAAATATATTTGACAAGGTTATGTCAACATATAATATCAAAATTCCCATTTCTCCTGACATATTGTAATGATCTTGCACCAGGACACCTTGTAATCTCTAAAAGGTGATGATTAAGAACCTCCAATAACATATATATAAGAGTCTTCAGAGAAATAGAACGTGACATCGCCTACCGTCACATATCCCGCTACCGTCGATAAAATCATCAAATGAGAGAATAAAAAAGAAAACCACCAAATAATCTTCAAGATAGACTATAAATGAACTCCAGAATGAATATAATAAGATACTCAAGAGATTCCTTGAGTAAAATACCGAAACTGTCTTCGGAGGTAAAATGACCAAAATGCCCCTAGTGAGATAAAACTCCAGAAATGACTCCGATTGTCAGAATTAAATATAATAACAACCTTCTTGATAATAAATAAGAATGATAATCTCTTCTTGAAATCTATTCACCATGGTCGAGTACCTACAAAACTCAAAATACCACTTTTGCCCTTTTTGGTAGTTGTAGAAACTTCGAGGGCATATTAGTCACAAGATATTATCATCATAAAAATCACATAATCACAACATGATAAACATATATAAATCATGTAAAAATAAAAACAACTATTTTATCACATTTAAAAAAATATTTCTAACAACCCTAGACATCGTGTCATTTTTCTTCACTTATTCAACTCTTTCATTTATAACACCATATGTGACATTTTTAAGTATTCATCACTTAAAATCATGACTTTGAAAAATTATCCAAACATATTTCTCAACATTCTCCCCCTTTTGGATGAGTTTCAAAATAACCTAACAGGATTTATGTCACAACTCATAACCAAAAGTTTAACCAAATGTTTCAACTATGTTTTCAACTTTTAAATAGTATGCCGCTCCCCCGTAACTCATACTCTCCCCCTTAACCTATGCTCCAAAATTTATACTAATAAAAACTTAGCATATGATTCATCATGACTTACCAACTAAAACATGACTTACCAACTAAATCATGTTCTTATTCTATCTCCCCTTTATTTTGCAAATCATGCAAAAGATAGAACTATACAATGGTATCGTAAGTCATCATTCCTAATTTGGCTCGTAAGTTTTCAAAAGTGGCTTGATTAAGGGGTTTGGTGAAGATGTCAGCGATTTGATGATCAGTTCTTATGTGGTTTATCCACTATATCCTCATTTTGAACATGATCACGAAGAAAGTGGTATCGCACCCTCAATGTGTTTGGCCTTAGAATGAAGTACCGGATTCCGGGAAAGATTGATTGTCACTTGTGCTATCGCAGAAAATTGGAATCTTATTCATTTTAATGCCAAAATCACTAAGTTGCTGTTTAAGCCAAAGTATTTGGGTAGTACATAAACTCAAAGCAATATACTCGGCTTCAGTGGTAGAAAGAGCTACACTAGCTTGCTTTTTAGAAAACCAAGAGATCAAATTGGTTCCTATAATTGACATGTACGCTAGTGGATTTTCTATCTAACCTGCAACCACCATAATCAGCATCACTATATGCGTGTAATTCCCACTTAGCGTTTTCTATCATACCACAATCCTAAGTGAGGTGTATGCTTAAGATATCTAAAAATCTTTTTCACTGCATTGTAATGTGATACCTTAGGACAAGATTGAAACCTAGCACACATACACACACTAAACATAATATCAGGTCTTGATGCAGTTAGTATAACAATGAGCCAATCATAGACCTATAAAGTGTGTCATCAAAAGGTTTACCATTTTCATCCTTATCAAGTTTGGTGCTAACACTCATGGGGGTAGGTGTTGGTTTTAATTCTTCAAAGCCAAACTTCTTAATCATATCATTGACATACTTAAGTTGGCTAATGTGAATTCCTTGAGGGGTTTTGTTTTGATTTGAAGTCCTAAGAAATAATTCAACTCTCCCTACCATTGACATTTCAAATTCTGACTTCATACATTCTTCGAAGTCTTTTACTAAGGTAGGGTTTGTTGAACCAAAGATTATATCATCTACATAGATTTGAACTATTAACAAATCATTATCTTTTCGTCTTAGAAATAATGTGTTGTCTATTGTTCCCCTTTGATAATTATTGCAATAAGAAAGTTCGCAAATCTATCATACCAAGCTCTTGGAGCTTGTTTCAAACCATATAGAGCTTTCTTAAGCTTGTAAACATGGTTAGGATTCTTTGGATCTTCGAATCCAGGGGGTTGTTTGACAAACACCTCTTCTTGAATGTATCCATTCAAGAATGCACTCTTGACATCCATTTGGAAGAGCTTAATATTGCTTAGACTTGCAATCGCAAGTAACAATCTAATTGCTTCTAGTCGTGCAAACGGGTGCAAAGGTTTCTTCATAATCTATACCTTCTTGTTGATTACAACCTTGTGCCGACTAATCTAGCTTTATTTCTTGTGATGTTTCCTTGTTCATCCATTTTGTTTCTAAATATCTATTTTGTTCCTATTATAGATTTATTTTCAGGTTTAGGCACTAAGTCCCATACATTATTTCGGATAATTGGTTTAACCTCCTCATGCATGGCATCTATCCATGATAAATCGCCTAAGGCTTCCTTAATATTTTTAGGTTCTAAGTGTGATATTAAGATATGCCCTTCAGTTGACTTATGTTTCCTACATGTTCTAACCCCAACACTTGGATCACCAATGATTATCTCTTTAGGGTGTTTATGTTTATCTTCTATAAGCCACCAATTCCTAAGTTGACTAGGTTCAACCTTCTTCTAGTTCAAATGTTTCATTCGTGTGAACATTTTCATATACAATTGGAACATCCTGTAAGTTAGATAGATTATCTTCCAATTGTAAAATTTCTTGATTTATTTCACCTAAAGATTCATGCACATATTGTTCAGGGGAAGTTGGTTCTAGATGATCATGAACAGGCTCAAGTAATATATCATCATCATCAAACATATTTTCAACATTATTCTCTTGTTTCTTTTTATCACTTACATCAAAATATGCATTCTCATTGAATTTCACATGTATAGATTCAATTATTTTTCTAGATGTATGATTATAACACCTATATGCCTTTGAGTTAGTTGAATATCCAACAAATATGCATTCAATAGACTTTTGTTCAAATTTATCTAGATTATCTTTGGTATTAAGTACAAAACATTTACAACCCAAATACTCTAAGATAATCTACCTTAGGTTGTCTATTATTCAATAACTCATATGGTGTTTTATTTAATTTCTTTCTAATAGAAAGCCTATTTATTATATAACATGCACAACTAACAGCTTCAGCCCACAAATATCTAGGTACTTTGTTTTCACACAACATAGTTCTAGCTATTTCTTGTAGTGTTCTATTTTTACGTTCAACAACTCCGTTGAGTTGTGGTGTTCTTGGTGGTGAGAATTCATGTTTTATTCCATGTAATTCACAAAACTTAATTATATCTTTGTTTTTAATTCTCCACCTCTATCACTTCTAATTCTTTTAACATTTTCTTCATAAAGATTTTCAAGTTGCTTAATAAGATTTTCAATTACCAATGGAGCATCATCTTTGTGTGTTAAGAACAATGTCCATGTGTATCGTGAGTAATCATCTACTATGACCACACATAGTAGTGTCTACCTAGACTTCTTGTCCTACTTGGACCAAATAAGTCTAAGTGAAGCAGTTCTAGTACATGACTAGTACTCACTTCATGTTTGATTTCATTGTCTATTTTATAATGTTTCCTTTAATACATGTTTCACATAATTGAAAATTATGTAAGTCTAACTTAGGCATTCCTCTAATTAGATTCTTCTTAGATAATCTTTCTATGGTTAAAACTCCTATATGGCCTAGTCGTCTATGCCATAAGTTCACATCTAAGTCATGTGGTACTAAACACTTAATCCTAGCATTTAATATGTTATTTAGTGATAGTGTGTAAATGCTACCATCCCTATTTCCTTTTAGTACAATTTCTCCTTTTCATTTATTATATCACAACAATTAGGAAGAAAAGAGACATGATAACCAGAATCTATAAGTTGCGAAATACTTAATAAATTGTAAGAAAGATTGCTTACTAACAACACATTTCGTATTTGAAATGTGTTAGGGTCCCCAATTGTTCCTTTTCCAATAACCTTGCCTTGGTTGTTGTCATCGAATGTCACCTTTCCTCCATTATCGATTTGTTCCAGTTCAGTGAATAGTTTGGGGTTGCCCGTCATGTGCCTTGAACACCTGCTATCTAAAAACCACTTGGTTTTTAGATTATTTGACTTTGCCTCCTTCTTGTACTCTTTACAATTTTCCTACAATGGAGACAAAGTTTTAGGTACCCTTTATTTGGGTCCTTGAATGTTAGGGGCACTATTCTCGTTTAGATATCCCTTAGGTATCCAAACTTGAATATACCTTCTAGGCACATTTTTAGCATTGTTATAATTTGGAAAATAAGAAAAATTACCATATAATGAGTATTCCACATAAGTGAAGATACATTGTTATACATGTTGTGCCATGGTTGATAATCATTATAGGATGGCCGAATTTTATAATGTGCATAGGCATGCAATTTTGTTCTTTATATGGCGCTATATAAGTGTGTTTGTAGGCATTTCTATAAGACTTATAAGAGTGTTGCCTATATTTAGGTTCATAATAAGTTGTATGCATTTTATTCGGTCTAGTTGCATTTGTATACATGTAGGCATAATTTCTAGATTGTCTAGATGCAAAGTTTGGCCTAGATGTATAGTTATGCGTGTGTGTTTTTATGGGTGCATGCTGCATTTTTATCTTCGAATAAGAAGAAGAATGAGTAGAAGAAGATTTAGCAGACAAGTTTGTTTTTATAACTTTATAAGGTTGTTTCGTAGTTGATGATACAAACTTAGTCTTTTTATCTAATTTTTCATCTTCTTCTTTATATCCCAATCCAGTTTTATCATTTCAATACTTTTGTGATAATATAAGTGTATCTAACATATTTGCACCAGATTTAAATTGTTCTATCATTTTTTCTAAGGTAAATTTAGAAGACCTAAGTTGTACTATTTCATTTTCACAACTTTCTAACTTGGATTTTAACATTTTATTTTCCATTTGTAACTTTTGTTCATCTTTCCTAATATGATTCAATTTTATTCTCTAAAGAATCAAGAGTATTAGTAGACTCTTGTTTAAGAGATTCTAGTTGATCGGAGAATTTCAAGTTGGACGTCTTCAACTTGTCATTTTCTTCAACTAGTTTCTTCTTTTTCTTTAGAGAGCCTCTTACAGTGAGCATGCATTCTTAAGAATTCTTCATACATTTCATCAAATGTCATGTCACTATCGGAATCACTATCAGAAGAAGAACATACCTCGTTGGATACGAAGCAGACTTGAGCTTCCTCAGTTTCGGATTCTGAGTCGGATGAGTCGCTCCATGTGCTCGCCTTCATTGCTCGTTTGCCTTTTCTTACATTTGGCTCCTTTGTTTTGGACCATTGAGGCTCCTTGTCTTTGACTTGCTTATTATTGTTATTATTATTTTTCTTTTCCAGACAATGGTAAGAAATGTGTCCTTTTTGACCACATTCATAGCATTTTAATTCTCTATTATTCCATTTGTTATTATTAAAATTATTTTTCTTTGGTTGAGAAGAGGATGAAGAAGACTGTTGTCTATTTCGATTAGGACGTTTGAAAAACTTTCTAAGTTTTCTAGCTATTAATATTAAATCATCATCTAATTCACTATCACTATTACTTTCATCATTATTTCTATGAGATGACTCAGATGATTTGAAAGCAACAGACTTACTTGACATCTTTGATAATTCAGATTTTCGTTGATTCAATTTTACCTCGTATACTTTGAGTGATCCTATTAATTCATCCATCTTAGTAATTGACTTTGTTTCTTCGATTGCCGTCACCTTTGGATCCCATTCAGTAGGAAGACTTCGTAACACCTTTTGAACCTTGTCACTGTTCGAAAATGACTTTCCTAAAGCTTCAAGGGAATTGAAAATATTAGTAATCCTCAAATCCATAGATGTTATGGATTCGTTTGGCAACATTTTGAAAGTCTCTAATTCAGTCATAAGCATGTTTATTTTTGACTCTTTAACACCACTAGTACCTTCATGCTTTAATACAAGTGATTTCCACATGTCGTGTGCGCTTGTGCAATTTGACACATATCCTGCTTCAGAAGTTGTAAGTCCATTCAAAAGTAATTGCATAGCTTTAGCATTCAGGGACATTTTCTTTTTATCATCTGATGACCATTCACTTTTACATTTTTCAACTTCTTGAGTTACTTCACTAACTTGTGTAACTTTCGTTGGAATGTAGGGCCCATCTTCAACTATAGACCATAAATCGATGTCTATAGCCATTAAGAATAGCCTCATTCTTAGTTTCCAATGAACAAAATTATTGCCATCAAAAAGAGAAGGGCGTTGTGTAGACATACCTTCCAACTCACCTTTGTGAGAAACAATAGCCATAGCATGTACCTTGGATTTGAGACAAGCAGTATATAATGAATCGTCGTTTCTTGGCCTTGTATGGTGTTGAATCTTGCTTCTTTTGAGTGGTGTTGGTCTGGCTCTGATACCAAATGTTGGACCGTGCACCTGCAATAAACACCACTAGAGGGGGGTGAATAGTGGTTAGCGGAAATTACACTACTGCCCTTTGTTAAAATCCCCTTTGAAAACAGAATCTGAAACCACCTCAGATTCAGAACCCGTTTTACAAAAATTCACAAATAATTGTACACAATTCCAAAAATTATGAAAATCTCCAGAATTTAACTTCAATGAGTTAAAAAGACTATGTCCAAAAATCAGACAAAAATAAGATCGTTTGACCTTTCAAACAAATAAAAAGATTCAGATGGTCAATCTGGACAGAATTGGACAGAATGTTGCTGATTTTGCAAAACGTATTTCTCTTTGAATACTCAACCAAAAAGGTTGATCTTTATATCAAAACACTCCTTAGGATGTGTAGATAAAGTTTCCAAAAGGCCCTGACCTTAAACAATTCTTGAAAAATACAGAATTTAAGTTTTCTCAAAACTGGTCAGATTGCAGCCAGATTGGAGCAGTTATCTTGCAAAGACTGAAAGACTAACTTTCCCTTGCTTAAATCAAGTGATTCTTGTTGCAAATGAAAGCTAACAGTCTGAAGTATAACTCCACCAAAAATCACGAATTTTGAAAATGTTTAGCTATTTTTTCAAATTATGAGAAGTTGTGTGAAAACTGCAGTCAAAAACGGGCAGAAAACATAAATAAAGAAACAAGAGAAGAACACCGAGAATTTATCCTGGTTCGGTCAATGTGACCTACTCCAGTCCCAAGGAACACCTTTCCTTGGATTTCACTATCAAATGAACACCTTACAACAAGAGCCAAGCTTGAGCCTTGGGTTATACACCAACCCTATTCAAGACTTGGATAATCACTTCTATGCAACTCTTGGTTACAACACCTCTACCACCTATTGATGTAGCCTTATAAATTTGGCTAATCAATCATACAAATCCAACTCAAGAAGGTGTGTATAGTGTAGCTGGACAACAAAGAAAATTGGAACACCTTAGCTACACAAAGTATGAACGAGAATATGAGAAGAGAATAGCAAGACAACAATCTTCAATTTTGCTTTCAAGTGTGTGTCTTCTCTTCTTCACCTTGCCTTCTATTTATAGAGTGAATTGATGGCATATTCCCTCCAACTTTTAGACCATGTGATGGCTGAGAATTTTGAATTAAAACACCTCCATAATTATCTCCAACAACCTTGTCTCCATTAACTTCAAATTTGAAATTTCAAGTTGACAACTTTTGCCAATTAGCTTGCTTTTGGTTTGTCTTCTTGTCTCCAACTCATAAAATGAGAAAAACATCATCTCCACCTGTATAATCACGTTTTGGAGGCTGTGTATATGTATACCAACTCAGATTTTTGAGGAAAAATCAACAAATAATAGTTGACAAGGTTATGTCAACATATAATATCAAAATTCCCATTTCTCCTTGACATATTGTAATGAATCTTGCACCAAGGACACCTTGTAATCTCTGAAAGATGATGATTAAGAACCTCCAATAACATATATATAAGAGTCTTCAAGAGAAAATAGAACGTGACATCGAATACCGTCACATATCCCGCTACCGTCGATAAAATCATCAAATGAGAGAATAAAAAAGAAAACCACCAAATAATCTTCAAGAATATACTAAATGAACTCCAGAATGAATATAATAAGATACTCAAGAGATTTCTTGAGTAAAAATACCGAAACTGTCTTCGGAGGTAAAATGACCAAAATGCCCCTAGTGAGATAAAACTCCAGAAATGACCCCGATGGTCAGAATTAAATATAATAACACCTTCTTGATAATAAATAAGATGATAATATCTTCTTGAATCATATTCACCATGTCGAGTACCTACAAAACTCAAAATACCACTTTTGCCCTTTTTGGTAAGTTGTAGAAACTTCGAGGGCATATTAGTCACAAGATATTATCATCATAAAAATCACATAATCACAACATGATAAACATATATAAATCATGTAAAAATAAAAAAAACTATTTTATCACATTTTAAAAAAATATTTCTAACAACCCTAGACATCGTGTCATTTTTCTTCACTTATTCAACTCTTTCATTTATAACACCATATGTGACATTTTTAAGTATTCATCACTTAAAATCATGACTTTGAAAATTATCCAAACATATTTCTCAACATTTATCGTTATTCTTATTTTTATTTTTCTTAGTCAAAGTAGCCTTAGGTTTTTTTTAAATGACTTTCTCATAAACTTTCTTAGGCCTTTAGCTGATAATATTAGATCTTCGTTGTCTGATTCTATGTCACTATCATCTGCGTGATCAGAAGAAGTAAAAACGTATTTATTTGATTTAAATGCTATAGTCTTACCTTGTTTTAATGTTGATTCCGATTTCCTTAAAGTGAGTTTGTTTTCATATACCTTTAGTAGTCCGATCAATTCTTCTATTTTTATTGACTTGGTTTCCATACTTTCTTCAATTTCTGTGATTTTAGAATCTCATTCGGATGGGAGGCTTCTCAATACTTTTTGTACCTTTTCTTGTGAAGAAAATACTTTGCCAAGAGACTCAAGAGAATTGTAGATGTTGGTCAATCTTAAATCCATATCGACAATAGATTCATTCGGAAATAATTTGAAGGATTCAAGAGTAGACGTAAGGTTATTTATCTTGGACTCTTTAAGTTGACTAGTACCTTCATGTTTCATTTGAAGACATCTCCACATTTGTTGGTTACTAGAATAATTTGATGCATAACTCGATTCACTTTTACTTAAACCATTTAGGATAAGTTGCATAGCCTTAGCATTCATACGCAATCTCTTTTTATCTTCTATAGTATATTCTTGCTTAGGTTTCACAACTTCTAAAGTGACACCATCAATCGTAGATATCTTAGACAGAAGAGACGGACCGTCTTCTATGATGGACCATAAGTCTATATCAATGGCCATAATAAAAAGTTTCATGCGAAGTTTCCATTACATAAAAGACTCACCATCGAAAAGGGAAGACCTTTGGCTTGACATTCCTTCTTGCTCGGTTTTGTGACTAGTGGATGTCATCTCACAAAGATTGTTATATCTTCTTGTAGTGAGTGAACCTCGCTCTGATACCACTTGTAGGACATGTATAGCATTACTAGAAAGGGGGTTGAATAGTGAGTGTGAAAAAATTGGTTTTTAAAACTTTTTGTCACCAATTACTCACTTCTGAAAACAGATTCTGCTTTCAGATCCTGTTTTTGATTAACTGAATGATCAGTTTTTAGACCTCCAAAAACCGTGAAATTCGTTGACAATGTACTCTCAGATGTTATCTATGTGTTATAAAAATTCCATATTAAAATGCAAAGTGTAAGACCTTGAAAAATGTTTTTACCTGGACTCTCAATCTGTCAGAAACTGTTCCTTAAAATGAAAAATTAATTCGTATTTAATGAAAACTTTAAATGCTCTCAAAATTATATGAAATGACTCTTAAGATGTATACTTTAAAGGGTTGAAACAGTTTTTCAAAATTCCTTTGGCAAGTGTATGAACCACATTGATGTTCTCAACCTTTGCAGATTTGAAAATCAGATTGCACTAGTCTCAGAACTATGAACGTTTGGATGACTTATACTTATCCAAATTCAATGAAACTTGTCTCAAATGAAACCTAAGACCTTTTGAAAAGTTTGATGATTTTTGAAAAACATTTGCTATTTTTACCGTGGCTATGAAAACGATGCAAAAACAGAAACTGGAAATAAAAGTGCTGAAAAGTAAGAACACCGAGATTTTTATACTGGTTCGGTCAAATCGACCTACTCCATTCTTCAAGGACACCTTCCTTGGTATTCACTAAACAACAAAAACACCTTAAGACAAGGATGTCTAGAGTTATACACCAACTCCTTGAATATCCACCAATCTTACAATGAACAAACGCAAACAACCAACACAAATACCACTACCGCACTAATGAAGGTTTGATCACACCTTGATCAACCTTGTACAAGAATTGGATGTATATGGGTGGTGGAAAAAAAGCCTATACAGATTTTGGAATGTAAGTATGATAGGCTTGAGGCTACGTGCAAGAGAAGAAGATAGGAGAAGAAGAGAAGTCTTGCTTTGCACTTGCTTGAATACGAAAATGTGTCTTGCATTGTCTTGAACATCTTGCTCTCTTTTTATAGGTGTATGGCACGCCCCATGTGCTGATTTCTTCCTTGAAAATTGTTTTGAACACCCTTGGAAGATGTCTTGTATAGCTTTGTGACACACCTTTGATTACTTGGCGAAATGTGATTGGACAAACGATTTGTCTTTGCCTTGTAGCCGCTCTATGATAAGGCCTTCATTTTTCACCTTGGCACACATAATATGACCTGGATTTTAATTATAAAAAATCTGAAAACATGTCAAAATTAAAATGTGGTAATTGCCAATCAATCATAACGTGATTGCCCCTCATTTTTGGAATGATTTTGAAGATGAAACATGTGCTGAAAATCGGATAACTCAACATGTGCTGAAAACTTCAGCACTTGTTTGAATTTGAATCCTTTCCTTGTGTGCCTTGGTCTTCTTCAATGTCACCATCCATTTGTGGATCATTCTCCACCAATCAAAGTGTCAAACAAGCTCTACTTAAGCTCCACATAAGCTCCAATTGGCATGCCTAGATCAGCTCCCATGTGCTGAAATTCTCTTTTGAAATTTGACAAATAATGGTGTAATATTTTCACATATATGGTAGATTTCAATCATCCATTAAATGGCTTTTCTAGAATACTCCTATATGTCTTAGATGTGTCAAATGTGTCTAGATACAAGTCACACAAAAAGAAAATAACGTCCCATGTAAGTGTGTAGAAAAACGAATTTCCAACTTGTGCCGATTACGCGATTTTTCTCCAATTAGTTTCAAATCTTTTAGACATGTAAAGTATGTTATTGTAACATATAGTATATATAATATAAAGTGTAATTTCAGCTCCAGCAGCTGAATACAATTCGGTCATGTGTGATTTAGAATTTGAATTTGAATTTCCAACAAATCAAGGCAAATTGTAGGTAATTGATATGTGTAAATATGGTACGACTTTGGGGCCGAAATGGACATGTGGTGCACAAAATGTTTGAGCATTTGAAGTGTATATAGGCTGGCCATCTTTGTATGGTAAGTATGTGACATGTCGGTGACGGTTCGATAGTCATCCGATGCGTATATGGTAGCTTGATGTCGACGTACATTTATGATCTGTCGGTGAAACATTGAGATAGAAATATATAGCTCATTGTTATAAGAATATATATATATATATATATATATATATATATATTTAACATATGGCCGTGTGTGTGAGTGTGGAGAGCAACTTTCCATTCCAAATTTGTTGCCAAATAGGTATCTTCAAATATGTCTCTTTAAATCTTTCATTGAATGTACTAGTTTAGTTCATCTCCTTAAGCACTTCATTAAATGAACTAGTTTAGTTCATTTAACATGGCACCTGAAAATAGTATAAACACAACAAATGTTTGACATATGATGTAAGCATTAGCGCTTCATAAGATGTTAGTACGACAATATTATATATAAGCATATAAAGCATATCTATCACGTACGCATGTCATGTAACACTTAAATCATGTATTTCGAAGACACGTAACATTTAAATCATGCATTTTCAAATCACTCAAACCGCGGTTTCTCAACATACATGTCTTGACATTTGATCATAACCTGTTTGATAAATGTCACCAATGTGTGTGCTTCCATATGGATGTACTTATACTGCTAAAAATATTCATAGAACACTTCACGAGTATTTGACGACATTGCTGGTGATTTATTATTCTCATCTCTATGACTATGTCTAAGAGCCTCACGTGATAAATGAGGTTTTTCCCCTGTGCCCTCTAGTAACAGAATGTGTTAATTGCCAATCAATCATAACGTGATAATCCTTGAAAATGATGTTTTTCCCATGTGCCCTCTAGTAGCAGAATTCCAGGTATCTTTTCCGCAAAGGAAGACTGTAGGTGTTCCCGTTATGTTTGCAGGTGTGACCAGATTACAAGGAGTTTATACTAACCTTTTTTGCAGGTGTAAAGGACACAAGTTGTTTTTGCAGGTGTCTAGGAACAGGACCAGGAGCAGGATAAACTAACCTTGGTCTTTCAGGAGGATCAAGTCATAATCAACACCCATTCTTTTTCATACTAAGAATTATTGTGACAAATCCAAGATTATGATGTTTGCAGATTGTTTCAGGAGCTTTCTTAAATATGTTTGCAGCAGTGTCCTTCCTTGATGTGAATTGCGTGATTGCATCATCAGCGTGCTTAATTGCCATCTCAGAATTAATAACGAGCCAGAAGGGAAACATCCACCCATGAAGCCTTGTGCATTTTTGGAGTTCTGCCGGCCATATCCCATTGAAAGAGTTTGTTGTGAGGCTATCCTCTGTGTACTTGGCAAATCCCAGGAACGGGCTGCTGGATGGTATCGTCTTACAAGAGAGATTATAAAGCTTCCAGAAGCGCCTTCTGTAAAAGAATCCAACGGTAACTCGAAGGACGCTGTTCCACCAAAGACTTCTAAAGACAAATCAACAAAGACTCGACGCCCTCAACCTCTAATGAAGCTTGTTATAAGGAGGGGCATATCTGAGGCTATTTACAAAAATGGAGAAGACTCCTTTAGGAATCAACATATTCGATCTCAGTTCAATTCTCTGCTCTATCAACTTCTCCTGGACTCTCTAGCAGCGCCTTATTTCCGTAGAATAATATCCAGGTGCTCCAGACATCTACCTCAAACCAACAAATGATGAAAAAGGGGAAGAAATTATAGATTAAAGGAAAAGGAAATTGTTGTTGACGGCTTCCTCAAAATATTTTCAAACTTAGTTGCATATTCCTGTGTACTAAGTTTGAGGGGGAGTATTGAGAAATGACATACCCAAGCTTCAAGACAGTCTCAGTCACATATTCGGCTATTACACATCTCATACTCATATGTACATTGTAAATGTATACATATTCACATTGCATAAACACATCTAAATATTAGTAGGCTGCATCACTATTGGGACAGCTTGTCCCTCTGTCAACATCAAGCAGAAAGGAGCCGTTACGCTCATATCCCTCAGGATAGCCGTTGAGGCTAAATCTGTAGAAGAGAAGAGAGGGCCACTGGAAAGGGCAATTGTTTTTTATAAATAGGTGCTACCTCTTGTACAAATAAGGATGAGAATCGAAATCAATGATATGCTGATATTTCTCTCATTCTAATTCTTTGTTTGCTTCAGTGTTCTTGATTGATTCTTATACATTATTTATGCTTAAAATCCAACAAATTCATGTAATAAAAAATTTAGAAGCTGTACCATAGCTAGCCATGGTAGTCTGAATGGCTTCTTTATTGATGTTCAGAGGCTGTTACTTTGGTTGAAGCTGCTTCATAAATTGAAAAATGGCATCTACTTGAAATTGAATAGGGACCTATGCCTTTGAGGCTTCTAAACCTCCTGGTTATCTAAAGGACTAATACTACCATCAAATGAGCCTTCTTCCTTCATTGGTTCCACTTCTTATCCTATTGAATCTTACGTGTTATGATTCACTAACTCCTGAATACAAGTCTTATGTTTACAATATTAGTCTGCAACATGAACCCTCTTCTTATCAGCAAGCAGCATGGGCTTCTGAATGGCAGGTAGCTATGTCGGAGGAGCTGGCGTCCCTTAAGGCCAATGACATTTGGTGTAGCGCCCCGATACTGGACATCGGTACCAGTACATCCGTCATAGTCTGCTACGAGAACTACAAACCGTCAAAAT
Source organism: Eustoma russellianum (assembly GCA_036186865.1). Classification (NCBI taxonomy): domain Eukaryota; kingdom Viridiplantae; phylum Streptophyta; class Magnoliopsida; order Gentianales; family Gentianaceae; genus Eustoma; species Eustoma russellianum. The sequence goes on along the minus strand of AP025073.1, from coordinate 8,286,590 downwards.
AGATCAAGCACACGTCATCCATGACGTAAGATAAATCAGCAGAAACGTCGTAAAATTTAGAACACCAATAACAACAATGTAACCAAATGAAATACAACAGAAATGAAACGTGTTCGGAGAAGTGTCTAATATATCCTCCAATACAATATATAAAACAGTAAGTCTTTCAGCTAAAAAGAGAATGACGTAAATCTATACCCTTCAGTGACCATCATCCCAATGAGCTCACTCGCCATCGTCTTCTACAAAAATCATTTCGTACTCTGACTCACCTGAAAAGAAGATGGAGTATGTATTCTTAGCAAAAACATCGCTAGCAAGTAACCCGTCTATACACCTTACAGGACCATACACGATGAGTCACCAGTACATAAATCAATGTCAAAATAAGGTGCTCAGGTTAGCAAATAACATCTTTATAATAACTCATTAAAGCCAAATAATTCACACAAATGATACACAAACACGGAACCAACACACATCGAGCATAACGCACTACATAAACAGTTCATATGCGAATGTCATTTCTTGCCTGTCAAAGCTTATGCTTTATGTCACATGATGCATGCGCTTCTTTAAAACCACACACTAAACTAAACAAAACTCATGCATATGCCTTCTTTCACAAACATGTCATGCGTGTCATTTCACAAAACTTTTCACAATTCTTCTTATCTTATTCTTCGCGTAGCAGAACTTTATACCCTGTGGGTGATCAATCCACATCAAGACAGAACTTTATACCGCATGCTGAAAGGTCCAGGGCCCTATAACAGAAAACTTTATACCCTGCTATTGATTCACATGTCACGCTTTTATACTCTGCCACTACAGGCGTGACTTTTATACCCTGCTATCAACCAGCAACCATAATCTCATCTTCTTTTACATACACATGTCCTTTAACAAAGTAAAACTCATGTCAGAATGAAAAATGCTTATATCGTGATGCAAAATACTCATGTCACGTTCTATCAATCTCCTAAACATGTACACACACACTTTACGTATTGATTTCAGGTCACAAACCTCAAACGCACCTCAAGCACATCCTACTCGTATCATTTTATACCCTCTCGTATTACAATTCACCTCGAGTTCACACTTAGTCTTACTCATTCACACTTAATATTTACAACTCAAGCACACCTCAAAACACTTGTACTTTATGAACAATGAAAGGGAAATAAAGTATCTCAAATACATGGAGAACTTAATGTGTTGAAAAAGGCTTCCAGAACACTTGGAACGCCTTCAAGAGGTGCCTAATGTGACATGGAGCGCCTATACTAAGCGTTCGAAGTATTATGGAATATACTGGTATACATTGAACGCCTACATAAAGCGCCTCAAGTGACATGGAGCGCCTTATGGGGTGCAAGAAGTATTCTGGAATGTGCTGGCACACATCGAACGCCTACATAAAGCGCCTCAGGTGACATGGAGCGTGTTATGAGGTGTTTGAAGTATTCTGGAATGCACTGGAACACATCGAACGCCTACTTTAGGCGCCTAATGTGACATTGAGCGCCTAAAGGGGTGTTCGAAGTGTTCTGTCGATCCCCAAAACCTGCAGTTTTTAGTAACTCCCTCTTCTCTTCTCCTCGCTTCTCCCCTTTCATGGTAAACACCCCAAATTCAACCTTACTGCCTAAATCCATCATGCATAACACACAAAAACACAGATTCTCCTTAAATCTATCAAACTGCATCAACCTTAAGCCTTCTACCATTCACATCTCCGGATATGTCATCAATCTTCTAACCCAAACCAAATTTGCAGCAACTCATCATTCAACCCTTCCAACCTTCCTCAAATCATTTCAAATCATCTAAGCCACGATTAATAAACATGATAAACAATCACAAGGCAATAATTTCACCAAAGATGACATTTTAAGGGCATTTTATCAACCAAGCCAATCATAGATATTCTCAGAAACTGGCCCAAAAGATCATAATTTTACTCAATCAACAACAATAAAAGTACGTAATAGAGCAATTAACATAAACCGATCAAGAATTACAAATGTGTGATCCGATTTTCTCTTTTAGGAAAATAGGGCCTGTCGAATCAAAATTGCGTAAAACGTATAGAAATATCACTTGTCTTTGTATCTAGATAATCTTACAAACGTTGGGTGGAATTCCGGAACAGATTGGATCTAGGTCGGCCGTAGTTTCTTCTTCTTCTTCTTCTTCATTTATCTTCTTCTTTTCTCTCTTTCTTTTCTCTTTTCCTTTCCTCCTCTTCTCCCTCCTAGCACTTTCTCCCCTTTCTTTTCTCTTTGAAACCACTAATCTAATGGGGAGTTATACTCATTTGTGTAACTCCCCAGCATTTAATTGAGGAGGGGCGCTTTTGGTATTTTGGGCCTAATTTTTTCAATTTCAGCTTTTTGTCTATTTTTCACCTACAATTCATTTAATTAAGCCTCATAAACAGATGTAATTAATAAAATTGTATTTCAAGCTGTATTTAATTATTTAATGTCGGACTTGAAAATTACAGGGTATGACACTTGGGGTTGGTTCATTTGCCCCCTGAGGAAACTCCTATTTGCTGCAAATGGGTGTACAAGATTAAGAGAAAGTCTGATAGCAGCATTGACAGATACAAGGCATGCCTGGTAGTTAAAGGTTACACGCAACAATTAGGTGTTGACTATTATGATACCTTTAGTCTTGTAGCCAAGATGACCACTGTTAGGCTGGTTCTTTCTCTTGCAGCTCTTAAAAATTGGCATTTACACCAACTGAATGTTAAAAATGCTTTCTTGCATGGTAATTTGCATCAAGACATTTACATGGCTATTCCTGAAGGTCTCTCCGCTCCCTGTAACACTATTTGCAAGCTCAACAAGTCCTTATATGGCCTTAAGTAGGTCAGTAGACAGTGGAATGAGAAATTGACTCATTTTGGTTTCTTAAGGTTGTAAGTAGTCCAAGCATGACTATACCCTATTCACAAGGCATATTGCTTCTTCCTTTCTGGTACTTTTGGTTTATGTAGATGATATTATCCTAGCTAGTGACTCCCTCTCAGAGATTCAGTCCTTCAAAGCTGCTTTGCACTTGGAGTTCAGTATCAAGGATATTGGTGACTTGTATTCCAAACTGTCTTTAATTATTTAACGTCGGACTCAAAAATTACAAGGTATGACATTCCACCCCCTTACAAAAAGTTCCGTCCTCGAAACTTACGTACCTTAGTTAAAGAGTTGAGGGTATTTCTCCTGCATCTGTTCTTTAAGTTCCCAAGTGGCTTCCCACTCAAAGTGATTTCTCCACTGGACCATTATATACGGAATCACTCGCCTCCTTGGCACTTGTTCCTTCCGATCCACGATCTTCACCGGTACCTGTTCATAGGTAACATCGCCATTAAGTTCCAACAGTTGTGCTTCAAGTAAATGGTCCGGATCCGTCACGTATTTCCTGAACTATGAGGCGTGGAAGATGTTATGGATCTGTGCCAAGACTAGGGGTAGTGCCAATCGATATGCCAAAGATCCCACCTTCTCAAGCATCTCATAAGGACCAATAAAACAGGGACTTAGTTTGCCTTTCACTCTAAATCTCATAATACCCTTCGTAGATGATACTCTTAAGTAAACCTTTTCACCTACATCAAACTCCAAAGGCCGTCGCTTGGAATCCGCCCAACTTTTGTAGTGGTCTTTAGTGTCTTGAGTCTGTCTCGAATGATTTTCACCTTGTATAACATTCTCTCGAGCAGCTCAGGTCCGTGATGACCCTCACATTGACTTCATTCCAATAAACCAGAGACCTGCACTTCCGTTCATAGCCATATTGATTGCACTGTGGTGACTGTTATTGTAAGAGAACTCCATTAACTTCACCATTCCATCCCAACTCCCTTTGAAATCTAGGACACAAGCCTTTAACATGTCTTCTAGGGTTTGAATAGTCCACTCGGACTGTCCATCTGTCTGAGGGTGATACGTTGTACTCAATCTTAATTCCGTGCTTATGGTTTTCTGAAATGCTGCCCAGAACTTAGAAGTAAATCATGGATCTCGGTCGGACACTATATTCACTGGAACTCCATGCAAGCTGATAATATTGTCCACATATAGATTTATCAACTTGTCGAGAGACGCTTCACTCAAGATGGATAGAAAATGTGCAGACTTGGTTAACCGATCCACAATAGCCCAAATCATATCATACCCACTTCTCATCTTTGGTAAACTGGCTATACAATCCATCGTGATGTGCTCCCATTTCCATTCTGGAATCTCCAATGGCATCAACAATCCACCAGGCCATTGGTGTTCAGTCTTAACTTGCTGGCACACCAGACATCTCTTGATGAACTATGCGATACGCCTTTTCATTCTAGACCACCAATAGTACTATTTGAGATCTCTGTACATCTTGGTGCTACCAGGATGTATCGATAACCTTGAGCTGTGAGCCTCCTGCAAAATTTATTTCCTTAGCTCGTCTACGTCAGGAACACACAGTCTTCCTCTAAACCACAAACTCCGGTCCTCATTGGCCTGAAACCTTCAACCTGATTATGCCTCAGCTTCTCAAAAATCTCACCTAGAGTCTTATCATTCTTTTGAGCCTATTTCACCCGATCAATCAGACTCGGGTGATGGACATTTCCGCCAAGACATTCACTGTGGAGTCAACCAAATATAAACCAAATTCTTCCATTTTTCTTTCTAGTGGTGATTGTCGTGCATGACTGGATTTCCTGCTTAACGCGTCAGCCACTTTGTTAGCCTTTCCTGCGTGGTAATGAATGGTCAAGTCGTAGTCTTTCAGCAGTTCCAACCATCTCGGTTTTCTCATGTTTAACTCCTTCTGAGAGAATAGGTACTTTAGGCTCTTATGGTTAGTAAATACCACGCACTTTTCCCCATATAAATAATGTCGCTAGATCTTCAGGGCGAACCCAACTGCTTCAAGCTCAAGATCGTGCGTCGGATAACTCTGCTTGTAAGGTTTTAGCTGTCTCAAGGCATACACAATAACTCGTCTATGTTGCATCAATACGCAACCTAGACCATTAGTGCTGGAGGCTTGAGCCAATAATGGAGCTGTGGTTAACCTCTTCTTGAGCTCCGTGAAGCTTTTCTCGCATTCCGCCGTCCACTCGAACTTGGACTTCTTTTGAGTGAGACGACTGAGGGGCACTGCTATTGTTGAGAATCCCTCTACGAACTTCCTTTAATAACCAGCTAGACCCAAGAAACTTCATACTTCAGTGACATTCTTGGGTCTAGGCCACTCGGTAATAGCTTTGGCTTTCTTCGGATCTACAACAATCTTCTCTTCTGATATCACGTGACCCAGGAAAGTTACCTTCCTTAGCCAGAACTCACATTTGCTACACTTGGCATAAAGTTGCTTCTGCCTCAAAATGCCTAAAACAATTCTCATATGCTCAGTGTGAGTTTGTTCGTTAGGGGAATACACCAAAATATCGTCGATGAATACCACGACAAACCTATCCAACTACTCTCGAAAGACGGTATTCATAAAATCCATGAAAGCTGCGGGGGCATTTTTCAGCCCAAATGGCATTACTAGAAACTCATAGTGACCATATCTTGTGCGGAAGGGTGTCTTTGCGATATCTTCGGTCTTCACGTAACTGATGGTACCCTGATCGCAGGTCAATCTTAGAGAAGATCTTGGCACCCTTGTGTTGGTCAAACAGATCCTTGATTTCTAGAAAGGGGTACTTATTCTTGATGGTAATTTTGTTCAGCTCTCGATAGTCGATACAGAGACACATGTTACCATCCTTCTTTTTCACAAATAGTACAGGGGCTCCCCAAGGTGACACACTGCGATGAATAAATTTCTTGTCCAACAACTCATGAAGTTGCTCTTTCAATTCTTTTAATTCCGCCGGAGCCATTTGGTAAGGGGCTTTGAGATAGGCTCGGTTCCTGGATTTAAATTTATCTCGAACTCAACCTGTTGTAACCTAATAAGGGAATCCTTTTGTACCTAAGATTTGAGTTAGTGAACATGTGACAATATACGCTTGTAATTATAATTGATTAAGTCAATGATCATTATTATAAAGTATATTACGAAAAGTACTATGTGCATTGTAGGGAAATGACCAAATTTCCCCAAGGCCTTGTAAGGTTTTGGCCAATAGCCAAGAAAGGCTAAAAATTTTCTTAAATCACTATTTAAGAAATAAACAAATGGAATGGATATGTATTTTTAACAAAGAAAAAGAAAGGTAGCTAAAATCTAATAAGGCTTAGTTTGGGTCATTAAAGACCCCAACCGCCGGATGGTTTAAGGGGAGGGGGAGGCTAATTAAGGAGGATTACCTTACTAGAGTTAATGAGCCTCTAACCAAAGTTCAACTAACTAGAATTAACTAAAAGTAACTAAGGTTAGTCAAAAGTAACTATGGTTAGCATAAAGTAACCAAGCTACGTTGACTTCTTGATCTGGTCCAACTGATTGATAGGCTCAGGCAGTCAAACGCCACCCCAGGGAACTCCCAGCTACGTTGGCTTCTTGATCTGGTCCAGTCTCATCGACTTCCTAGCAGTCATATTTATCGTGAAGCAAATATGGCAGCACATTACTTAGCACAGCATTCCATGTTACACCCAATAACGGCGTACTATACTGCGGCTACTCTCCCATCTTTGGTCAAGGCAGCTGTCACTTTAGATCTCACATCTGTTCATTTACGAGTCCCTTGACATTTACGGTCTTCCATATGGATTGACGCTATTTTGCATCACCTGCCTGCACCCATTGGGCTGCAGGCGGGCACGGTATGTTTATTCATCCCTCTTTTTATGCATTACGAGTTTTCTTGCATCAATATAACAGGCTATTTTATCTCATGGGAGCGATTTGGACATCATATCGGCGCCTTTATTACACTCTCATTTTTGCATTGGCGAGTGGAGGACTATACTGCGGGAACACGAACTTAGATCAAGAAGCAGATACATCCAGACATTTAACTGATGGAATCTACACACTGTCGCCTTGGCTGCCTAGTCAAGGCGACTTGGGTATGCAATTACACATTCTGTTTATGCTTCTCACTTTTGGACTATCTACTCTTTTAATGTGTTCTCTTCATCCGCGCGAGATTACAACTGCGACTTTCATCCGTCTGTCACGATGGCATCCTATTTTTCAAGCAGCCTTCGAAGGTTGGGACAACACACGGCAACAAAGGTCAAGCGTTGGCGATTACCCTGTCTGCGGCCTCAAATTATTATTCCATCCGCCTGCAGCACATCTTCATTTATATACACTTTTCCACATATATCATATCAATGACAGCCGTATAAATATGTACGCTTTTTCCTTCGCCAAGGTTTTATCCACAAGGGTGGTTTTACTTGGCAAGGTTTTAATGCGGCATATCATATACGACTGGAGATATGAGACTATTAGTTCTTTAATTTATTTATTCACATACTCTGACTTTGTAATATGGTTTTCCTCCGCCATAAGTGAGGTTGCTCCTTAATAAAATTCTGTTTTATAAAAAAAAAAACCAAGGTTAGTAGTAAAGTAACCTTGGTTAGCTAAGAAGTAACCAAGGTTAGAAATTTAATTTGAGTAACTAAGGTTAATTCCTTAACCTTACTATAGTGAAACCTTCACCCCACCCTTTTACCCCCAACGGCTACAACATAGTAGCCAAGAGAAAGTTTCCTCCAAAGAAAACCTAATCTCCATCTCACAACATTCAAACAAGAAACACTTCTCTCTTCCTTCATCCATAAACCACACGGTCAAAGGGCATACCAAGGAGGCTAAGATTCATACAAGTTCAAGAGGAAATAGGTAAGTGCACACTCAACCATTCAAGGAAAACTCTTATATTTTATCTAGTTTAAAGACTCACTCATCTCTTTTGCCCTAAACCGTGACCTTCAATGGTCACTAGGCTCAAGAATCTCATTCGTTTAAGGACTCTAGCTTAGAGCAGCTTGGATACCACTTAAGCTCCTTTTGGTAAGTCATCTAGCCCTTTTTCTAAGTGAATATTTTAGTTAAAGGTGTAAACTAATGTTGCTCCTTTTTCCTCTTCACCACCGTGGGATACATGCATAAGAAGGGAGAAAGATTTCAACTTTCCCTACACCTTTCCAAGAAGAGTAAGCAAAAAGGCAAGTACACTATACTCTTTGTGGCTTGAATGTGAGAGTGTGTGCATGAATGGCTAGTTAAACTTAAGATCTAATCTTAGTTGTTATGTGCTAAGTTTGAATGCTTAAACTTTCGGCCTAGGGCCATTTGGTGTGTAGGTGTGAGATTTTGTTCAAAAGATGTAATCTTTGTGGATTATATGTACTATTATGTGTTAATCTAAGTTGGACATGTTAAAGATCTTCTCTTTTCCATGAAAAAGGCACGCGGTGGAGAGGGTGAAGGAAATAAGAGTGATTTTGCATGGAAATGACAACTTATGTGGTAAAGGGGAGACACGGTTATGTCCTTGTGAGTGTTAAGCTTAACTTGCTCTTGGATATATCATTTTTCTTGCATGCACCGAAAAAGGGGCTGTTGGTGAGAAGGGTGCGTGTGCACCCAAAATCGTTGGTAAGGGTTGTATTAGTAGGAATGTTGTATGTTAGCCAAAGAATGATGTATGGGGGTGTACAAACTGTTTTTGTAAGGGGTTTTCATGTGATGTTGGTAGCATGTTGAGCCTATAACTTTCCTATAAAAAGAGTAATTTTGATGCTTATTTAAGTGTTTATGACAAAAATGCAAGTTAAGTTCATTTAGGAAGGAAATATGACAAACTAGGGAATTTACTGGAACAGGACAGAAATTTGGGCTGTTTTGTGAGACCTGAAAAGGGACCTTAGGAACTTTCAATTTAGTTGATTTTTGGTATGACATTATTTTTATGTGTATATTAGATGTGAGAGTTGGAATTTCATTAAAAGGAGCTACGGTTTATTTTTAATAAATTTCCTAGTAAGATTGGTCCTGCTGAGAACACTGTACTGGACAGAAATTAAGTAACTCGTTAAGCAGCCTAGAAATGGACCTTATAAGTATACAAATTAGCCAATTTTCGGTATGACACTAAGCCTATGAATTAAGTAAATGTAAAAGTTGGATTTTGACAAAATGGGTTACGATTTATTTTTAATGAATTTTCTAGTAAAGTGGGTCAGGCTGAAATTCGCTGGGCTGAAAGAATTAGTGTGGCATGTTGCATAATCTGAAATTGGACCTTAGAAAAATGCAATTCGGCCAAATTTTGGTAAGATACTAGTCCAATGAGTTTATTAAGCTGGAGACTTGGAATTATCGAAAAAGGACTTAAGGATTGGTCACAATAAATTTTATAGCGAAATTGGTCATTCCAGAGTTCAGTTTGTAACCGCTTTATGAAAAAGGGAAAATGATTCCCTTATCGATATCTTAATTACGTAAAATTTTCACGGCAATCACATACGACATATATGAAGGATTACATACGAACCATTTGGTTTAAAATGATTATTTTAATAGGGAATCACTAAGGAGAATTTAACGCCACTAAGCTGGAAATTTTCCAGCATAGCGACGAGATGTACCTATATGTATATGTAACGCATTATGCCATGGTTTGCATACTACATGTCATGCATTGCATCATCGTCACTTACATGATTTACGGCATTGATTTTATGTAAAAGAAAGATGAAAAGCGTTTTCAAAAAGATGATTTTTGTTTTTAAAAGAACGATTCCCCACCGGTACCGTATGTGAGCATGAACTTGGCCAGTAAGAACCCGCCCAGGTCCGGGTTAATTGATCTGATGGTATGACCGTTCAAGCCCGGAGAGAATAAACCTGATGATGACCGTTCGGGCCCGGAGAGAATAGACTCGATAAGAAGATGACGTTACCGTTCCGAATCCGGGAATAATAGATTCAAAGGAGAGACGTTACCGCCTCAGATCCAGGAAGATAGATCTGAAAACTCCGTTGTTTTCTGACGATGATGATTTGAAAGAAAAGCATGAAAAGTCATATTCTCATTTTTATCATGATGCATCACACGTACATATGCATGCATGTCACGGTTACGGAGTCATTGTGTAATGACACATGATACTTAGACTAAGTTGAGATGACCTTGTAGATCCTAAGTATGATTTCCTTAAGTGATGATTCTTGTTATGTTATGAATTGATGTGAGTTACAGTCTTTTATTGTTATATTCTGTATTAAGTAATGATTTTATTTAAGTTATGATTTTGATGCATAAAGTGATGATCCCTATCGAGTATTGGACGGAGGACAGGTATGCTTCTAAACCGAATTTTTTTTTGGGTTCGGTTCTTGTACGCACTTTCCATTTAATCCTCAATTATTATAGTATACTTGCTGGTGACTTTGTCACTCACCCCCTATTTTTCCTCCCAGAGGCTGCAGGGGATAAAGTAGAGTGGATTGAGGATGAGCCTAGGGTCCCCTACCCATGAGCGCAGCGAGGAGTGGACGAGTTTAATAGACATGACTGGCCAGCTATGACTGATGACTGATGATGTACTTGAAATGGAAAACATTTATTTGGGACTTTCGATACTTTTGATTTGGGATGTAATATATGAATGATCGTGTGGATTTTTTTAGTTGAAGTTTTAAATTCTGCCGCGGTTTCACTTACTTATTTACGTGTAAGCGCGAAAATCCATGCATTTATATCATGGATCATGACACGTATGAACGACGCCTAGTACTCTCCTTAGTGAAGTGCGACGGGTGCACCGACTTCGGCGGGGCCAGGGTGCGGGGCGCCACACAACCTCCCTCGGAGGTGGCATCCTGGCAGTTGTAGGACCTGTATAGCACCACTAGAGGAGGGGTTTGAATAGTGAGTGCGGAAAATTCGGTTTTTAAAACTTTTTGAACCAAATTACTCACTTCTAAAAACAGTTTCTGTTTTGAGATTCTGATTTCATTTATTTAAATGACCTAGTTTTAGACCTCCACAAATTATAAAATTTTCTGAAGTTATACTCTCAGATGTTATGATTAACTCACAAAATTTCAAATTAAAATTCCAAGCCTAACCCCTTGAAATTACGTTTTTGGTCAAATTGTGCAAATCTGCCAGAAACTGTACTCCGAATTGAAAATTTTATTCCTATTAATTGGGAACTCTAAATGATCTAAACATTTTATGGTTTGACCCTCACGATGTGTGTTTTAATGGGTTAAAACATTTTTGAAAATTCCTTTGAGAATTATATCAACCACGTTGATATTCTCAACCATTGCAAATCTGAATATCAGATTGCACTAGACTCAGATCTATTAACGTTTGCTTGACTTATACTTATCCAAATGAGGTGAAACTTATGCCAAATTAAAACTAGGCCATGTGGCTATGTTTTTACAAAAATTTATGATTTTTAAAAATCTTTTGGTATTTTTAGCGTTCCAATGAAATCGATGCAGAAAACTGGAAACTAAAAGTAAAGTGCTGAAAAGTAAGAACACCAAGAATTTTATAGTGGTTCGGTTAAAACAACCTACTCCAGTCTTTGAGGACACCTTCCTCGGTTATCACTAAACACAAAAACACCTTACCACGAGGGTGACTGGAGTTAAACACTAACTCCACCCTTTTACAATCAAAACAACCAAATAAACCAATCACGAACACCACCACCGATCGAATGAAGATTTGATCACACCTTGATCAACCTTTTACAAGAAATGAACATGTATAGATGGTATACTCAAAGCACATATAATATGTGGAATATATGAATGATAGGCTTGAGACAAAGAAGAAGAGAATAGTCTTGCTTTTTGCACTTGTAAGAATATCAATTGTTGCATAGCCTTGTCTTGCACATCTTCTTCTTTTTATACCAATGTGGCCGCCCCCTAGGGTTCCTCTCCCTCCTTGATAATTGTCTTTAATGCCCTTGGAAGATTGCCTTGTGTAAAAGATGATACAATCTTGCTTACTTGGTGCAATATGATTGGAAGCATGACTTGTCCTTGCCTAGTTGTCACTTGTTGATTGGCCATCATTAGTCCACCTTGGCACCCTTTAAATGAGCTGTAAATTCTTCAAAAAATCTGAATGCATGTGCTCAAATTCAAGTTAAATAATTACCGTATCATCACAATTCAATCCCTTGAATTTTGGAAGACAACTTGATGACACAAATCAACAAAAATCCAGCCAGGACTTTGCCATGTGCTGAAATTTTCAGCATGTGGTTTCTTTTGAATTCTTTCCTTATATGTTGCCCTCTTCAATGTCACCAATCATGTATGGCATGTCCTCCACCAATCGAAGTGCCACATAAGCTCCACCTTGGCTCCAACATGGCTGAAATGGCGTGTAAAGAAGACTGCACATGTGCTGAAATTTTCTTTTGGCAAGCTTTGTCAAATAATACACAATATTCACACATATATAGTAAATTTTAATTGCGATCATCAACAATGACACATGCATAATGTTTCCCACCAAGATTTCTAGTATGATTAGGACCAAACAAGTCAATGTGTAATAATTCTAAGACTCTAGACGTGCTGATTTCATTTTTGGATTTAAGTGACTTGCGTGTTTGTTTACCTTTAATATAAGATTCACACAACTTAAAGTTGTCTAAATCAAGTTTAGGTAATCCCCGTAATCAGATTCTTTCATTGAAGTTTCTCAAGAGTTGAGATGTCAATGTGTCTTAATCGTCTATGCCATAAACTCATATTGAGTTCATTTGACATAAAACATTTTACTTTAGCATCTAACATATCATCCATAGAAAGCGTAAAAATGTTTCCTTCTCTTTTTCCTTTTAATACTGTTTCTCTGTTTTTATTTTCTGTATTGCAATATGGGTGAGTAAGAAACACATCAAAACCGTCGTCAAGAAATTGTGAGATGCTAAGAAAGCTATAGATGGATTACTTACCAAAAACACGTTGGAGATTTGAAGAGTGCTTGAATTTCCAATTGTTCCTTTTCTGATGATTCTTCCTTCGTTGTTATCTCCAAGGCTACCGATCCACCTTTTGTAACCTTCTTCATTTTGAAAACATGCTCAGGTCACCCATCATGTGCCTCAAGCAACCACTGTCTAGGTAACCACTTGATTGATGTATCTTTAGATGTATGTGTTCCCTGCAATGTGTAACAACGATTTAGGTACCCTTTCATTTTGGGTCCTTAAGAGTTAGTTCTTCACCCCTTTGTAAGAGCACCTTTTGGTACCCAAACTTGGGTGTCCTTCCTCGGTCTTACAAATGGTGAGAAAAGAGATGAAAAAACAATATAATAGATGTCAGCTGCAAATCCATTTGGCCTATGGCCGAGTATGTCATCATGCTCATGATAAGATTTTCGTTTTTGATATGCCTTTGTGTTAATGTGCATGGTGTGTGATCTAGATGCATTTGTGTTGTATGAATGTCGTGTATGCATCAATGGTTTAATTTCATATTTATACGACACATAATTATGTTTCATACAGCACGATGAGATGAAATGAGCGGTGATCTAGCCATCCTTTTAGGTTGTATATTTGCCTTAAATGCATACGGTTTCTTAGATGAGGATAAAATTAATTTGGTTGACTTATTTTGTATTTCATTTTTCTCAACGTATCCTAATCCGGTTTTGTCACTTTCATGCTTCTGTGAGGAAATGAGGCGATCTAGCATGTTCATACCCATATCGAACTAATTTACCATTCTTTCTAAATCCGTGTTTCTTGATTTCAAATTTGAAATCTCGGATTTCATTTCATTATTTTCTGACGTTAATGATGAGACCTCTGATTTTAATGCATTAATTGTGCAAGACGACTCTTCTTTTGAATCGTTTAATTGAGATACAAGGTTCGTGTTAGATGATTCGAACAACTTCTTGTCTTCAATTAACCATTTCTTTTCTTTTGCAAGAGTCTTTGTGAATTTATGCAGTTCAAGATATTAAGTAAATAAATCATCATAAAAGGGTTCGAGAATCAGAATCAGAGTCAGCAGATACCTCGTTTGATGCTTTGTATGCAAAGCATACTTGTGCGGTTTCTTCTTCGGTTTCATCAGTCTCAGAGTCAGATGAGTCACTCCAAGTGGTCCTTTGTTTAGGTTCTGAGACGGGTCTTCTTGTTCGGTCTTGTGACTAGTGGATGCCATCTTACAAAAATCATTGGATCCTCTTGTAGTAAGTGTTCCCGCATTTTGATACCACTTGTAGGACCTGTATAGCACCACTAGAAGGGGGGGTTGAATAGTGAGTGCGGCAAATTCGGTTTTAAAATCTTTTTGCTCCAAATTACTCACTTCTAAAATTAGTTTCTATTTTCAGTTCTTGACTTGAATTATTTAAATGACCTAGTTTTAGACCTCTAAAAATTGTGAAATTTGGTGAGAATGTACTCTCAGATGGTATCAATGACTCACAAAAATTTCAAATTAAAATTTCAAGCCTAACCCCTTGAAAATATGTTTTTTATCAGATTGCGCAAATCTGCCAAAAACTGTCATCCAAATTGAAAATTTTATTCCTATTAATTAGGAACTCTAGATAATCTGAAAATTTTATGGTTTCACCCTCAAGATGTTTATTTTAATTGGTTGAAACAGTTTTTGAAAAAATTTTTTAGAAAGTATGTCAACCACGTTGATATTCTCAACCTTTGCAATTCTGAGAATCAGATTGCACTAATCTCATAACTATTAACGTTTGCTTGACTTATACTTATCCAAATGAGGTAAAACTTGTGTCAAATGAAAATTAGGATGTGTGGATATGTTTCTGCAAAATTGTATGATTTTTGAAAATATTTTGCTATTTTTACCGTTGCAATGAAATCGATGCAGAAAACCGGAAACTGAAAGTAAAGTGCTGAAAAGTAAGAACACCAAGAATTTTATACTCGTTTGGTTAAAACAACCTACTCCAGACTTCGAGGACACCTTCCTCGGTTATTACTAAACACAAAAACACCTTGCCACAAGGGTGACTGGATTTAAACACTAACTCCACCCTTTTACAATCAAAACAACCAAACAAACTAATCACGAACACCACCACCGATCGAATGAATGTTTGATCACACCTTGATCAACCTTTTACAAGAAATGAACGTGTATAGGTGATATAATCAAAGCCTATATAATATATGGAATATATAAATGATAGGCTTGAGACAAAGAAGAAGAGTAAGAAAGGAAGAAGAAGAGAAAAGTCTTGCTTTTTGCACTTGTAAGAATATCAATTGTTGCATAGCCTCGTCTTGCACATCTTCTTCTTTTTATACCAATGTGGTCGCGCCCTAGGGTTCCTCTCCCTCCTTGATAATTGTCTTTAATGCCCTTGGAAGATTGTCTTGTGTAAAAGATGACACAATCTTGCTTACTTGGTGCAATATGATTGGAAGGATGACTTGTCCTTACCTAGTTGTCACTTGTTGATTGGCCATCATTAGTCCACCTTGGCACCCTTTAAATGAGATGTAAATTCTTCAAAAAATCTGAAAGCATGTGCTCAATTCAAGTTAAATAATTACCATATCATCACAATTCAATCTATTGAATTTTGGAAGACAAATTGAAGACACAAATCAATAAAAATTCGGCCAGCACTTTGCCATGTGCTGAAATTTTCAGCATGTGGTTTCTTTTGAATTCTTTCCTTATGTGTTGCCCTCTTCAATGTCACCAATCATGTGTGGGATGTCCTCCGCCAATTGAAGTGCCAAATAAGATCCACCTTGGCTCCAATATGGCTGAAATGGCGTGTAAAGAAGACTGCACATGTGCTGAAGTTTTCTTTTGGCAAGCTTTGTCAAATAATACACAATATTCACGTATATATGGTAAATTATAATTAGCCTTATTTTGAATTTTCTAGAACACTTTAATATGTCTTGAATGTGTAAAAAGTGTCTAGATACATCTATGCCAAAAACGTTCCATGTGTGTACGTTCGTAGAAAACCAAATTTTCGACTTTCGTCGATTACACGATTTTTCTCCGATTAATTTCAAACTTCTTACACATGTAATATATATTATGTCACACATAATATGCATAAAGTGAAGTTTATATTCAGCTATAATGGCTGATGAAAAATGTCTCATCTGTAAAAATAAAATTGAGTTTGAATTCTCCACAAATCTAGGCTAAATTGTGGGTGATTTTTGTGTGCCAACATGGTATGACTTTGTGGCTGAGTGTAACATGTTGACCACGAAAGTTTGAAGTATTTTAGATGTATATAGGCTGGCCATATTTATATGGCAAGTACGTGACGTGTCGGTGAAGTTTCGGTAGTCACCCCATACGACAATTTTTGGTTTATGACCTTGTAACGTGTCGTCATAATTTTTACATCACCATGACTTATACCATATGATATGAGACCTGATTATACTCATAAATATGAAGTGTATATAGTGGTGTGACGTCGACGTACGTTTATAATATATGTGATGTGACGGTAGTACGTCGGAATATAAGCATATAGTGCCTTTTTTAAAAAAATATAGATATATATAGTATATATGAAAATGGCGTGTGAATTAATGGGATGAAGAGACTTTCCATTTCCAATTTGTTTCCATATAGCTATCTCCAAATATGTCTTCACTTAATGAACTAGTTAGTTCATTAACTCAAGCACTTCACTTAATGAACTAGTTTAGTTCATTAATCATGGCACCTGAAAATAGTACAAAGATAACAAATGTTTGCCATGTGATGTAAGCTTTGACGCTTCATGGCTTGTTAGTATGGCAACAATATATATAAGCATGTAAATCATGTTTATCACATAAGCGTGTCAAGTAATAATTTATTCACGCATTTCGTAAGCGCGTAGCATTTAAATCATGCATTTGTAAATCACTCAAACCCTTTTTCTCAACAGCAGTTCCTCCGGAAACACATCCAGGAACTCGTTGACCACTGAATCTGTTCAATAGATGGTATCTTTTGAGTAGCATCTATCGCATACACTAGGAACCCCTCGGCACCTTTCCTTATGGCTCTGTAAGCTTGAGCAACCGACATATACACCTTCTTGGGAACTTTCTTCCGTTCCGCATCCCTTGGAAAATTACTTCTTTCATCTCAGCATTCTTGACTATCACTTTCTTTGATCGGCAACCAATGTTGGTGTCGTACTTGGCCAACCAGTCTATTCCTAATATGACGTCAAAGTCATACATCTAGATAAGAATCAGTGTGGCAGAGAACATTTGCTGGTACTGCTGGTGCAAGACCATAATTTGATCTCCAGCCGCTTGGACACGGTACGGAGTCTCTAACCACTCCGGTAAATCAGCAAGATGCTTAGTGAATCTCTTTGCCACGATAGAGTGGCTTTCGCTACTATCGAAAAGCACATTGGCAGGTATCTTATTTACTAAAACAGCACCTGCTACCACATCGGTAGCTTCTTGGACGTCAGTGTCCGTCATGAGATGCACGCGGGCATTCACTTTCGGCTTAGCCCTCAGCTACTGAGCCGCCTCTCTAGGAGCATTTTTCTTCACTCGGGCCAATTTTTAATCAGATGGTCCACCTGTTCACATCGGTAACACGCTCCATCCAGCTTCCTACACTTACCGACTTGACTCTTATTGCAGTGTGGGCAACCTCTCACCGCCTGCTGAGCAACTGGATTTCGTAGTGGGGGTCTCTGAAAATTTCCGACTGGGCCTCTCCTCTAGATCTTGGCCCAACGTTCGGACCTGCCACCAACTCTAACCTCCTCTCTTGGCTTCTTGCCTCGGTCAGACGATCCTGCACTAGCTTCTCTTATCACCACTCTACGGAAGTCACTTTCGACACGGAAGCACGCATCCAGCATATCCTTGTAGCACTTGTATAGCACCACTAGAAGACGTGTTGAATAGTGAGTGCAGAAAATTTGGTTTTTAAAAGTTTTTGACCCAAATTACTCACTTCTGAAAGCAGTTTCTGTTTTCAGTTCCTGATTTAAATTATTTAAATGTCCTAGTTGTAGACCTCCAAAAATTGTGAAATTTGGTGAGAATGTACTCTCAGATGTTATAAGTGACTCACGAAAATTTCAAAATAAAAATCCAATCCTAACCCCTTGAAAATACGTTTTTGGTCAGATTGCACAAATCTGCAAGAAACTGTACTCCGAGTTGAAAAATTTATTCCTATTAATTGGTAACTCTAAATGGTCTGAAAATTTTATAACAAGACCCTCAATATATTTATTTTGATGGGTTGAAACATTTTTGGAAAATTCCATTGGAAATTATGTCAACCACGTTGATGTTCTCAATCTTTGCAAATCTGAAAATCAGATTGCACTAGTCTCAGAACTATTAACGTTTGATTGGCTTATACTTATCCAAATGAGGTGAAACTTACACCAAATGAAAACTAGGATGTGTGGCTATGTTTCTACAAAATTTTATGATTTTCGAAAATCGGTTAGTATTTTTACCGTTGCAACGAAGTCAATGTATAAATTTGAAAACTGAAAGTAAAGTGCTGAAAATTAAGAACACCAAGAATTTTATACTGGTTCGGTTAAATCAAACTACTCCAGTCTTCGAGGACACCTTCATCGGTTATCACTAAACACAAAAACACCTTACCACAAGATGACTGGAGTTAAACACTAGCTCCACCATTTTACAACCAAAACAATCAAGCAAACCGATAACGAACACCACCACCAATCGAATGAAGGTTTGATCACACCTTGATCAACCTTTTACAACAATTGAACGTGTATGGGTGGTATATTCAAAGCCTATAAAATATGCAGAATATATAAACAATAGGCTTGAGACTAAGAAGGAGAAGAAGAAAGTAGTCTAGCTTTTTGCACTTAAGAGAATGTAAATTGTAGCTTGGCCTTGTCTTGCACTATCTCCTCCTTTTATTTCCTCTTGGCTGCCCACCTTTGGGCTTTCTTCCTTCTTGAGAATTGTCTTTAATGTCCTTGGAAGATTTTCTTGTGTAAGAGATGACACAATCTTGCTTACTTAGTGCAATATGATTGGAAGGATGACTTGACCTTGCTTAGTTGTCACTTATTGATTGGTCCACCTTGGCATTTTTGTAGTAAGCTGTAAATTCTAAAAAAATCTCAAAACTTGTTCTCAAAATCAATTCAAACAATTACCATAACATTACATTTCAATCCCTTGAATTTTGGGAGACAAATTGAGGACCATTAAGGTGTAAAAATCGCCCACTATAGTAGACATGTACTGAAATTTTCAACATGTGTCTATTTTGAATTCTTTCCTTGTGTGGTGTCCTCTTCAATGTCACCAATCTTGTGTGTCATATCCTCCACCAATTGAAGTTCCAAATAAGCTCAAATTTAGCTCCAACATAGATGTATTAGGCGTGTGAATTGGCTACACATGTGCTGAAATTTTATTTTGGCAAGCTTTGTCAAATAATGCACAATATTTACACATATATGGTAAATAATAATCAACCCTACTTTGAATTCTCTAGAACACTTTAACATGACTTAAATGTGTAAAAAGTGTCTAGATACAAGTTACACCTATGCCAAAAACGTTCCATGTGTGTATGTTCGTAGAAACCCGAATTTTCGACTTTCGTCGATTACATAATTTTTCTCCGATTAATTTCAAACTTCTTAAACATGTAATATATATTATGTCACACATAATATACATAAATGAAGTGTATTTTAATCTTCAATAGTTGAGTAGAAAACGCCCATGTGCAAAAATGAAGTTAAGTTTGAATTCTCCACAAATCTAGGCTAAATTGTGGGCGATTTGTGTGTACCAACATGGTATGACTTAGTGGATGATTGTAACATGTAAGCCACGAAATGTATGAGCATTTTTTATGTATATGGGCTGGCCGTCTTTATATGGCAAGTAAGTGACATGTTGGTGAAGTTTCGGTATTCATCCGATACGACAATTTTTCGGTTTATGACCTTGTAACATGTCGTTATAATTTTGACGTCACCGTGACTTATATCATATGATATAGGACCTGAATATACTCATAAATATGAGGTGTATATAGTGCTGTGACATCGACGTACGTTTATAATATACGTGACGTGTCGGTGGTACGTCGGAATATATGTATGTAGTGCTTTTTTTAAAAAAGTAAGGATATATATATATATATATATATATATATATTAGGCATGTAAATGGAATAGGGAGAAGACTTTCCATTCTCAAATTTGATGTCATAAAGCCTTCTCCAAATAGGTTTTCATTTAATGAACTAGTTAGTTCATTAACTTAAGCACTCCACTTAATGAACTAGTTTAGTTCATTAATTGTGGCACCTGAAAATAGTACAAAGACAACAAATGTTTGTCATATGATGTAAGCTTTAACTCTTCATGCCTTGTTAGTACAGCAACAATATATATAAGCATATAAAGCATGTTTATCACATAAACATGTCAGGTAATAATTTGTTCATGCATTTCGTAAGCACATAGCATTTGAATCATGCATTTGTAAATTACTCAAACCTTTATTTCAAAAATCTTCCCCTTTTGATGATTTGCAAAATAACATTTGTTCATGATGTAAATATGATAGCTCCTCCTTCAATTATGCACAAATTTGAATTATGAATTTTGAATTTCATATCGTCTTGTGCTCCCCCTTATATCATGCATCTCTCCCCCTTAAATCATGCTTTTCTCTCCCTATTTATTTTGTAAATGGCATTAAAAGTACATCTAAGAATGGAAAGAAATAGCAGCTTATGGTTTATGAACAAAAATCATGCATTTCAAGTGCGCTCTTAAAGGTTATTGATTTAACCTTTTGCGAAAGTATCTTTTGGTACCCAAACTTGAGTGACCTTTCTCAGTCTTACAAAAGGTGAGAAAAGAGATGAAGAAGTAATATAATAGATGTTAGATGCAAATCTGTTTGGCCTATGGCCGAGTATGCCATCACGCTCATGATAAGATTTTCGTCTTTGATATGCCTTTGTGTTAGTGTGCATGGTCTGTGATCTCGATGCATTTGTATTGTATGAATGTCGTGTATTCATCAATGGTTTCATTTCATATCTATACGGCACATGATTATATCTCGTATGAGATGAAAAAGAAGAAGCGCAATGAGATGTAGTGGGTGGTGCACTTGATATCTTCTTAGGCCGTATGATTGTCTTGAATGCACTCGGTTTCTTAGATAAAATAAAGCTTGTAGAATTATTTTGTACTTTATTATCTTCCACATACCCTAATCTGTTTTTATCATTTTTATGCTTTTGGGAGGAAATGAGACGATCTAGCATGCTCGTACCTGAATCGAATTGTTTTATGGTCTTTTCTAAATCCGTGTTTCTTGATTTCAAATTTGAAATCTCGACTTTCATCTCAGTGTTCTCGGATTTTAAGGAGGAAATCTCAGATTTTAATGAATTTATCATGCAAGGCGACTCTTCTTTTGAATCGTTTAATTGAGATACAAGATTCGTGTTAGAAGATTCTAACAATTTCTTATCTTCAATTAAGCGTTTCTTTTCTTTTGGAAGAGCCTTAGAAAACTTATGCAACTCAAGATATTGACAAAGTAAATCATTATAAGAAGGCTCAGATGCAAAGCATACTTGAGCCATTTCCTCTTTGGCTTCTTCACTTTTGGAATCGGATAAATCACTCTATGTGGAGGCTTTAAGGTCTCTTCTCTTTTGTTTAGGTTCTAAGACGGGTCTAGTTTTTGTCCGATCCTTGTCATGGTTTTTGTTCATTGTTTTGTCCTTGTTCGGACAGCCATAAGAGATATGTCCAAGTCTTCCACAAGTATAACACTTAATATCCTCATTATTTTTATTTTTATTTCTTTGATTCTTAGATAAAGTAGACTTAGGTTTGTCTTTAAGCGATTTTTTTTCATTATCTTTCTTAATCTTTTAGCCAACATGATTAGATCTTCATCATTAGAATCCGTGTCACTATCATCTACGCGATCATAAGAGGTAGAGACGTATTTATTTGATTTAAACGCTATAGCCTTATCTTGTTTAGAAGTAGATTCAGAATTTCTTAGAGTGAGTTTGTTTTCATATACCTCTAATGATCCGATTAATTCCTCCATCTTTGTTGATTTAGTTTCCTTACTTTCTTCGAATGCAGTGAATTTTGAATCACATTCGGATGGGAGACTTCTTAGAACTTTTTGCACCTTCTTCTATGAAGAAAATGCCTTTCCAAGAGACCCAAGTGAATTGTAAATGTTAGTCAATCTTAGATCCATATCAACAATAGATTCATTCGGTAATAACTAGAAGGATTCAAGAGTAGACATTAGCATGTTTATCTTAGACTCTTTAACTTGACTAGTACCTTCATGTTTCATTTCAAGAATTTTCCACATCTCTTGGCATTAGAGCGATTTGACACATAACTTGATTCGCTTTTACTCAACCCGTTTAAAAGAAGTTGCATCGCTCTAGCATTCATACATATTTTTTTTTGTCATCACTAGTATATTCATGTTTCGATTTTATGACTTCTAGTGTGACACCATCAACAATGGATAACTTAGAAGGAATAAAAGTAACATCTTCTATAATGGACTACAAGTCTATATCAATGGCCATAAGGAAAAGATTCATTCTAAGTTTCCATTGTATGAAGGAATCACCGTCGAAAAGGGAAGGTCTTTGACTCGACATACCTTCTTGTTTGGTCTTGTGGCTAGTGGATGCCATCTCACAAAGATCGTTGGATCTTCTTGTAGTGAGTGTGCCTGTGTTCTAATACCACTTGTAGGACCTGTATAGCACCACTAGAAGGGGGTTGTATGATGAGTTCAGAAAATTTGGTTTTTAAAAGTTTTTTACTCAAATTACTCACTTCTGAAATTAGTTTCTATTTTCAGTTCCTGATTTGAATTCTTTAAATGACCTAGTTTTAGACCTCCAAAAATTTTGAAATTTGGTGAGAATGGACTCTCAGATGTTATAAGTGAATCACAGAAATTTCAAATTAAAACTCCATTCCTAACCCCTTAAAAATATGTTTTTGGTTAGATTGCCCAAATCTGCAAGAAACTGTACTCCGAATTGAAAATTTTATTCCTGTTAATTGGTAACTCTAAATGGTCTGAAACTTCTTATGATAAGACCCTCAAGATGTGATTTTGATGGGTTGAAACAGTTTTTAAAATTTCCTTTGGAAAGTATGTCAACCACGTTGATGTTTTCAACCTTTGCAAATCTGAAAATCAAATTGCACTAGTATCAGATTTATTCACGTTCGATTGACATATACTTATCCCAATGAGGTAAAATTTGCACCAAATGAAAATTAGGACGTGTGGCTATGTTTCTGCAAAATTTTATAATTTTTGAAAATCGTTTACTATTTTTATCGTTGCAACGAAATCAATATATAAAACTGGAAACTGAAAGTAAAGTGCTGAAAAGTAAGAACACTAAGAATTTATACTGGTTCGGTTAAATCAACCTGCTCCAGTCTTCGAGGACACTTTCCTCGGTTATCACTAAACACAAAAAAAAACCTTACAATAAGGGTGACTGGAGTTAAACACTAACTCCACCCGTTTACAACTAAAACAATCAAGCAAACCGATCACAAACACCACCACCAATCGAATGAAGGTTTGATCACACCTTGATCAACCTTTCACAACAATTGAACGTGTATGTGTGGTATATTCAAAGCCTACAAAATATGTAGAATATATGAACAATAGGCTTGAGACTAAGAAGAAGAAGAAAGAAAGGGTGAAGAAGAAAATAGTCTAGCTTTTTGCACTTAAGAGAATGTGAATTGTAGCTTGGCCTTGTCTTGCACTATCTCCTCCTTTTATTTCCTCTTGGTCGCCCCCCTTAGGGATTTCTTCCTTCTTGAGAATTGTCTTTAATGTCCTTGGTAGATTGTCTTGTGTAAGAGATGACATAATCTAGCTTACTTGGTGCAATATAATTGGAAGGATGACTTGACCTTGCTTAGTTGTCACTTGTTGATTGGTCCACCTTAGCACTCTTGTAGTAAGCTGTAAATTCTATAAAAAAAACTCTCAAAACATGTGCTCAAAATCAATTCAAACAATTACCATAACATCACATTTCAATCCCTTGAATTTTTGGAGACAAATTGAGGACCATTAAGGTGCAAAAATCCGCCACTATAGTAGACATGTGCTGAAAATTTCAGTATGTGTGTATTTTGAATTCTTTCCTTGTGTGGTGCCCTCTTCAATGTCACCAATCCTGGGTGGCATATCGTGCACCAATTGAAGTGCCAAATAAGCTTCACCTTGGCTCCAACATGGATGTAGTAGGTGTATGAATTGGCTGCACATGTGCTGAAATTTTATTTTGGCAAGCTTTGTCAAATAATGCACAATATTTACACATATATGGTAAATAATAATCAACCCTATTTTTAGCTTTCTAGAGCACTTTAACATGTCTTGAATGTGTAAAAAGTGTTTAGATACATCTTACCCCTATGCCAAAAACGTTCTATGTGTGTATGTTCGTAGAAAACCGAAATTTCGACTTTCATCGATTACGCGATTTTTCTCCGATTAATTTCAAACTTCTTACACATGTAATATATATTATGTCACACATAATATGCATAAAATGAAGTGTATATTCAGCTATAATGGCTGATGAAAACCTCCCATGTGTAAAAATAAAATTGAGTTTGAATTCTCCATAAATCTATGATAAATTGCAGGTGATTTGTGTGTGTCAACATGGTATGACTTAGTGGCTGATTGTAACATTTAAGCCACGAAATTTATGAGAATTGTTTATGTATATGGGCTGACCATCTTTATATGGCAAGTAAGTGACATGTTGGTGAAGTTTCGGTAGTCACCCGATACTACAATTTTTCGGTTGATGACCTTGTAACATGTCGTTATAATTTTGGCGTCACCATGACTTATATCATATGATATAAGACCTGAATATACTCATAAATATGAGATGTATATAGTGGTGTGATGTCGACGTACGTTTATAATATATGTGACGTTCCGATGGTACGTCGAAATATATGTGTATAGTGCCTTTTTAAAAAAAATAAGGACATATATATACTATATATATATTAGGCGTGTAAATGGAATAGGGAGAAGACTTTCCATTCTCAAATTTGTTACCGTAAAGCTTTCTCCAAATATGTCTTCATTTAATGAACTAGTTAGTTCATTAACTTAAGCACTCCACTTAATGAACTAGTTTATCTCATTAATTGTGGCACCTGAAAATAGTACAAAGACAACAAATGTTTGTCATATGATGTAAGCTTTAATGCTTCATGGCTTGTTAGTACGGCAACAATATATATAAGAATATAAAGCTTGTTTATCACATAAACGTGTCAAGTAATAACTTATTCATGCATTTCGTAAGCACGTAGCATTTAAATCATGCATTGTTAAATCACTCAAACCTTTTTTCTCAACACTTATAAGTTTTCATTCCCGCGTTCACAATTGCTAACTGAATTCAGGAGTCTAAACCCCTGTCAAACTTTGTCGTTTTTAGACGTATATCAGACATAATCGCCAGAGCAAATTTATCCAAAGCGTTAAAATGGTCGGCATATTCCGACACTGTCATCCGACCCTGTTCAAGTCTATCGAATGCTCTTATCTTATCTAGAATTGCTGTCTCCGGCACGTAATACTTCAGGAAGGTATCACAGAATTGTGTCCAAAAAATAGGTGGGGTCATCCTCAGTACCAATCCAACCCACCATTCACCCGCTTTGCCACAAAAAAGAGGTGTGGCCACGTCCACCTTAATCTCCTCAGGCACTTGCACCAGCCTGAAGCATTTCTCCACCTTAGCCAACCAATGCTGAGACTCCTCATGTTACATCCCGTTTTTTTAAGGGTAGAAGAAAAAATAAAAGAAAAAGGAAAAAGGGAAATAAAAAGGAAAAATTCAAGAAAACTATACAAAAGGAAATATAAAAAAAATATTTAATAGTTATCTTAAGTTATTTGGATGAGAATAGGAAAATGTGGGATAAAGATAGAAATTAAGTAATATACCTTATATATAATTCCTAATTATCCTAGGAAATTATCTATATATACTTATATATATCTACCCACAATCAAAAATCAAACCCTACTCATTCCTCACTATCCCCTCAGCCGCCCCTTTGCAGCAGCGTTTCTCCCCTCCCAATTTCCCAAGCGTTGCTGCCCACCAACGCAGCAACAACAACACCGATTAAATAAATATTTTATGGTCAATTTCGCCCAAAACAACAAAAAGGAAAAAAAGAGATTCAACATCACCAGCCGCGGTGTAGGAGAAAAAGGGAGAAGGACGCGTAGGAAATTAACTAGTCGCCGAACGAGGTAGGTTACCTTCCCTTCTTCTCGGATTGCCCGCACCTCGTGTGTGAATCATACTTGCGTTGTTTTTTATTTTTGTTTTATTTTCAGTTTTGTTTTTATATATAAATGCATGCTTTTGGTGTTGTACGATTGAGTGTATGTATGTGTGCGAAAGGTGTTGATTGTACGGGTTGAAATAAATTTAAAAGATTGAATCTTTATGCGATTAGGAGGAAAATTGCATGATTAGCCTTAGAAATAGGTCACATAGCCTGGAAATTAGGTCAAAATTGAACTGGAAATCGAAAAGTGGGTCTGGGCAGCGGCGCGTGCGCAAAACGCGCGCGTTCAAAGGGTGGCGCGTGGGGCCCACGCGCGCCCCTGACGGCGCATCACGGACACGCGCTGACGTGTCTAGTGCCGTTAGGTGCGTATCGTTAAAATGAGTCAAATGCAACTGGTTTGAGGTCAATCGGAGTTAAAACGAAGAAGTTATGAATTTTTAAAAAATATTAGAATTTAAAAAAATAAAAGAAAAGGGAAAGGATGTCTGGCGGGCCGCAGGTCATCTGCCATGTCAGCGGGCCAGGTGTGCTGAGCTGGTAGGTTTTAATAAAAAAAAAGATTTCTGAGAATAGATAAATAGTAAATAATTAAGTAAAATTGGTTTAAAATTCCAGAAAAATGTCAATAAATTCTAGAAAATTTTAATTAAATTATAAAAAATATAAAAGGTTAAAAATAAATTATTTTCACCTAATGGCTGAAGTTGTATTAATTTAATTAATTAGAATAATTAGAAAATAAATATGAAATAAATAAGGAAAAATAGTATAAGTCACGGAAAAATTAATAGAAGCTAGGTAAGATATAAGTGATGGCTAACAATATTTTCATGACATTCTCAATAATTAAAGTGATGGAAATGGGTGAGGAAACAAAATAGTAAATAAATACCGAAAAAAATATAAGAAAAATATATTTAAATAAATAAAAATGATACTAATAAAATGGGGGTATCCTTTTTTTTATTTAAGAGAGATTTTATTACTAAAAGCCTCACTTATAGCAGAGGGAAGCCATACTACAGTTGCCACCGTATGTGAATAAATGGAATAAAAACGAAGTATTGTGTATCTCCAGTCGTATATGATATGCCGCATTAAAACCTTCCCAAGAAAAACCGCCCTTGTGGATAAAAACTTGGCGAAGGAAAAAGCGTACATATTTATACGTCTATCATAGATAAAAAGCATATTAACTCTTAAATACAATGAAGCTTGTAATGAAGTATAAAAGACAAATGCGGTATGACAGCGTGGAAGTGCTCTTGATGTTGATAGTCGGCAGGGGGTTGAGATAGTCCATGGATCCGCCTGTGGTCGCTTGATGAGAAATTGTGTTGCCCTCGTCAAGAGTAATTGCAGTGAAGCGCAGCGTAGCATAAGAAACACAGATGTTAGACGTTGAGACACATATATAACAAGAAATTGTAATGACATATGACAAGGAAATCGCGAAGTAATAGAAAACGCACCAACGTTGCCTGTGTTAGAAAACACAGACAACAACTAGGTTATGCAGTCCAGCCGGTTGCAACCTGATGAGTGGACTAAAAAATGCCTCGAGAAGTGAGAAAATCTCGTCCGCAGCAAGCATGCAAGGCATCCAGAATAAACATCCAGTCCAGGCACATGTGAAGAATAATGCCATATTAAAAGCAAATATGAAGCAGAATAAAATCAGTATCATCAATGGAAGAGTAAACGTACCAAGTCTGCCTGCATCCGGAAGGATACAGCAGGAAAATGTATTGTGTGGCCAATCCATTTGGAAGACCCAATTAGTGAACACGCAGATAGGATGTGGAGAGATCCAATGAAATGGTGGCACGGACTAACGGCGGTAGCGAGTGAGAAGTATAATATTGAGTGCGAGGATTTATCATTGCATGTTGTGCCAAATAATGGGCTGCCATATTTGCCTCTCTGTAGATATGTAGATAATCTAGTCGATAAAGATGTGTTAATGTATGTAGCCATCGAAGGTAGTAATTGCCATGAAGTAGGCTAGGCTACGATAGGCGGGTGGTCAACTGTAGACAGTCTGTCTCTAGAAAAATTGAGCGATACAGTGTAAGGAAATACAATAAGCCGAAGACGGCTGCTTGTGTTTCTGCAATGAAAGGAGTTCTTGTGGGCAGGCGAAAGGAAATCGCCCCAATATAGCAGCCGGCATGATCTCGTAATAATCGCTCCTCCAGCTGCATAATTTCTGCCAACTGCTGCATCGACATTTAGCTTAAAGCGCCCTGAAGGTGGTGTACGCCAACATACTAATTGAGGCCTTGGGCAATGAAGTTTGGGGATCCAAGATAGTTGTGGCATAGAAGATGCTGCTAATTTCGTGCCGTGAAGGGTTTTGCTCCATGTGCCAATGTCAGATTGAACCGAAAACCGAAGAGAAGCCGTACCAAATGTGTGCTGCTCACCATACACTAGGGAGGTGTATGTGCACCAGATGCGATATAATATAATTGCTGGGACGATGATTTTAAGAACACCAAATAGTGAGTGAGTTGTAGAACGATACCACCAAGATAATATGTATTGTCAAAGATGTAATGAGGAAGGCATAGGACAATGTAACTCATTTGCAAAAAAAGGTCCAAATCGGTCAGACACTTTCACAGTGCATAAAGATATGATCCATCATGGCCGATGATTGCTTACAAAATAGGCATTGTGTTGGTCTGGATGAAATATACTTACCTATGTTGTCCTCAAAAGGCAACGCAGAGTGAAATAATCTCCATAAGAATAATTGAATGACTGGCGTGTGATGCTTGTACCAAATAAATTTAGCAGAGAGTTGAGTTGGGTGCACTTGGCTACAGGTATCATAGGCTGAACGCAACGTGAATGCTCCTGAGGGCGATGGTGTCCATGTGAGAAATGAATCCTGTCCTTGAGTCTGAGGTTGGCAGATAGAGTGAATTCTACAAATAAGCCTCCAAACCGGCGAGTCAGTCAGTCGGGGGAGGTAATCCTGACGCCTTCTATATTTTTGATGCATGTACCGACTCCATAATGTATTATTCTGCTGATAAATCCACCAATGCGGCAGTGATAAGCTGGTTGCAGGGAAGTGAGATCTCTAAGGCCCAAACACCCTTCCTCTCTAGGAGTGGATATTGACGACCAAGCAACCCAATGATGTCTTCGGCCCTAGTAGAATGTAGCCATCTTTCGACCAATTATCCTGATAACTAACTTGGGCAAACCACCAGCCGCAAGAATATGTAATGGGAGAGAAGATAGCACTGAACGAAGCAATACTAGACGGCCTGCGGAAGATAAGAAACGAGAGTGCCAGCCCTGTAGACGACCATCACTATGCTGCCAGTAATGAATCGCAATATCTTGCTCGGTTGATGCCTTTATTTAAATAAAAACCCAGATATCGAAAAGGCAAACATGTACTACTCATGCCAAGCAGAGACTCAAAATTGCGTCGTTGTCTTAGTGAGACATGGGCCGATGGAATAAAAATGATTTTTTTGAAATTCACCTTTTGCCCCGAGGCTGTTTCATATTGAGTTAAGAAGTTATGGAATCGGCGTAAATTTCGATGCGTCCCTCGTAAAAACACCAAAAGATCATCCGCATAGGCCAAGTGTGTATGGGCGCGGGTATATATATGAGTACGAATACACTGTAATAAAACGGGGGGTATACATGTAAGTATATATGCACGTGTATGGGCGTGGGTGTATATAGGAGCATGGATGCGCCGGATTTTGGATTATGTGTGTGGAGCATTCATGGCACGTGCATTGCATTGCATCCCTTCGGGGCGCTGACTCCATGTTACGGAGCGTTGTCCGCTGACTCCAGGTTACAGAGCGTTGTCTGTTGACTCCACGTACGGAGCGTTGTCCGCTGACTCCACGTTACGGAGCGATGTCTGCTGACTCCACGTTGCGGAGCGTTGTCCGCTGACTCCACGTTACGGAGCGTTGTCCGCTGACTCCACGTTACGGAGCGATGTGCTCTGACTCCACGTTACGGAGCGATGTCCGCTGACTCCATGTTACGGAGCGTTGTCCGCTGACTCCATGTTACAGAGCGATGTGTGCTGACTCCACGTTACGGTGCGAAGAGTAGGACCCGGGTCATGCATAGCATATCATAAAAAAGAAAGGAACATCTTGTATATGATAATGATGTTGTTGCGTGTGACACGGTAGTGAGAAGGAACATGCATCGTGAAGTTGCGCATTATTACGTGGAGTGACTTACCTTCTGCAGTTTATATATTTCATTGGTATGTATTGTTCTCTTCCTTGTTATATGATTATTTGGTTGTTGTGTATGTCATATTGAGAAGAGCGCATCACGGTAATTGAGATGTAGCTGATGAATTATTTTGTGTTTTGAAGTGTTAACTGTTAAGATAATTAAATGAAATTATTTGTGGACTAAGGACATGTATACTAACTATAAAGGTTATTTGTATTTGCTTCTGCATGTATGATTTCTATAACAAGTATATGTAGGTTGCTTACTGAGCCCCGTTGATTTTGGCTCACACCACCACTCACCAGTTTTGCAGGCATGAGAAGGTAGGGTATGCTTGCACAGGAGTTGGTATACCATAGGAGATCGAGACGGGAGATTTCGAGACTAAGATATTCAAAAAAGACTTTCGAGGGTTGTTTGAGACAGTTATTTCGATATTCGAGGTTTATGTATTTTTGAGATTAGTGTTTACATACATTTGACTGTTGGATTGATTAGAAATTCTTAGACATTGTATTAACGATGATGATTATTTTATCGATGATTTTAGGAATGACTTCCGCTGACATCGATTTATGTTATTATGATGACGTGTGATTGATTTATATCGACACCTTGTATGCTCCTTAGCAAGATACGGCGGGTGAGTCGTTTCGAGTACTAGGGCTCGGGACGGGTCGCTACACCTCAGGGTCGGGTACATCCCCCAAAACTCCAGAATCCTGATCTTCCTCATCTCTCCATAAAAGAATCGGATATTATGCTGCGGTGGCGGAGGAGGCGAGGCTGCTGTTGTTGGGCATACCCCTGTGCAATCACCGTCAATGCATCCATGAGCAACTGGGGTAGAACCACTTGTGGGGGCTGATTTTCTTACCCGTTGACAGAGTTTCATGCGTTATCTCTTCATGGAGGCATTTTCTCTGAAAGGTCAACCTTTTCATTAACAATCAGTAAACACATGATATTACTGAAAGCTTGAACACGTCAGAATGGGTGGGGTATGAAATAAGAATATCAATACGAAAATTAGATGATGAACGCGCTCGCACACTCAACTCAGATCACACTTGGACTCTAGTTATCTAGCACCTATACCTAAGGGTCAAAGTTAAGGGGAAATCACATCTTAAATTGCTGAAAGATCGTGAAGCTAAGTTTCCGAGATAGATCTGAAGCATAGCCTCTGATACCACATGTAGCGCCCCGGTCCAGTGCACCCGCCGTAGTCTACTACGACAACTACAAAACGGCAAAGCAGATCAAGCACACGTCAGTCATGACGTAAGATAAATCAGTGTAAACATCGTAAAATTTAAAACTTCAATAACAACAATGTAACCAAATGAAATACAGCGGAAATGGAACATCTTCGGGGAAATGTCTAATATATCCTCCAATACAAAATATAAAACAGTAAGTCTTTCAGCTAAAAAGAGAATGAACGTAAATCTATCTCCTTCAGTGACCATCATCCCAATGAGCCCACTCTCCGTTGTTTTCTACAAAAATCCCTTCGTACTCTAGCTCACCTGAAAAGAAGATGGAGTATCTATTCTTAGCGAAAACATCGCTAGCAAGTAACCCGTCTATATACCTTGCGGGATCACACACGACGAGTCACCAGTACATAAATCAACGCCCAAAATAAGGTGCTCGGGTTAGCAAATAACATCTTTATAACAACTTATCAAAGTCAAATAAGTCACATAAATGATACACAAACGCAGAACCAACACATATTGAGCATAACGTACTACATAAATAGTTCATATGCGAATGTCATTTCTTGCCTGTCAAAGCTTATGCTTCGTGTAACATGATGCATGTGCTTCTTTAAAACCACATACTGAACTAAACAAAACTCATACATTTGCCTTCTTTCACAAACATGTCATGCGTGTCATTTCACAAAAATTTTCACAATTCTTCTTATCTTATTCTTCGCATAGCAGAACTTTATACCCTATGGGTGATCACTCCACAGCAACACATAATTTTATACCCCGTGCTGAAAGGTCCACGGCCCCATAACAAAAAACTTTATACCCTGTTGTTGATTCACAGGTCACGCTTTATATCCTGCCACTGCAGGCGTGACTTTAATACCCTTCATCAACCAGCATCCATAACCTCGTCTTCATTTACATACACATGTCCTTTAACAAAGTAAAACTCATGTCAGAATGCAAAATGCTTATGTCGTGATGCAAAATGCTCATGTCATGTCATATCAATCTCCTAAACATGTACACACACTTTACGTATTGATTTCAGGGCCACAAACCTCAAACGCACCTCAAGAACATCCTACCCGTACTATTTTATGCCCTCTCGTACTACAAATTCACCTCAAGTTCACACTTAGCCTTACTCATCCACACATAATGTTTACAACTCAAGCATATCTCAAAACACTTGTACTTTGTGAACAATGAAAGGGAAATAAGGTATCTCAAATACATGGAGCGTTTAATGTGTTGAAAAAGGCTTCCAGAACACTTGGAACGCCTTCAAGGGGCGCCTAATATGACATGGAGCGCCTACACTAGGCGTTCGAAGTATTCTGGAATATACTGGTACACATCGAATACCTACATAAGGGCCCTCAAGTGACATGGAGCGCCTTATGGGTTGTTCGAAGTATTCTGGAATGTGCTGGCACACATCGAACGCCTACATAAGGCACCTCAAGTGACATAGAGCGCCTTATGAGGAGTTCGAAGTATTTTGGAAAGCAATGGAACACATCAAACGCCTACTTTAGGCACCTAATGGGACATTGAGCGCCTAAAGGGGGTGTTCGAAGTGTTCTGTCGATCCCCAAAACCTGCAGCTTTTCAGTAACTCCCTCTTCTCTTCTCCTCTTTTCTCCCCTTTCATGGTAAACACCCTAAATTCAACCTTACTACCTAAATCCATCATGCATAACACATAAAAACATAGATTGCTCCTTAAATCTATCAAACTGCACAAACCCTAGGCCTTCTACCATTCACATCTCTGGAGATGTCATCAATCTTCTAACCCAAACCAAATTTTCAGCAACTCATCATTCAACCCTTCCAACCTTCCTCAAATCATTTCAAATCATCTAAGGCACGATTAATAAACATGATAAACTATCACAAGGCAATAATTTCACCAAAGATGACACTTTAAGGGAATTTTATCAACAACCAAGCCAATCATAGATATTCTTAGAAACTGGCCCAAAAGATCATAATTTTACTCAATCAACAACAATAAAAGTACGTAATAGAGCAATTAACATAAACAGATTAAGAATTACAAATGTGTGATCAAATTTTCTCTTTTAGGAAAATCGGGCTTGTTGAATCAAAATTGTGTAAAGCGTTATAGAAAGATCACTTGCTTTTGTAACTAGATAACCTTACAAACGTTGGGTGGAATTCCGGGACAGATTGGACCTAGGTCGGCCGCAGTTCCTCTTCTTTTTCTTCCTTTCTCTTCTTCTTTTCTCCCTTTCTTTTCTCTTTTCTTTTCCTCCTCTTTTCCCTCCCAGCACTTTCTCCCCTTTCTTTTCTCCTTGAAACCGCTTGTCTAATGGGGAGTTATACTCATCTGTGTAACTCTCCCAGCATTTAATTGAGGAGGGGCAGTTTTGGTATTTTGGGCTTAATTTTTTTCAATTTCAGCTTTTTGACTATTTTTCACCTACAATTCATTTAATTAAGCCTCATAAACATATGTAACTAATAAGATTGTATTTCAAGCTGTCTTTAATTATTTAACATCGGACTTGAAAATTACGGGGTATGACACTTGGGCGTTGGTTCCTTTGTCCCTGAGGAAACTCCTATTTGCTGCAAATGGGTGTACAAGATTAAGAGGAAGTCTGATAGCAGCATCGACATATAGAAGGCACGCCTGGTATCTAAAGGTTACACGCAACAATTAGGTGTTGACTATAATGATACCCTTAGTCTTGTAGCCAAGATGACCACTGTTAGGCTGGTTCTTTCTCTTGCAGCTCTTAAAAAATTAGCATTTACACCAACTGAATGTTAACAATGCTTTCTTGCATGGTGATTTGCATCAAGACATTTACATGGCTATTCCTGAAGGTCTCTCCGCTCCCTGTACACTATTTGCAAGCTCAACAAGTCCTTATATGGCCTTAAGTAGGCCAATAAACAGTGGAATGAGAAATTGACTCATTTTGGTTTATTAAGGTTGTAAGTAGTCCAAGCATGACTATACCCTATTCGCAAGGCATAGTGCTTCTTCCTTTCTGGTACTTTTGGTTTATGTAGATGATATTATCCTAGCTAGTGACTCCCTCTCAGAGATTCAGTCCCTCAAAGCTGCTTTGCACTTGGAGTTCAGTATCAAGGATATTGGTGACTTGAAGTTTTTCCTTGGTCTGGAGGTAGTCAGGTCACATGGGGGATCATGTTGAGCCAAAGGAAGTATGCGCTTGAAATGTTAGACAACAGTGGGTATTTGGGATCTAAGCCAACCAAGACACCTATGGAGCAGAACCTTAAATTAGAACACAATGATTCTCCATTAGTGCAAGACGTTGGGAGTTACAGGTGGATCATAGGCAAGCTTCTTTATTTGACTATTACAAGATCATACATTTCATACACTATGCAACAGCTTAGTCAGTTTTTGGATACACCCACAGAAAATCATGTTAAGGCGACACATAGGCTGCTAAGATACCTTAAAGGTACACCAGGCAAAGGGTTGATGTTTCCAAGTCATGGAGAGTTGAAGCTAAAAGGGTTTAAGCGATTCTGATTAGGGAGGTTGTTTAGAAACTAAAAGGTCCATCACTGGATTCTGCATGTTTTTAGGAAATGCTATGATTTCTTGGAAGGCCAAGAAGCAAAGTACTGTCTCACGATCATCATCTAAAGTAGAGTATAGAGTCCTAGCTGCAACTACATACGAGGTACAATGGCTGCTATATCTGATGGAAGATTTGAATATTAAACAAAGGGAGCATGTGTAGTTGTTCTGTAATAACAAGAGTGCCATCTACATTGTGAAAAAATCCGGTTTTTCATGAAAGGACAAAACACATAAAGATTGATTGCCATGTAGTCAGGGATAAGTTCATGGCAGGAGTTATCAATCCCATGCCAATTGACACACACCTGCAGTTGGCTGACTTGTTCATGAAGGCCTTGGACCTTAGCAGGATGACAAACCTGACATCTAGTATGGGACTATGTGAAGTTTACAGGAAGTCAGGTTTGAGGGTGTTGAACTTGAAGGTCAGCAGCGGGCAAGAGCAGATCAGCAGAGGGCAGCTGCATTGGCACGAGGAAGAAGCTCAAATGCTACTGAGGTGGCAAATTCAAGTGATGACATTGGCCAGATATGAAATACGCGGATCAAGCTAAGATAGAACGTGATTGGTGGATTAACTGGTTGATGGATCAAGGAGGAAAGCACAAAACTGCTGCTGACCTTCACAATACAGCGGCCAACTCAGCAACTAAGAAGAGCGTGTGCAGGGGTGTTAGTCGGCTGAAATTAGCTGACTTAATGGTTATTTAGTTTTATGGCACGTGCTTGATCATTTGTAATCTGTATATAAAGCCTTGTAACAGAAAATTCTCAGTTGAAATCAATGAAATAACCGCTGCCTATTCTCAGTCTTCTTTTTCTCCAAAAGTGTTCGACAGTTTTCCTTTCAGGACGCAATTTGGCGCCAATCGCATAATTCAAATTTTGTTGGTTGTTTTGCATAGTTGTTTGTTTGTTTTGATGATTCATGATGTTAGATGATGATGAATTGAATTTGCTGAATTTACATCGTTGTATATGATGATCGTGGTGATTTTATCAGAGGTTTAAGTCTTATCCTTTTTCTGTTGTTTTGTTAGTTAAAAAAACAAAGTGAAAATGTGTATTTGAATTTTTCTCTTATTAAAAAATAAAAAAGATATTTGAACTAAGCTAATGATAAATGCAACTTTATTTTTCTGAAAAGAAGTCTGATCAGAATCATATCTTTTTTTATACATGTGCATAATATAGAAAAAAATAGACATCGAATCTCATATATATATATGTATGTGTCTTAAAATAAAATAAAATAAAAAAGTAGAAATCATGATCCAATTAATTTCCGTAGGAATATTCTGCCTTCCTTAAGTCTTATAATAAGAAAACGATATAAGTATGTACGATTTGATTTAATAGAAAATATTTTTTAAGCAATTGATATGGGTGTTACCCACTTTGATCGGTCTATTTTATATACTATATGAAGAGAAGGGCAGAAGCCATTTGAAGGCACGTCGTCAAGCTACCAACTTGAGAATTTTCTCATCGGCTAGGTGCAAAAATATGGCTGCTGGGCCGATGTTGTGAAAGTCTTCCCGGCCCAATCTACTATTTTCCACGCTAGCCAACTATTCAACCCCATTAAAACCCTAATATGTGGTCTTCTCACCACAATGTCCAGACAAAAAAGGTGTGCAAGTAATCTAGCGTAGCTCAATTGGTATTTAGGTGACATATTATATATAAAATTGTATATTTGATTTTCATGTCAGCAACATTGTGATGCTTTTTGCTGTCTGAGCCAGATGTTTCAATCCAATGTGTAGATGTTGGTCTAGTTTGCAGTTGATATCTTGTAGACACTGTTTGACTAAGCATTCTGCCTAAAAGACTGCTGAGTAATCTAATTTATATCATCTACAAAACTTTATTGAATTGGGATATTACAGATCCAGGGCCAGTGATTTGATCTTTTCCATAAAAAAACAGTCGCAGAAACAGAAAAAGAGAAGGGTCTACCAATTGATCCTTGGCAACAGTCTTTTATTGAACTGCAAAAGTAAATTTATTGTTTTTGATCATCATCATCATCATCATCATCCGTACCCAGTATATCCCAACGACAGCAAAAGCTATCGTCAGGGTCTGGGGAGGGTAAGTGGTAGGCAGACAATACCTCTATCCCAAGGGATAGAGAGTCTGCTTCCAGTGAGACCCCCGGCTCTACCTGCATAAATGACATGTTTTTGATATGGCTGATATATGAGGACTGACTTGCACTACTCATTTATTTTTTATATTAAATTGTCATTCTTCATGTTTATGGGTTGATAAGTCTTTTATTTTTCCAAATTCCACACATCAAACTGAAAGTGCTTTTTTATGTTACTGTTTCTTTTTTACTAATATTTGGTTAGGAAATTGATTAAACTTGTATGCAAGGCATGGTATAAAAAAATTATCCTCCATATTTACAAAGTCATCCGGCTGAATATTGCAAAAATACTCAATATAATATTCATTTATTCTTTATAAAATGTTATTTAGTGTGATTATGTTTTTTAAAAAAATAATATCATTAGTTACATGAATGCTATTTATTTTATCATACGACAAAAAGTACGATAAAGGATATAATAAAATGTACTTTTGTTGAAAAACGTTTTTTTTTTTTGGTGAAGGTTTTACCGAGGTAACTTTGACATATTTATTTTTAAGTTTTTTCTTTTGCTTTTTCAGGAATTAAGTTGACCCTCTTTTTTCCTAATTAAGGGGGAAAAATGTTGACTTCTATTTCTACAGTCCTTCTTTCTGATTCAATCCAAGATTTAGTCATTAAACCCAATATTCATGTTTCGGCCGTGGAGAAGGATGACGCTTAGTCAACATAATTGGCGATCAAACATTCAATTCCAATTTAAGAGAGTGAAAATATAAATAATACTACATTGACAAATTACTGTACGTTTTAGTCCTTTCTGCATGATATTGCATTATTAAAAGTATATGCATATTAATTGATGACTGTTAGGTATTATATTAATTAATAATTTATAATAGAATATTTACATTTATGTTACTTTTAGATTTGAAATCAAGAGAGTATATATTTGGCCTTTTCTCAACCATATGGTCCCATCAAATCAACATATCTCATGAAGTTATAATTAGTTAATTTAATCAATTAATAATATATTTATTTTATAGACTGCCATAAATTTTATTCAACGACAGATTAGAACATTGAACATTCATCAATATATGTGCCTCACAAACACAATAAAAAGCCCAAAAAAAACGACGTATGTGACAGGTACTATGTATAACAATACACAAGAGAAACAATTAGCCTGTTGAGTTCCCCTTTATTCATTATTTGTTTCGGAACATGTAATCAATAAAAAAGAAAATTGTCTCAATGAAGTAAATGACACATTCTTTCTTCACTTTGAAATAGGATGGAATAAAGTAAAATGACTCATTAAATCGGTTGCATTTTTAATTTTATGAAATATCAATTGATCGACACAGCTTGACGTAATCTTTATTATGGGTCTTCAGAAAACAACCTCTCTGTGTTTCTAACGCATGGTATGGTTGCATATATTCAACCTCCTATAATTCGCTATATGCGTTCATTGTGGGGAGGGGCTGGGGAAGCGATCAATTAATTTATTTTATTCGACAACAACATCAAATAATATATAGCAATTAGAAAACATGAAACATGGTATGTATATCTCTTTTTTTGTATTAACATTGGGTTCATAAATTTATTCTTTTGAGTTGCCAATCACTGTAAAAAGATCTAAGATGATCTTATAATCACTTTTGCTCCAATTAATTTTTTTTTCCTATTTAGGGTTAGTTTATGGTATACACGTCCGTTAGGAAACATTTTTTTTTATTTTTTTATTTCTGACTTTATACAGTTTACCCTTAAATAAAGAAAAATATATACAGTTTCTGCTCTCCTTCCTCTGTTACCTCATCGTCTTTGATCACACACTGCCTTGCCTTCTACCCTGCCTTGCCTTCTACCCTTGTAGTTGATAGAACAATTTTTCTTTCAAGAAGTGAGAGAGTATTGATTCTTCTCCGTAGCACCATTTAATCCTCCATAGATTGCTATATGATCTTTTGCATCCATCAAATCAGACATTGGGAAGTCTCGAATTCTTGTTTTGATAGATACATTTCTTGGAAATAATTCTAAGTCATACGAAATTAACTTATGTACAACTTGCTTGTAAAATAAAGCAGTGGCCAACCTGCCGAGCTCAGGTCAGGTCGGATCGACCTGCCAGGTCAAGACAGTACAGGTAGCGCAATTGAGTTTGCGTTCTTAACAGTCAGCTTATCTGCCGACTTCAGTACAATAGCACTTCAGAACAGTAGTTCTGTGCTATCAACCTTTCAGCCGAGATGAACTGAAGTCACACTGATCAGTCAAATTAGATCAGTCCAGTCAGCGCAATTGTATTTGCATTCTGGACACCACAGCAAAGCAGTTGTGCTTTCAGCCGTTTCAGCCGAGCTCAGCACACCAGCATAGCTCAGTACAACAGTGCTGCAGAACAACGAATGCTCTCAGCCAAACAGTAGAGCTCAGCTTGGCAACACTGTACAACAACAGTGCTGCGCTATCTCTCGATCAGTTGAGCTCAGCACACAACAGAGCTAAGCTCGGCAATAACTTTAACAGCAGCAGAGATTCTGAGGTGAGTCCAAGACTCTGTCCTTAAGACATATTGCTCCGGTATTCTGTGCCCAACCAGATAGAGCAATCGTCACCCAGGATACAACAGAGTCAATTCAGACGAGCGGTACTGCAGCGTATGAACTCAACGAACTTGTAAGATATCCTGAATTCTCGGATTACTGGGAAATGCAATGTTTTGTGTATGCGGAAGAATGATTATGCAGATAGGGAGATTGCAGAGAAAGAGAATAACTTCTGGATTTTCCTGAGTGACCACAGAGGCTGGCTAGGCCTATATTTATAGGAGAATTCTGAGGTCAGTTTGTTATAGTCAATTCGACCATAGCCATAGGGTCAGATACCTGCTCAGCCTGAACCCTTGGATCAGATAACCGCACCAGGTCTGTCCTTAGCTGTCGGATCAAATAATTGTTCAATCAGAGCCTTCAGATCATAACAACTTCAGGTCAGCTCGGCACGGTTAAAGCTCAACAACTTTTCGAAATTTAACCTTAGCATGTCTTAACAACCTGAAGAAGTTTAAACTCAAACAAACTTAACCTCAGCTGATAAGATCTAACCTTCTGCTGTAGAACCCGGCCTACAGTCTGCAACCCGCAGTCTGGCCTACAGCCTGAGCCCTTCAGGCCTGCAGCTCAGTGCGCAACTTGAGCCCATTTGGTCTACGGCTCAGTCCGCATCCTGAGCCCATCAGGTCCACAGCTTAATCCGCAACCTGAGCTCATGCCCAGACACGAGCCGAGTTGAGTTGATTTTTTCCTTATTTTGAGCGTTAATTTTTCATTCATGCGGTATCAGAATTGAGTGATTCAAAAGCCTGAAATTATCTACTCGTCACTTAGACAATTAAGAACTCATTAGTTTCTACTCATCATTAATGAAACTAATCATAACTCAGCTCAAAGTACGTTGCTAACCACAGTTTGCAACTTGACCCGTTCAATTTCTTTCCATTTTCTCCAACAATCCCCCACATGAATGGGAATTAATACAAATTCATATGTAGACTGCCGAGAAGTCAGACAAGAAAATGTTGCATCAGAAGAGGTATCTTCTGGCTTTGGACCTTTCTTAGTGATATGTTATCGAATCCACTCGGCTAATTGGTGACTTGATGTCTTGAACTAACCGGCCTTTTTTGTGAACTTAGACAATAGTGCTCACACAACATTTCCTTTACCACCTTTTTTGGTTCTCGCGATTGTGTTCGTTTTGGCCATGAACCACCTGGTTTCAAAAAGTGCGTTAGAGAACTTTTGCCTTACAAAATTCTCATAGAAGTTGTCACACTTCACACTTACATAGGTGCTTCCTATCAAGAATATTATGTCATACCCCACTTGAAATATCAAGATATAGGAATCATTAAAAGCCTCAGCTTACCCTCACTTTTCTGCATACAACACTTTTATTTAACAGAATGAGTAAGTGCTCACTAAACTCCATAACTTAGTTCTCCCATTGAATCAAGATTTTGGGATCTCCAGTCAACAAGGTTGGGTTTCCGTTACAAGGATTCATGCTTTATAGGCTTTAGTCTCATTCCGTTTATCAATATTGACATCTGATCTCTGGGCAAGCCTTTTCAAAGCGGATCCACAAGATTCTCCTTCGATTTTATATAATCAATAGAAATCATGCCATTAGAGATCAACTGCTTAATGGTATTGTGTCTTCGACGCATGTATCCAGACTTACCATTATAGATGTTGCTTTGAGCTTGTTCTATAGCTGACTGACTATCACAGTGTATGCTGATAGGAGGGATTGGCTTAGGCTAGCAAGGCACATCTTCCCAGAAATTCCAAAGCCATTCAGCCTCTTCTCCAGCTTTATCAAGTTCTATAAACTTCGCTTCCATAGTGGAACCAGCTATGCACGTTTGCTTCGTGGATTTCCACGATACAGCACCTCCAGTAACAGTGAATAAATATCCACTGGTGGACTTAGAGTCTTTACTGTCAGATATCCAGCTGACATCACAATAGCCTTTCAATACTGCTGGATATATTAAGTAATATAATCCAAGATTCATTGTATACTTCAAGTATTTCATCACTCTATTTAGAGCTTTCCAATGATCATCACTTGGATTACTGGTAAACATGTTCAATTTGTTTACTGAGCATGCTAAGTCTGGCCTTGTATAGTTCGTTATGTACATCAGACTTCCAATACTTGTGAGTACTCCAATTGAGCTACTGGCTCGCCTCGGTTCTTTCTTAATTGTATACTAAAGTCAAGCGGATTTTTCACTGATTTCACATCAATCATATTGAAGCGTTTCAGAACAGATTCAATATAGTGAGTTTGTGACAACACGAGTCCTTCGGCTATCCTGGAAATTTTAATTCCTAGAATAACGTTGGCAACTCTTATATCTTTCATATTGAAGTTTCTCGTCAACATCTTCTGTGTATTTAATATGATATCACGAGTACTATCTATGAGCAGCATGTCGTCTACATAGAGACATACTATCACATATGCATTCTGTGTGTTCTTAATGTAGACACACTTATCACGCTCATAGATCTTGAAACCATTAGCTAGCATAGCTTGATCGAATTTCAAGTGACACTGTTTAGGCGCTTTCTTAAGTTCATACAACGAATTAAACAAGTCTACAGACTTTTGATTCTTGTCATGGAACCACAAACCCTTTGGGTTGTTCCATATAAATTTATTCTTCCAACTCACCATTCAAAAAAGCAGTCTTGACATCTATTTGATGGATTTCCAAGTCATAGACTGCAGCAATAGCAACTAGCACCCTTATAGAAGTGATCCTAGTTATTGGTGAGTATGTGTCAAAAAAGTCAAAGCAATCCTTTTGTCGATAGCCTTTAGCTACCAACCTGTTCTTGTACTTTTCGATAGACCCATCCTCTTTCATCTTCTTCTTGAAAATCTACTTGCACCCGAGTCATTTACTTTCCGGTGGAAGATCAACCAACTCTCAAGTGTGATTCTGAAGAATCAAGTCTATCTCACTGTTAATTTCCTCTTTCTAGAATGGAGCTTCTGGAGTTGACATCGCCTCAGAAAATGTCCTTGGCTCGTTTTCTACCATACATGTTAGAAAATCTGGTCCAAATGTAGTTGGTATTCTGGCTTGCTTGCTTTGACTAAGTTTCTCATTTTATTGAGGAGTCGCCTCATGCATTCGCTTACCAGTACTTGTTTCTTCTTTGTTCTTGTCATTCCTCGGAAAGACATCTTCGAAGAACACTACATTCCTTTACTCTATGACATCGTTCTCATGTAAGTCAGGAATATCCAATTTGTGTACCAAGAAATGATATGCACTACTGTTAGTTGCATATCCTATGAATATGCAGTCAACCGTTTTAGGCCCAATCTTTACTTGACCTGGTTTAGGTACAACAACTTTTGCCAGACATCTCCACACGTTCAAGTATTTGTAACTAGGCTTGTGGCCTTTCCAAAACTCTTATGGGGTTTCATCCATCTTCTTAGATGGAATTCTATTCAAAATGACGTTAGCTGAGAGAACGGCTTCCCCCACAAGTTTTGAGGTAACCCTGAACTTGTCAACATAGTATTCATCATCTCTTTTAAAGTTCGGATTTTGCATTCAGCAATATCATTCGATTGAGGTGAATATGGTGCAGTCGTTTGATGAATAATGTCATGTTCTAAACAAAATTCATTAAACGGTGTATCATATTCGCCACCTCTATCACTACGAATTGCTTTAATTTGTTTGTTAAGTTGACTCTCAACTTTCATTTTATAGTCTTTGAAAGCATCAATGGCCTCATCTTTGCTACTTAGCAAAGAGACATAACAGTATCGTGTGCAATCGTCGATAATAGTTACAAAATACTTTTTACCACCTTTTGTTTGCACAAATTTTAAATCACACACACCTGTATGAATTAAATCTAAATGTTTAGTGT
Organism: Eustoma russellianum; assembly: GCA_036186865.1. Lineage (NCBI taxonomy): Eukaryota > Viridiplantae > Streptophyta > Magnoliopsida > Gentianales > Gentianaceae > Eustoma > Eustoma russellianum. Next base: position 8,242,555 of record AP025073.1, on the reverse strand, counting down.
TCTTTTCTATCGAAGGAAATGACGTCTTTGTCATCTTCGCTTCAATGCATATTTGGCATTTTTCATTATCAAAATTTAATTTGGGTAACAAGTCAAAATTAAACATACGTTGTATTGACTTATAATTAACATATCCCAAACGAAAATGCAATAAACAAGAAGACTCAAACATGTTAGTAGAAGAGGAATCATTATTATTAGCTTCTACGAGCAAATCTTTCTTTGGTACAATAGTGATGACCTTTAATTTGAACATCCTATTCGACAAGTACCACTTTCCCAAATACATGCCATTTTTCGAAAGAATAACCTTGTTGGACTCTAACACCAGTCTAAAATCATGCATGACTAGAAGAGCTCCAAAGAACAAAATTCTTCCAAATGTTGAGGATGTGCAGCACATTCTGCAGAGTTAGATGCTTTCATGAGGTCAGCTTCAAAACAACTTTTCCCTCGCCTTCGATCTTTGATGAGGCCGAGTTCCCTATATAAAGTTGTTCATTGTTCCCCGGCTGGTACTCTGTGAACATATCTCTGCTGGAGCAGACATATCTCGTGGCGCCAGTATTCAGCCACCATTTGTACACATTTTCCACAGCGTTTCACTCTGAGAACACCGCGTAGAGGTTCAGATCATCCATGGCATCAACGATGTTCGCTTTTGTCTTGGTTTGCTTCTTCTTGGTCTTGCGGCATTCATTACTGACATGCCCCTGAATGCCACAGTTGCAGCATTTTCCGGTGAACTTCTTGACTATCTGCTTGCCTTTCTTGTTCACCCCAAGATGCCCTTTCTTCTTTTTGGCCTCTGTAACATGGGTCTTGGCCTGACCAACGTTTGCATGTGGCTTCTTTTCAGATCTGTGATTATCGTCCTCTTTGCGGAGTCAGACAATTAGATCTTCCAATGCCATCTCCTTTCTCTTGTGCTTGAGATAGCTTCTGAATTTCCTCCACGAAAGAGATACCTTCTTAATCACCGCAGCCATCACGAAAGATACACTGAGCAACATGCCCTCTTCTTTCATTTCGGCTACCAACGTCTGAAGTTTCTCAACTTGAGAAACAACCATGCGAGAATCAGACGTTTTGAAATCCAAGAATTTGCCGACAATAAATTTCTTAGTGCTGGCATCTTCCGTACGATATTTTTTCTCCAATGTCTGCCACAAAGACATTGCAATTTTGTACGTGTAGTACAAACTATATAAGGAGTTGTCCAAACAACTCATAATATTACTCAAACAAACATAAATGTTGAAGTTTCATGCTTCAACAAAGAGTTTGTTCTGCATATTATAGGTCTGGTCCTCCACAGGATTCACCACAGGTGGGTCCTCGGTGAATAGCGGGGCCAGCCCCATGGCAGTCAAGAAGACCAACATCTTCTGTTGCCATCGCTTGAAGAAGCTCCTACTGAACTTCACCTGTTTCTCCACTTGGGCCACCACAGGACCCTGCGTAGGAGGAGAAATCATCGGCACCCAGCATTTGGTGCCATTGGAGCAGCACTCTGAACATCAACGCCTTGAACAGAGGTCGAGCTAGCGTTCTCCATTTCAGTTTCTGTAACACAATAAAACAAGCAAGAATCAGTACAGAATCAATAGAGTACGTCTTAAGAATGTGGGAAATAATTCTAAGTCATACAAAATTGACTTATGTACATTTTGCTTGTAAAATAAAGGAGTGGCTGACCTGCCGAGCTCAGGTCAGGTCGGATCGACCTTCCAGATCAAGACAGTCCAGGTAAAGAAATTGAGTTGTGTTTTGAATAGTTAGGCGACCTGCCAACCTCAGTACAATAGCACTTCAGAACAGTAGTTCTGTGCTATTAGTAGGGGTGCAAACGAATCGAATCTTAGCGAATACTATAAAATATAGGTTCGATTCGAAAATATTGTTTGAGGTTCGAATTCGAGTTCGAATTCGTGACGAACCTAAAATTCAGCTCGTATTCGGATTCGGTAAATTTTAGGTTCGGTTCGAAGCTCGATTAATTATTCGTTATAGTTATTCGATTCGCAAACTTAGATTGATTCGCGAGCTCGAATTCGATTCGTGAGCTCGAATTCGATTCGTAAATAACAATATTACCAATTTACGTGAGAATCAAATGCCAACTGTATTTTTCCCAATATAAACACGTCACTGAAGTTTCCATAAAATTAAAACAGGCGCAGCACCTCAGATGTAATTTCAATGACCAAACAACAAACTATACCTGTATTCCAAAATATATAAAGCAGGAAAGCAAAATTTCTAGAGCCAACTCATCCAAATAAAGCAGCAAAGCAAAATATACACCAGTCATCATAATTTGCTGGTAAATGATAAAGTGTTGTTTTCCTAGGAAAATTACACCATAAGTGCAGCCAAATTACACAAAATATATCATCATTTGCGCCATAAATGCAATCCAACTCCAAAAAAAAAAAAGCATTGTGCACCAGCAGTCCAACACCAGTAATGCTAATATAACCCAAAATAAAACCCAACATCAGTACAACAATCTATTTGCTCCTCTTCACCAAAAGCCAACATGATCTGCACAACAACAAAATACATCCTTCAGTGGCAACGTAAAATCAGAAGCTCAAATTGAATTGAAACCCAGAAATAACAAAGTACTTACAACAAAGAAACTGAGCACACCATACTTGTATGCAAAACCGAGCAAAAACAGAGAAAATACCATCTAAGAAAATACAACCACAAATAAAAAAATCATCATAACAGAAATATTTTTGTTAAAGTAAAGATCCAGAATTTCGGTCAGGGGAGAGAATTGAAAGAAAATTTGTAAATAATGACCTTCCGTCTTATTACTCTTGTGCCAATTGGATCTCAACAGGTTCTTCATCAACCTACAATAAAGATAAATCTCATACATGAATGAAAACTTGAAAAAAAATTTATTCTAAACGAAAGCTTAAGTTACAGATTGAGATAGTACCTTTGCCTTTTTCTTCACCCCATGAAGCTTTCTCACCCAGTCACCTCCACATATTAATGCTTGAACAGTCTTTTAGCTAAGGAGGCTCGGTAATGATCAATGACTCTACTTCCGGCACTAAAAGTAGACTCAGATGCAACTGTACTTGCTGGGATAGCTAAAATGTCACAAGCCATCTTCGACAAAATTTTGTATTTCAACTCGTTACTTTTCCACCACTCTAAACAGTCAAAACTCGAAGACGAATCTCCATATCTCATCCTATATAGTCCCTCTTCAAGGTAAATTTCTAATTCTGATTTTTCATGCTGAACAGTTTCAACAGATTGTACAAATTGATCGAATCTAGACCAACCAACATTCATCGAGCTGGAGCTACATACCAAGTCACTTGAAGATGATGCGAATCCATAACTCCCTGAAACAGAACTTTCATATGACAGAACATTCATCTCCTTATATTCATTAAAGAGCTCACCCAAAGCTTTTTTTACTTTTAAAACTTGAATCTCAACATCCTCTTTTGTGTATATTGTGCCAAACACAAAATTAACCATCACCATCTTACACCTCGGATCCAAAACAGCCGCAATAGCCATTAAAAGATTAGATTCCTTCCAGTACTTATCAAACTTTTCTTTCATTTCCCTAATCATTCTCCAAACAAAAACATCTTGATCATCACATCTAGAATCAAGAACTTCTTTTACTCTCCCAACAACAACAAGATACTTGTTTGCCGTCGGATATTCACTTCCAGAAATCATATTCGTGGCTTCACTAAAAACCTCCAGTATTTTAACAACTTGTTCAACCGTTTCCCACTCCTCTTCAGTTGGACAATTTACATATCCTTGCTCAAATTCTTGAAAAACGGGCAATGCATTCTTAAATTGTAAAGCCACCACCAACATATCATAGGTTGAATTCCAACGGGTAGGACAATCAAGGATCATTTTTCTCACGGGAAGCTTCATTTGACTAACAATCTCACCAAATCTTTTCAAACGTGCTGGATAATTGATAAATTTAACTGTCTCTCTAACATTAAAAATCACATCCTTAATTGACTTTAGACCATCTTGCACGATAATATTAAGGATGTGAGCACAACATCTAACATGAAAAAGTTTACCTCCTAATGGCAACTTTCTAGCTCTAAGGAATGTTTCTTTGAGAATTCTAATTGCTACATCATTATAGCTTGCATTATCAACAGAAACACTGAAAACTTTACTCTCAATTTCCCAATCTTTGATGCATCTATTTAAAGTTTCAGCAACCTCAATACCTGAGTGTGGAGGAGGTATTTCAACAAAACTCAAGACCCTTTTTTGAAGCTTCCAATCAGCATCAACAAAATGGCCTGTCAAACACATGTATGATAACTTTTGGGACGTTGAAGTCCAAATATCCGTAGTCAACGAAATCTTACCCACACTTCTCAAAAGAATCTTCAGCTTTTTCTTTTCCTCTTCATAAACGGATATACAATCCATCTTCACTTGTGTTCGAGAAATCTTAGTAAATTCTGGCTGATTGACTTGCATCATGAAGTTATATCCATCTTCTTCAACAATATTGAAAGGCTTCTCATTCATGAGAACCCAATGAGCAGTCGCTTCCCTTTGCTTCGCATGATCATATTTTTCCGAAAACAAGAATGGTGCTTCCACTTTTGATTCTTGAGGTTGAAGGTTAAGCTTTGACTGGTTCTTCAACTTCAGTGCTCGTACAGTACAAGCGTTTTTCAAATGTCTGTCCATGTGAGTAGTCACCCCAGTTTTTTGAACAGACAGCTTTATCTTACAATGCACACACTGAAGTTTCTTTTCCCCATTTGGCAGCTCAATCTGTACAAATTCCTCCCAAACCTTTGAAGTCTTCTTTCTTTTCTTTCTTTGAAACGGAGCATCTGTAGCAGTTGATTCTTGTGTGGTCGAAGGATGTTCTTCTTCCCTTCCATGTTCATCCTCCAGGCCACCTTCTCTTACATCAATTTCTGAGGTAAAATCAGCTGGCTGTTGCAACCCAACCTCCAAATCCTGGCCACTGTCTTGCATTTTTCTGAAATAATGAAAAAGAACATGAGAAAAAACATCCGAAATAAAATATATCAATAAGGAACTGAAGGCAGTATATTCGACTAAGTAAGGGCGTGTGTTTAAACATGAAAGGGGTATTGAAGATTACTGTAAACATTAGGGGCAAAAGTTAATTAACCCAAGAAATAAAGAAACCCAGTTCCTCAACCCCCACCCTACTTCTTCCCTCCAGGTGCTCAAGAAGTAGACTTTCATCGCCTCTACACCTTCAATTCCTCTATTTTCTGCCTAATCTACTGCATATTTTCTACTTCTCTGCTATT